>JAHZTW010000034.1:1924035-1982640 GCA_020283515.1 Alliaria petiolata | reverse complement strand
GGGAAAAAAACAGAGAAGGAAACCGATACTGTTAAAGAGACTGCGATGGAACAATGGTGTGGTCGTAACTCATGAGAACCGAGAGAAGACGGACTCACATAGAAGGAACAAGATTAGCGTTAAGGAAAGAATGAGCTGAATCGGGCGGCTAAATGGAACGCGAAACCGCCTTTGATAATATCTGACTCTGTCAAAGAGCTGCAAAATGGTAAACAACTAAGACCGACAATCCAATATCATCGCGTAGAGATTATTTCAACTGCGGAAGGCTTACCTGGTTATAATCACGACATCTCTGCAGCCAAAACAGAGGTTTAGATCCTTTTTCTTTAGGAGTTGCTTCGATTTGTGACACAAATCTCTTCCTCTCCTCTTTGACATCAACAGGAACATTAATCCTCAACGCGCTGATATTCGGTACATTTGGTGAACTCCATGTTCTTCTTGTACCTGCTTTTTTATCAGCCTGCACGCGGATTATGGCATCAGCACTTTCCGGGCTGCCTCCCTCGTCAATGTCTATCACACAGTCGGGACTGTCACCGTAACATCTACCCTCTCTTCTGCTGTTGATCCCACGCGGATTTTCAGCTAGGGAGCTTGTTGAGGAATCTCTCAAGTTGATGCTTTCACTGTTTAAACTCTCCGAGGTCTGGGAAGATCCAGACAGAAACATCGCAAGGTCATCACGCTCTTCTTTATTAAGATCCACCCAACGCAAAGGTTGTTTACCATTCTCGCTTAAAGCCTCTTGCAGATCAGACTGTACTCGAATAATCTGGTTTTCGATAGCCGAAACAAACTGTTTATGCCTGGTTAACGTAGTGTCGTCTCGACAATGCCCGTGCCTCAACCTCACTGCTCTCTCAAACTCTTCCAACTGGTTCAAGTTACAACAATATACCAAAAATTACACAAAACAGGACCACTCATGAAGAACCATGAATCAAAAGAACCATTTTTGTGTGAAGGTTTCTCAAACCTGCCATTTTGCTGTGCTCAAAGCTGCTTGGAGTTCTTTGCAGAGCTCGTCTGAATCTACGGTTACTCGACCTTCTCTCTTCTCTTTAATCCACAACCTGTATGCAGATTCCATTCTGGAGATGCAACGAAAGAAACACAGAAAACTTCACTACTTTGAATACACAGCTCAAAGAGATTTCAAACTTGATAACTCGATTCCTTTACCTATTGCCCAGAGATTGAAAACTGAAACAACACAAGTCCTATCATGCTAGAGCCAACCAATCCCAAAAAAACGAATTACTAGCCTAAAAAAAAAAACCCTATTTCACCATAAAATTCCTATTTTTTCAACATCAGAAGCTACACAGAACCATACGAATCAATGAACGAATCGAAATGAAACTAAAACAAAAACAGAGAATCCGAACATACATATCGGCAGATTCTTGAACCTCTTCGGCTGCGGAGAAAAAAACATCCTTTTGCCATAGATCGAAGCTGTTAGCTACCATCATCTTCGAAACCACTAAACCCCTCAATTAAGATTCAGCAAAAACGCGCGAGCAAGCGAATCGGAAAAATCCACCCGAAATTTATGTCGGATAGATTCTCCGCTTATATCCAAAATAGATTCTCTGCTCCGTTCTCTTCTTTTCTTCCGCAGGAAAGAATGGAATTTTTCTTTTGCAGCTCTGCGTTTTTATTATTTTTTTGTTTTTAATTCTTCGATCTTTTTTGCTTCTTCACTTCAATTAAAAAAAAAAAACGTTAATGGAAGGAAAACAAAAAAAGGCCTGCACTAATCGACCATACTTTCATAATTTGCTTATTTTAATTGGAAGTTAGCGTAAGGTAATATGGTTTTAGCCGCAGCTGATTATTGCTCAGCGTTAGGAACCAACAAGAATGTCCCTGGTTTTGGGCCCACCCATTTTCCCCCAGACATCGATTGTTTGCCAACGCAAGGGGAATAATATAGTTTTTAGTTATTTTTTTCCTTTTTGATAACTTTTTAATTATTTATTTAGAAGAGTCAAATGCTAATGACTCATTTTGAGATTCATTTTACAAATTATTAAACTCAACTCATTGGTGAATTAATTGATTTAAATAATTGAGTGTAGGAGAGAGATTAGGGTGGCATGTGTAACGCGATGGGATAGCAATTTTTCAACTAATTTATTGACATTAATATATATCAGTAAAAAAATACATAAAACAAATATTTGATCGCTATTATTATCTCATAATATATGATTCTAATTTCATTCTAATATGCTTCGAATTGGAGTCCTAATCGCACACCTTCTCCAAAAACAACAACAATTTTAGGGGATTACCAAGACCGGTTCTTGCTCCAGTGTAGTAGATATGAACCGGTGATTCGTTGAGGTGTTCGGTAATAAGGCCCATCCCCTTTTAATACTATGGACCTGGTCCGTCCAATACTATAACATAAATCGTCGATTTATATATAACTCCAAATTGATCTACTTAACTAAATGGGTTTGTTCTTCATTTTTGGGTTCATTGTTCTACTTGTTGAAACTTATCATTAATGCTCTCCTCCCATTTGTTTATTCAAAATTTATGTCTCTAGTTTTGGTAGAATTGGGCTTCGTTACTACAATATGGAAAAGGTGTATTATATCTACTTTTCTATCTTTTTTTGTTGGTCTAGCCATTAATAAACTTCTGCTTGTTCATATAGGTTGTAGCAATCAGACAATGAGAAAAAACTGGCTTTTTGTTGTGGCAGGAATAGGATTGATTTAGTGGAGTCTAAGGTGGTTGTAAAAACTAAGAAGCAGCGTAGATGTGAAGTCAAAGAACGCAAATTTCTACATCAGCTTCAAAACCCATCGCGGTAGAGAGTGAAATGCTATCATAAGGAAAACAACTGATGGGTTGCCATATCACTTGTTGCTTGAAGTCAAGTGTTTGATATGACTATGAGAGTCACGTATGTTTTGAACAAAATTGACATTTATTGGTTTTACATAGATATTTAAATGGTGTGACTGTGACATCAAGTCTCTTTACAACAAAGTTACAACACTCAATGTCAAAAACTCTTTATATTGCATCCTCCAAGAACCAATTTGGTTTCAGCTGTCCAGCGACTAAACAAACTTATCCGACATGAAAGATTGAGAAAACATGTACAATAAGTGGTTGACCTTTACTGATTCAATTCAACTCAGTGCCCACAAATGACTCAAGTCCAATCTTCATGTGGTTTGGATGTTTCACTAAATTGGGTTTTGATTCAGTTTCACCAGAATGGATAAACCTTATATTATATGATTATATCATAAATTATAATATCTTGGACTGACATCAACCTTAATTAAACACACATGAACCATTAGATTGATGATCCTACAGTGAGACTTCTACATTCTCTTCTCCTTCACTTCTTCTTCTCTTCTTCTTCAACCTCTTCCTCTTGAAACCCAAAAACCTCTCTGTTTCTGTTGGGACTATCCAAAGCTCTCTTCTCTTGTTCTTCCTCTGCTTCTTCATCTCCTTTCTTCTTCTTTTCTCCAACACTCTTCCTCCTCTTGGCAACTCTCTCCTTCAACACACCCACAAGCTCCCTCACCGCCTTCTCCGCATCGCTCCGATTCCTAATCAGCACCTCACTAACATCAGCAGGCGTAATCTCCGCCTCCTCCACACATTCCTCCATCTCCTTCAAAACGACGCCGTCGATCTCATCTTCCTCCATCCGCAGATAATTCTTCAACAGAATCTTCAACGCCTGAAATCTACAGAAACCCATGTGGATATGCATATCCATCCTCCCACTCCTCAACAGAGCCGAATCCAACTTCTCGATATGATTCGTCGTGAACACGAAGATCCTCTCGCTCCCGCAGCAAGACCAAAGCCCGTCCGTGAAATTCAATAGCCCCGACAGTGTCACCGAGCTTCCCGGCTCGTCCATCGACGGAATCGAACCCGACCCGTTTGTCAAATCCGGGTCATAGCAACCATTCCTCTTCTTGATCCTCCCTCTTTTCGTCAGACTGATCGAGCAATCGATGTCCTCGATGACAATTATCGATTTCGAGCTAGTCTTCATCAACAGTTTCCTCAACTCTGAGTTGTTCTGAACCTCGGTGAGCTCTAAATCGTAGATATCGTAACATAGATGATTCGCCATTGCAGCGATCAAGCTCGATTTCCCAGTTCCAGGAGGTCCGTACAGCAAGTACCCTCTTTTCCAAGCTCTTCCCGTCTTCTGATAAAACCCCTGGCCGTTCGCGAACTCCCTCAGATCCTCCATGATCCTTTTCTTCTTCTCCGGATCCATCGCCAGAGTCTCGAACGTGCTCGGATGCTTGAATCTAACCGAATCCCATGGATGGCTCCTCGAATCGAGCGAGACGCCTCTCGAATTCGTGTAGAGGAGTCTCTCCTCGTTCCTCCGGCGAATCTCCTCTGATTTCCCGACGATGTAGTCGAGGTACGAATCGAGGACAAGGGTTTTGTCTCTCTTGTTGATCTGTAGCGTAAAACCTCGCTTCTCCTCCGGCATTGGCCTCCACGAGAAGCTCTGGACTTGACGCTGAACGACGACGTGTTCCCAGAGGACGGTGACGCCGTTAAAGACGTCGGTGATTCTGTCGTTGTTGGAGAGGCCGAAAGTGACGGAGCTTGAGTTGGGAACGCGTGTCAGGCTGAGACGGGTGTTGCTGCTGCTCGAAACGTCGCCGTTTACGGTGACGGAAGAGCTGAGGTAGAGCTGGACGGCGCTGTAGAGCTCGTTGGTGTTGACGCCGTCAATCTCCGTTATGTCGAAGTAGATGTGGGAAGAGAACACGTGGCGGATGCGTGTCAAGAGGTGGATGACGGCGAGGCGGATCTCCGGCGGAAACACGAGCTGGAGGATTGTTTGACAAAAGGCTAACATGCCAACTAGAGAAGCCATTGTCGTCCAATAATCACTCATTTTCATTTTTTAGAAAAAAAAAAAGATTGGATTTTTGACAGCGGGGTAGAGAAAAGTTTTTGATATTTTAGGATAAATTTGAGAATTTGAGAAGTGGGTTTGTGGTAAAATGAGGAGAGGAGGAAGTGCGATCTTTTTTGAAGTTCTTGTTCTTGAAATTTGAGAGGGAAAATATTCTGTTTGAGGCTTTTGAGATAAGAGAATGAGAGACGTTGGTATGTTGTATTAAAATATGAAAGGAGGGTTCACTTCAATTTATAGACAATGGGAGGAGACATTTTACTTTTTTTATATAGGAAAAAAAAATTGTTTTGATATATGCGCGGATATTACCATTTGGTTGTGTTGTATGGTAATGGTTATGTGACATGTAAATCTCACATCGGATGCTATTCGACTTTTGTTTTTGTCCAACCATATGATAAAGATAAAAATGAAATAGATCTTTTGAAAATTTAGAGCAAAAGATTGAAACTTGAAAGGTGAAGAATGATAAAGAGAGAATATAGAGGACAGTCCTGGAGAAATGGATAAGTTTTTACTCTTTACACTAAATGAATCGGACAAACAAGTACAATGAAATAAAACACCACAAAGGACAAGAAACAGCTAGAAAATCAAAATACTAAAAGAAGGTAAGTTTCTACGAGACAGCCAAGAATTTACTATTTAGCTGGATTGGTTCAATGTAGTAAGAGGTATTGTTTCATTGATTGGGTTCTAGTGTTCAAAGGGGTTCTAAAAACTACTCTCTATCTGCATGTGTTTCTCTTGGTCACTACAGAAAACGTGTGATTACTAAAGAGCGAGTTATATATGGTTTTTTAAAATACTTCTTAATTTTTTTCTTTGTTGCAAGTATTCATTCATTTCATAATATGAGAATAGCATCAAATTAAATTATCAAACAAGTACCAACATGTACAATGGAGTAATATTTTGTTTTCCATAGATCTTTTGCAAATTACAAACGTCAAAAGCAATTTTAATTTCTAAACGCAGAATTCTACATTTATAACATAATGTCTCTAGCTAGCTTGTGATGCAAATATTAATTAATGGCCCAGCCATCAACGATATCTCTGAACTCGATAGCGTTGTTTAAGCCATATATTTGAATTTAGAGGGATACATACACCAATATAACGAAGAAGAAAACTTATCGTATCTAAGAGTGATGCAAAGGATAATGATCATTAGTAATGTTTTTTTTTTTAGTTAAAGATGATCATTGTAATGTTGTTTTCTCAACTAGTAAAAGAAAAAGGGAACATGAGGGGATCAATGGCTGAAATGCCACTTTGGCTGAAGAAGAGATCTCATTTGCCACTCTTCTAATAATTAGTTTATTTCGATTTTCTTTTAAATCCTAAAACCAAGCAAAATACTTATATATCCTTAGTAAATTTCTAAAATTACTAACCCAACCACAGTTTATCCACCCAAACCCAATAACCCATTAATCCATATGGATCTCCACCCAATACACGATCCATTTATCTCCAACTCTCCAAAATTACTTAATTTCTTTAGTTTTAAATTGGACGGTTAAAGATTCCGACGAGTCCGATTCTGACGAGTCCGATTCCGACACACACTTTCAAAAATCAATTATGTTTATCATTCTTTTAATCTAATCTTTTCATCTTTATTTCTCTCTCGATCTCCGATATAACAAACGACAGTCTATCCGGCGTCGAAATCTCTCGGCATTGTTGGCGGCGGAGCAACCACCAATCCAACTTTCCTGGCGATTAAAGTTTAGCTATATAGTGCAAATCGTCCAGTTTACCGCTAACCGGTCGCAACCGTAGCCATAGCCGTGGATGTTGCTGCCGTTGCTGCTTCTGGACAATTTTTAGTCATCCTCTTAGTACTCCTCGTCGCTAGACCAATTCATCACAAGTGGAGAAGAAAACGAAGCACACGAAATCGGACAAGGGTTTTTCGAGGCAATCGAGGAATTGGAGAGGATGACTAGAGAACCATCGGACATTCTCGAGGAGATGAATCATCGATTGTCTTCTAGAGAGTTGCAGCTGATGCTTGTCTACTTTGCGAAAGAAAGTAGAGACTCGTGGTGCGCTCTCGAAGTGTTTGAGTGCTGAAGAAGGAAATAGGGTCGATGAGAAGATGATGGAGCTAATGGTTTCGATAATGTGTGGATGGGTTAAGAAATTGATAAGAGAGGAGTGCGATGCAGCACAAGTGTTCAACCTATTGATTGAAATGGATTGTGTTGGGTTGAAACCTGGTTTTAGCATGATGGAGAAAGTGATTGCTTTGTATTGTGAGATGGGGAAGAAAGAAAATGTGGTTTTGTTTGTCAAGTAGGTATTTGTACAACTTAGATATTTTAGGACAACCGTAACATTTAGGTACAACTATGTATTTATTTAATACAATTGGGTCACTTGGGAACAAGTAAGACCATTTCGGTACTAATGGAATTATTCGATACTACTATGTGTTTATTAGGTACAACTAGGTGCATTACAAACAATTGAGTTTTGAAATGAATTAAGACAGTTTGCAAACAAAATGAACAGAAAAACACGTGTTATAAAAAAGACGGCGCCGTCACAAAAAAAAACCTCATTTAACCCATGGAGCCGTCAAAACACATCTGAAAACAAAACAATTAAAAATTGGTCAAATAGTTGTATTCAAGCTATTATTTGTACTAAATTGCATACAATTGTATTTTGACACTTCTCACGTTTATTTAGTTGAACCGTGATTTAAATTAATTTTTTATAGTTGTACTTACGATAGTAGCTAATTAAAATATATTTACTATGCTTTCATATAATAACATGTGTTAAAAAAAACCTTATGTGACAAATGGCACAATCAAAAACCATACGTGGAAAAAAACAATTAAAAATTCGCCAAATAGTTGTACTCAAGCTATTAGTTGTACATACAGTTGTATTTTGACACTTTTTACGTTTAATTAGTAGAACAGTGATTTAAATTAAATTTTTATAGTTGTACTTACGATAGTAGCTAATTATAATATATTTATTATACTTTCATATAATAATATGTTTTTTAAAAAAACTCATGTGACACATGGCGCCGTCAAAAACCACATCTCAAAGAAAGAAAAAATGGTCAAATAGTTGTACACAAGCTATTAGTCGTACTAAATTGAACACAATTGTATTTTGACATTTTTCACGTTTATTTAGTTGAATCGTGATTTAAATTAAATTTTTGTAGTTGTACTTACGATAGTAGCTAATTAAAATATATTTACTATGCTTTCATATAATAACAAGTGTTAAATAAAAATCTCATGGCGCCGTCAAAAACCACATCTTAAAAAAAAATTGGCCAAATAGTCGTACTCAAGCTATTAGTTGTACAAAAATGCACACAGTTGTATTCTTACACTTTTTAAGTTTAATTAGTTGAACCGTGATTTAAATTAAATTTTTGTAGTTGTACATACGATAATAGCTAATTAAAATATATTTACTATGCTTTCATATAATAACTTGTGTTAAGCAAAAATCTCATGTGACACATGGCGCCGTCAAAAACCACATCTGAAAAAAAACAATTAAAAATTAACCAAATAATTGTACTCAAACTATTAGTCGTACTCAATCTATAAAAGTATAAGATAGTTTAAGTAAAAGTATAAGATAGTTTAAAATAGTATAAGATAGTATTTACACATTAACCATAAAAGTATAAGATAGTTTAAGTAAAAATATAAAGTTATGTGTCAAGTGACAATTTTGCTATTAATAGAATTATTTGGTACAACTAAGACAATATGGTACAACTAGGATTTAATTAAAACAGCTGCAAAAAGATATATTAAAAACACATGTTTTAGAAAAATGGCGCCGTCAAAAATCGCAAAAATCAGATCTAAAAAATGAATTAAAAAAAGGAAACCACGTGTTAAAAATGGCGGCGTCAGAAATCTCAGCTGAGAAATATTAATTAAAAATTCGGATATTATGAACATAGTTGTCCTTAGTTTCCAGTTGTACAAAATTCTTAATAGTTGTATTTTAACGATTTTAGCGTATTTGTAGTTGAACCTTGATATAAATTATTATCTTCTAGTTGTACACATGATTTTGGACTATTAATTTTCATTTACAACATCTTCATAGTAAAATTTATGAAAATTATATATTTTTGCTCATTTGCATCATAAGGTGGTTAACATTATCAAAGTCTTTCTTATATTGTAAGGTGTGTTTGATGTCAAAACAAGAATATGTATTATTAAATGATATATTCATGTTATCCATTTTTTTAATTGTTTCTTTATAATTTAAGATGTGTTTTGAGTTATTAAGTGGATGATTTATTTGTAGTTTCTCGGTTTGTTGAATATTATTATTATTATGAATTTTTTTTTTATTTTTTTTATTGAGTAGTTGAACCATAGGAACGCAGTTTTACTAATAGAACCAAAGAAAATACGAATACAAAATTGTTTTTATAGAACTGTTCTTAGTTGTAAAAAAAATTTAAAAAATATAAGTAAAAGTAAAAATATAAACGCAAATTTTTTTTAAATAGAAAAGAAAATATAGAACTGTTCTTAGTTGAACCTTAAGGAATCTAGTTATACAAATCCGGAAAATACAAATACAGAATTGATATTAGTTGAGCCTTATTATACATGGTTGTACGATCCTGCGAAATACCTATACAGACACAAAATCACGAGATACATCATGAACAACTAGTTTTTTTTCTTCTCAATGCGGTAGAGTAGGACAAACGCACACCAAGTCTTCTTTGAACAATACTGATGATATTTTTAGGAGCTGGTGTCTCGAATTGCATTATCACAAAAAAAAAAAAAAAATCTGAGAAAATTAGTTGCAGCATATTAATAGAAGATGAGTAATTCCAGTGGAAGAAACTAGTACCCATTCAATTGACGATGTGCTTGAGAAGCAAAAGCTTCATTCTTAAAACTAGTACCCATTCAATTTCACATGGAATTTCTTCTTCTCGAGTCAAGAACAGTGTTCTCATCTTGTATTACTAAACATTTCAAGAAATCTTTCCTTCGAACAGCTTATGAACAAAACTATAAAACCCTTCAGTCTCCAATATCTTGTGCAAAAATCCATTATTTTCTAAACCTTAAGTAATGTGAATTTTCAAGTAAATCGAATGAAACGGTTGCTGGAAATATACCTCCCACCGAAGCAAGGACGAACGGCAGAAGCTCCGTACTGGGAAAAGAGCTGAGAGCCGATATCATGAGGAATTTCATCAGGAAGATGTCGAACCAGAAGAGTTATCACCATCGGCTCTGCAACCTGAGATTTAAATTACGTCGCCGGGAGGACGCAGAGGCGAGCCGGGCCGAGGGCGTGGAGATGGCGGATTCAGCTGTCGGTGTCCGCCTCGTGGGGGATGAAAGAATCGTCGGGATCGAGCACAATTGAATCAGGCCGGCGATGAGCTCCGGCTGAAAAGGATGTCGACGGCGACTAGAGGAAGAGGAGTTCGACGTGATTTCAATTTTTTTTTCAGTTTATTTTAATAATTTTCTGAATTTTAATTTAATAAATATTTAAATTTCTGATAATGATTCAGTAAGGGTAAAATGAGAATTTTATATTAATAGGTGGCATTAGACTATCAGATGGCACGTGAGATCAATTTTTCTCAAAAAGTGGCATATAAGACTCTTGCCCAACATGAGGGTCTAGTTTAGGGTTTGTGAGTGTGACTTACAGTTGGGTTTGTGTTGTTTTGTTGGGATTTTGTGATTTTATTCTTTAGGACACTCGAATTTACGTGGGGCATCATTGTTTGTCTACATTTGCATATCAGCATCTATCACCATAGGTCCATAATACTCAAAACTCTCTCAACTTTCTTTCACATCTCCATCTAATTTCAACATTAATAAACCTCATCACAATCCTAAATTAGTTAAAAAGCACTTTTTAATCAATATGTATAACGTTGAACTCCGAGATTAATGGGTATGAAGCTTAAATTGTTACCTATAAAATAAAATTTGCTTTGTTAACTTGATCGAACTTAGGTACCCAAGAAAACTTGATATATGTAAATTGTATTTGTAAGATTTGAACTGTAGAGACACTATCCCATCTAGTTACTATGATTGTAGCAATTCGCCAAGCTGAAACTGATTCTTAAGTAAACTTGATCAACCTAATTTCAATCTAATTAATTAAGTCTCCATTATATATAGGGCCCTTATATATTTGGTAAGGTTGAACAAATGATCTGTTGTGAACCGTATATTATGAGAAAGGAAAAAACAAATAGAAATAGTAGATGTTTCATTTGGCCGACAGAATAAAAAAATATCGACGTTTTTCAAATGTTTTAAATAGGGGAAAATGGTGAGATATGTAAAGGAGATGACACAGAATGACAATGACAGTAGATAAGGCCCAAGTTACTAGAGTCACTTTTGCAGAACTGTGGAATCTCCCAACACCAAAAGCCTTTAATATAGTAGAATTATTTGTCTAAAAACGTTTTCGAAGTGACTTTGAAATGTGTAGATCCAAACTTAAGTAATGCTGTGTTGAGTTTAACTCATATTCTGTATTGTGTAACTAAAAAATCATATCTCTATGCCAAATATAGGATGTAGATTAATAAGAAATGCAAGACGTTACACGAGTGACTAATTTTTTTCTTTCGTTTTTGTCAATATCAAAACACTGATAATTCCGAAGTTCAAAAATGAAAATTTGAACATTATGTACGAATAGAAAACAATTAGATATCTAGAAAAGCATTGGTTGATATTGAGGGGAAAATTTTGGACCAAAGATTCTGTACAGAGATCCGTTGGTGATTCTGGTTTTGGAGTTTAGTATCCTCTGGTTCCGAGCTAAACCCAAAAGAGCCAACAATAAATAAACAATATTAAATGTCAAAAGTTGTAAGGCTATATTATTATGCAATGTTACAAAAGCCTCTCAAGTACAATTGGCATTTTATATTAGGGTTTGTTATGATGGTACCTTCTGAAACTGACTCTCTTCTTTTGGCATTTTCTATTACAATTTTCAGAAATGAAAGAATCATTCACTTCACTATTAAACCCATTATCTTTTTTTTTTCTTCATTCAAAATTGATGAAAATGATGTTCTCTCCTCCTTTGAGGTTATTTTCATTTGGGCGATACAAGAAAATAATTTATTATTACAATTGGTATGTTTGAGAAAATAGTCACAATTCACCTGAAGAGGTAAAGTTATAACAAAAAGAGTAAGAAAAAGAGATGACGTATTATACAAGCAAACTCTGCTTTCTTACATAATTTTCACTTCGAGAGCCACACCCCACTCTGGCATAATTCGTCCCCCAAAGTTACTTACTCAGTCACACTGTCACACTACTACCAAACAAAATTTAACAACTTCAAGAGACAAAAGTTAAAGTTAAAAAAACATAATAATTGAGAGTTGTGTGACACAGAAGCTATAACCTTTGAAATTAAATGCAACAAAAGCCAAGAAAATTTCATCCAGAATTTTTAATTCGTTCCGCATAAAATTATTTGTTGATTTTTAGAATAAAAATTCTTGTGGTTTTTCTTCAATTTCCACTGCAACTTAAAAGATCCATATTTTTATTTCGCCAAATGCTGTCATAGTCTCAACACTTTTAACTCTTAACAAATCCTAATCAAAAAGAAAAAGAAAAACCAAATCCACTTCTTGACTCTGTAAACACCCAAATTCGAATCTCTTTTTGTGAGATATGATTGGCCTCTTGTGAAAGGTTTAATTGGTAGGTTGTTTTAACAAGAGCTTAATACCGATAATGTAATTGTTCTTTAGTATAGTTAGTTGTATAATAAAAATATGACTAATATATATTGCATGACCAAATGGAAAATCTAAGACATAAAACAATAATATTTGTGTATATTTTTCGCTAAAATTATTAAAAAATTATAGTTGTTTTTTGTCATCATGAAATAAATATCCAAAGAGTAATAGAAACTTAAAAAACAGAGGCCACAAATCAACCAAACCAAGAAAAAACGGAGAACTAACCACCAGCTTCCTCTCTTACTCTATCATGCAACCAAGATAGAATTATACAATTTGTACTGCTATTTCTGCAATTTTCCTTACAAATTTGTAATATTAGCGTTATTTTATTTTATTCCACCGTCCCGTACCGTTGGTATTCCGAAAATGCTAAATTTAAAGCTACCATCATAAAGTTCTTATACGTTCCAAAAATGAAAAAAAACAGTAAGTTTCATACACATAAAGCAAAAACATATAAAGTAAAGTCAACCAGAGTTTAACCAAAAAAAGGGTTGAAGAACATATTATATTATACATATGATCTCGTTATAAACTCAGAATAGTTCGCGGTGGAGAATTCTCTATCTACTCTGTAACAAATGGTTTCCAAACTGAATCGAAGAGCCTATCTCTGATTCTCCATTTTTTTCCCAGATCGAATCAATCAATGGCAATGATCAAGAAGCCAACAGAGACATACATGAGGAAGACCGGGTAAAGTGCGAGAGCTTTTCTTCTCGGGTTCACAGCGGCGCTCATGAAAGGATAAGCAGCCCATGAGCTCCAGGCAAGAGTCACACACACAACGATCATTTTGAGTATCACATTGTCCTTCAACATGCAGATCACTGCCCCAACGTCCAGTGGGAATAGACAGTAACCCAGAAGGCTTAGGCTTTGAAAAAAGATTATATGTCCTCCCTGAAAATTGCATTGTTCGCAGCAAGATGTGATGTTTAAAAACTAGAAAGCTAAAATTCGTGGCTTATACTGTACCGATACATGAATCAACTGTGTCCTTACCAGGAGCAGCACATTTAGTGTGAGGATCACTGCTCCAGCTGCTAGTAGTGCAAATGCCACTGCAAATACTTCGGACTGGAATTTACAGAGAGAAAAAATGAGACCAAGGGCAATTGCAGGAGACAGAGAACAGTTCTTTATTCTACCAGATATGAAAAGATGTACAGCTTTGTGACTTCAGAGACTCAAGGCCGGGATGCGAATGCAAGGAAAGGAAGATTTTAGATGGAGATGAAAACACAGATGTTGATTACATCCATCGTAAAAAGTTCCAATAACATTCAGACAATGTCAAAAGCGAGCAGAGAAAAACAATTTCGCGTCTTTTCAGATATATCATGCATACATCAGGTGCATTCAAACACGAAAAAAAAGGAACAAAACAGCCTTGTTTCACCCTATTGATTCCACATTTTCTTATTCGGTATGTTCATAAATCCCAGTAAAGAAACCAATTTTAAGCAGGAATAAATGAAGGCCACAACATGTGACTACAACATGTCAAGTTTTAATTGTCTAATATGGTTAATCGTATATCGGATCCTAGACATCAGATGCTGCTAAGGCAAGACAGGGGAAAGCAATGAAGCTCAAAACTACAAGTAAGACAGCACCATATGTGTTGGTTGCTGCTAATTGAATCAACTCTATGAGTTAGATCAAAATCTGACTGAGGTACCTAGAACTGCATTAGCCTAATAAATCAAAATTAGGAGCAATGCCACAAGAAGCACCATTCTAGAGGAACTATCAATTCAGCCAAGATGTCACCTTTGACTTCTAACGATAAGAAATGCTCAAATCACATTTCAATAGGGCACACTAAAGCTAAGATTTTGATTTCTGCATCCATAAGGGTTCCAAAAGAGAAAGCTGAAATCGGAATCTGAGAGCTTACCTTCTTGACAGAAGCAGACCACGAAAGAGTAAGCCCCAAGAACACAATGAAGAAAAACGGTCCCCACAGATCCCAATCCCTAAGTGCCTTCCCAGGATCCTCCCTATACGGATTCGGAAAAACCACAAGCTTCAGTTTACTCACGATCCGCGACAGATCTCGCTTTACAGTATCCCACACAGGCTCCGTCAATGTGTTCGGCGGAGATCCGAACCCGCTCCCTCCGATGGTCTTGGGACCTTCGGAGCTGCTGAAATTACCTGCCGGAGGAAGAGACGGAGGGACTGGAACATGCATCACCTTCTGAGCGGTGGAGGAGGAAGATGAAGACGGCGGTAGCGGTGGGAGGTTGGATTGGACGAACGGCGAGGATGAAACGGGAATGGAGGGACGGATCGGGCTCGGCGGCCGAGCAGGAAGGACGGTTCCGGGACCTGATTGAAAACCGTCGTTCATCATATTCTCAATCTCGTCGATGTCCGACTGAGACGACTGATAAAGCGGAGTCGTATCGTTGTGCGACATTCTCCCTTTCGATTCAGATGTTTGATTTCACCGGAGAACAAAAAATTGCAGGATTCGGTGATGGTTTGTTGATTTTCCCGGGAAACAATTTAGGTCATAAGCTTTTGATGTCGGTGAAGAAATCGATCAGATCTGACGATGAAGCGGAGTAGAAATTACTAAAGGGAGAAAATGAAATTAAAAAAAAAAACGTGTCAGAAAAACGACACCGTATAAGAATAACGACGTCGTTCACCTAATTATGTGTTGGCTCAACTCTAAATGGAATTTTAAGGAAGTGGCGGCAAGTTATCATCGTTGTGACTTATGAGTACTTAAGACCAGCTCCAACGGACAAAAGAAGTGAGTGTCTTTCTAATAAAAAAATATTAAAACACATAAAAAGTAAAGATAAAGTAGAGATCCATGTCTTTACACAGACACGGAAGACACCAAAATTGTTTAGTTTATTACTGATTGTTTAATTGAAAGGTAAAGTACTATTAAAATTAATATTAATTAAATGTAAAGACACTATGAACAATGTTCATGGAAATGCTCTAAGACCCATTCATTGTAAATCTCATTATTCTATGTAATCAAGTGATTAGTTTAACAAATATTTGATGAGAAATCAAGAATGAAAATATTTTTATTGAATGTAAACTTTTGATGATTTTTGTAGTAACAAAATCAGATAAATTGTAGTATATTGACATTTTTTCCAGTAATTGCATTTAAATATGAGGCATTTAACACGTTTCTCTTATTTCTTACAAATATAGTTAAAGTAAACAATCATTTTTCATCTTTAAAATATAGAACTATCATTTTCATAAACATATTTTTTTACAAACAAACAGAGACACCTCTTATACATATATAGGCACACATTTTGCTTTATTGGACAAAGATATACACTCGAAAGAATCAAANTATGAACCAGTCATTTTTATACATTATTTACTAACTAGTTTTATTTTATTTTTATCATGGCCAATCCGAGAAGAACCTGACCTCGAAGACTTTTGAAGCAGTGATGAGCGACTTTCAGGTCAATATATGGATTTGCATGAGCAGGAGTCCAGGACCGACACTTTCAAACACAATAATGAGTTATATATTAGAAGGACAGCAGCAGCTGAGGCAATTTCAAATAATAACTAAAGATGGGGGGTAGCTTTGTAAGCATATTTTTGTTTTTGTTTGATATTAGGATTACTATTGAAATTGTAGAGGAATGCAAAAGCTTTTGGGCCCAGTTTCTGATAAGCCCAAATACATACTAAGGAAAAACCGAAATAGGGAGCCAGCAAATTGAACCAGAACATTAAACCAGATTGAATGAAAATCTTATCAGCTCGGTTTAGTGCCGTACAAACCCGTTGTTCATCAGAAAAAGAAAAGAAATCAGTGTTCTAACTCGGTAGAGTTAGTTATTATGAAGCACCTTCATATCAGTCGGATCAGTACTTACTTCTTCATAATAGTAACCGTATGATTTATGTTCTTCCCAAGCATTCTTGTAGATTTATAACTGACCTCTCTGAATTGTTTTTTAACAAATATAGTAAAGCCAATTAAGTTTTCCTCAAGTTTACTAATGAAAGCATTTTTTTACATAATTTATTTTTCATTACTATAAAAACAAACATCAAATTGATTGAGTCCTATATCTGTTACAGATCTCAGTTTTACTCAGATAAAATTAAATTAATTTTTTTGCATGCTATTATTGTAAAACACATTTTAAATATAGAAAACTCTAGAAACAAGTAATTATTTAATTCAAATGCAAATCAAAACATTTTTTTTTTTTTTTAAACAACAGAGATATGAAAATTTTACTACATGAGAAGTAAACCCACACGTAGCTTGGCTGCTTATCTAGTGAAAAACAGTAGCTAAAAACCATTGAAATTACACAGACGACAGTGCCACACATAACTTATTCATGAATCAATTACAAACATTGATTTAACTGCACTCTGGAGGAGCACCTTGAGGAAACCTTTTCTCATCGGTGCAATAGTTGTAGACCATGTACTTTCTCTGTGCCCATTTCACTCTGTTTTTGCCTTTGAAATCGAGTTCTTGAGTGAACCATGGGTTTCTGCTACTGGAACCAGGGGAATTCGAAGAGCAAGATGATTTTCCATTAGCCCATACACATCCGTCCACACTGTAGTTTCTGTAAAAAGCCGTGAAAGGAGCTTTTGACCAGTCTGTTTTCTCTAATCCTCCTCTTGTGGCCCAATGCTCGGCTTCCCAAAGGCTCGCGTAGAGCCTCATTGGTTGGTTATTCGGGAACGGAACTCCAATCGACGCGGAGTTCTTGAACACTCTAATCGGAATTCCATCAATTGTAAAACTGAAAAAGGGAACAAATTAAACAAAAAGAGAATGTTGATTCATGAGCTCATAGCCTCAAAACATACATATATAAGATTATGTATTTTCTATGCATAAGAGATCAAAGGGTGCACTTACATAACCCTTTGGGGATTCCATGTGATGCAATAAGTGTGAAAGTCAATGGTTGGGTCGAACCATAGGTGAAATTGTTGTTCCTTGTCTCCTGTGCCTTTTGTGTAAACATTAGTGTGGAGAGTATAAGGATGACCACTTATGTTTCCCAAGAACTCGAAATCTATCTCATCCCACGTAGTTCCCGGCGATTTAAGCTACACAAAGTCATTACAAAACAAGTAGTATTTTTTGAATATATACGTAATTTTGTGCATAAACCAAAAATGGCAAGAATGCTTTGAAATTCGTATATGTTACTTACGTAGAATGTTGTGACTGTCCCAGCAGAGTTACCAGGGACAAGTTTCATTTGAACCTCGGCTTTGCCATAGAGAAACTCCTGATTGGACTGAAAACCCGAACCAGAGGATTTGTCAAGCGAGAGAGAAAGAAGATTCCCAAGATTGTCGAGAATCTTTCCACGGCCATCACCCCAATGTATCTGAACGTCTTTGTGGAAGCTGCCTGCATAGACGCAGACAGATTGTGCTGCAAAGAGAAAGAGGATCAAGAACGCGAACCTTGCACCGCAAGAAGACTTCATTTTGTAGTATTTGAAAGAGTAGTTATAATATCTCAGATAGAATTGGTGATGCGAAAATGGAGGTAAGGGACATTAGTATATATAGCTGTTGGAAATGAGAAAGGAAAGAGAGACAAGAGGTCTAAGCGGGTCGATATTTGATGGAGGTATACATGCTATGTGTCTCGTTGCTCAAAACCCATTATAATATATCCTATGGATTGCTATATATAATACTTTCCGACTATTTGGACCATAAATTATATATATATTTATTCAGAAAGCATAGCATTTAGATATATATATATATATATTTTTGACAAAAGCATTTAGATATTTTGATTTGCAAATTTTTGTCGGTTAAAAACTTTGTCAAGATAAATTACTCATAGTCTCCTGATCCTACTCAATATTCCATCTTTTTTTTTTTTTTTTGTAACTGGATATTATTCCATATTTATTCTGTCTAAAAACATATTAAAACTTGTAAATCTTCACCGACACATACTTTTAACTCATAGTCACTTAGTCAGTGTTCTTAAAACAACATCATCTACTTTTAATCATTCCATATATTCTGTTTAATATATATTTAATTTGTAATCTTCAACCGACATTGTCAGTGTTCTTAAAAACCATCTGAAAGCACATCATATGTAAGAACTGACCACTTTAATTAGTAAAAGAAAATAGTAATTTATTATCGAATTCCAAATCTAGAAAACAATAATACATACGCACATGCATATTAAGATTTATTTCATCTTTGTTAGGCGGCCGATTAATACACCAACCGCCTAATATAGATTTGAAATTTTGTTTTTTGGTTTTTTTTTAACAGTGGCTTTTGTAAACTTTAAAAAGCAAGATGGAATTCTATTTCTGTAAACATAAGGCTTGAATTTGAGGGCATTAGCATCGTCGGACATTAGTTACCGCAAAGGTGCGATGACGTTATCAAGCTTTGGTCCTGCAAAAATCTGTCAGGAGATTTTTGTTTTCTTTGTATCTATCATTGTTCTATGTTCACAACTCTTATAATTCTCATTTCCCTCTGCTAAAACCAACATTTCCAAAAGTGAGTTTTTCGTTAAAAAACCTTCTTATTATGCGGTTTTAGTCGATTATGAGGTCGATTTAATAAAGATTTTTGTTTATTAGAAGACTGTGGCTTTTGTAACTATTTTCTCTAGGAGCATTAGCGTCGTCGGGAATTCATACCGGAAAAGGTACGACGACGTGATTAAAATTTGTTTTGGTAAAAACGGTCACGAAATTCTCGTTTTATTTGTATCCATCATTGCTCTATGCTTTCTACTATTATACCTCCCATTGCAATTTTCTGTTAAAATTCAAATTTCTAAAAGCCATTGTTTAGAAAAAAAAAAAAAAACCAAATCATTATTAGGCGGCCGATTAATAATCAAAGCCTAAAAAAAAACCAAAGCCTAATAAGGATTTGAATTTTTTTTTTTTTTTGCTTTTTTTTTTACAGTGGCTTTTGTAAACTTTAAAAAGCAAGATGAAATTCTATTCCTGTAGACAAAAGGCTTGAATTTGAGAGCATTAGCGTCGTCGGAGATTAGTTTCTGCAAAGGTGTGATGACGTGATAAAGATTTGGTTCGGGAAAAATCGGTCACGAGATTCTCGTTTTTTTTGTATCTATCATTGTTCTATGTTCCACACTCTTATAATTCCCATTGCCCTCTCCTAAAACCCACATTTCCAAAATTTAGTGTTTGGATAAAAAAAATTCTTATTATGCGGCCGATTTAATAAAGATTTTTGTTTATTAGAAGACTGTGGATTTTGTAACTATTCTTTTTAGGAGCATTAGCGTCGTCGATGATTCGTACCTGAAAAGGTGCGACGACGTGATTAAGATTTGTTTTGGTAAAAACGGTCACGAGATTCTCGTTTTATTTGTATCCATCATTGTTCTATGATCTCTACTATTATACCTCTCATTGCAAATTTTCTTATTAAAATTCAAAATTCTGAAAGACATTGTTTAAAAAGAAAAACAAAAAAAACAAAAAAAAAACCAAACCCTTATTAGGCGGCCGATTTATACACTAATCGGCCGCCTAATAAGGATTTGAATTTTTTTTTTTTTTTGGTTTTTTTTTTAAAACAATGCCTTTTAAATTTTGTTTTCCTTAGAGCTCTTCTTGATATGGATCTACTAATTTATTGTCACCTAACATACTCTTAATTAATTTAATAACCTTCCCTTAATCCTAATAAGAGTATATACACCATTTTACCGTCTTACGTAGTACTAAGCAAAGCCATTTCTAGTTTTCTACGACCAAGCTTGAAACCGACCCTAAACATAGGTTGAACAAAATAGTACTTGGAAGAAAATTTATGCTGAAATTCGGATGGTGCTCGTTCATCCGTTTAGCAAGCGTGTTATTTATGTTCCTCCCAAACATTCTTGTAGATTTATTAATGAACTAGTGAAACTAATTAAGTTTTCATTTAAGTGTAACGAAAACTTTTGTTTCCATAATTTATTATTTGTTATTACTAAAAAAAAATCATCTTACACACAAGGACACACCACGCACATACACACACATAATATATGAGCGACAAATGAATGAAAAATAATAGATAAAACTCATTTGAGTTACAAAGACAATGCCAAGTAACTTATTCCGGAATCAAAGAGTCAATAATTTAAGTGCACACTGCGGGAACACCTCGAGGAAACCTTCTTTTATCGGTGCAATAGTTGTAGACCATGTACTTTTCCTGTGCCCATTTCATTTTCTTCTCGCCTTCCAAATCAAGTTTTTGAGTGAACCATGGGGAATTCGCAGGGCAAGATGATTTTCCATTAGCCCATACACATCCGTCCACATTGTAGTTTCTGTAAAAAGCCGTGAAAGGAGCTTTTGACCAATCTGTTTTCTCTAATCCTCCCCTCGTGGCCCAATGCTCGGCTTCCCAAAGACTCGCGTAGAGCCTCATTGGTTGGTTCTTTGGGAACGGAACTCCAATGGATTCGGTGTTCTTGAACTCTCTAATCGGAATGCCATCAACTGTAAAACTGAAAGAGAGAAAACAAAAGAGAATTATTAGGAATCCTACATCGAAGAAAATGTATTGAGATCTAGAATAATATATATAAAGGACACGTGATGATCAACTAATTTTTCATTGATTTTGAGTAAGAAGTCCATGAACCTTAACAAGAATATCGGTTCATAAGGCCATAATCTCGAAGCATATAACATGAATGTACAATGGATGAAAGTATGCGCTTACATAATCCTTTGGGGGTTCCATGTGATACAGTAAGTGTGAAAGTTAACGGTTGGGTCGAACCATAGATGAAACTGTTGTTCTTTGTCTCCAGAGCCTTGTGTGTAAACATTAGTGTGGAGAGTAATCGGATGACCACTTATGTTTCCCAAGAACTCGAAATCGATCTCATCCCACGTAGTTCCCGGCGATTTAAGCTACACAATGTCAACACAAACATACTCATCAGTTATATGTAATCTTGCGCATAGGAAAATATGACCCAAAAAAAGAAACTGCTTTGAAAATGTATGTTACTTACGTAGAATGTTGTGACTGTTCCAGCAGAGTTACCAGGGACAAGTTTCATTTGAACCTCGGCTTTGCCATAGAGAAACTCCTGATTGGACTGAAAACCCGAACCAGAGGATTTGTCGAGCGAGAGAGAGAGAAGCTTTCCATCTCTGTCGCGAACCTTTCCGCGGCCGTCACCCCAATGTATCTGAACGTCTTTGTGGAAGCTGCCCGCATAGACGGCCACGGATTGTGCCGCGAAGAGAAAGAGAACCAAGAACGCGAATCTTGTACTGCAAGAAAGCTTCATTTTTAATATCTCGAGGAGTATTTGATATATTGTCGAATGTGTTTTGTTGATGGAAAATTGAGGTAAGTGACATTGGTTTATATACAGCTGCTGGAAAATGGCAAAGGAAAATGAGATGGAAGTTTCATGGGTTTGATTATTGATAGTGTGCTGTATTCTAGTTGGCTCATTCGACCTCTTGTTGGTTGTTACAAATTGAATCCAATAATATATAAATTTTCATTACTCGTTTATTGTTACAAACAGAGAAAATAATGTATATGGACAATTTGTATCTCACATGCTGGTCCCGCGTTTTGAAAGAAATGGGGTCATTTTGTCAACACGGCTTCGACTTTTGACCTGAGCGCAAACCCTCCCCGCCGCATAGAGGGTCCGAATAAAAATATTTGCACTTTTATTTTAGGATTATTTCGATCATATACTCTATATTTTATTAGTAATTTGAAATCTATACCAAATTTTTTGAAATTTTGAAATATACTTAATATTTTTACAAAATGACAGTTTAGTCTTTATTAATAACTAAAAAATGAAGAAACAAATTAAAAACAGATTTAATTATTTTATTTTATAAATATTTTTTATGTTCTTTTATATAATTTTTGCTCTAAAAATATGTATTTAATTATTTTAAAAAATTAACAAATTATAAATATTAGTCGACAAAAACAAAAATTAAGTCAACAGTTATAATAAGTCAACATTGTAAAAAATCAACCAACTAAAATATAAGCTGTTTGTTAAAAATAAGTCGACCAAAATAAAATAAAAAGTCAACAGTTATAAAATATAAGTTTATAGCTCAACTAGTCAACTTTATCAAAAAGTCATCAAAAACAATACTCCCTCCGTTTCACAAAGAGCGTCATTTTGACTCTTGATTTTTGTTTTACAAAGAGTGTCACTTTATGTTTTCAATACAATTTTTTAAACTAAATCTCAGTTTTATCCCTACTATTTTAAACTATTAATTAGAGAGAAAAAACTGATTTAGTGTATTAATAAAGGGTATAAAAGAGATTTACAAGTTTTTCTTAATTTGTGTGAAAAATGTCAGAATGACACTCTTTGTGAAACAGAGGGAGTATATATCTACCATGAAAAAATAAGTTGATGATAATAAAATATAAATCAACAAATACAAAAATTAAGTCAATAGTTATAATAAGTCGATTTTGTACAAAAAAATCAATCAACCAAAATATAAGTCGACTCTTCTAAAATAAGTCGACTAACGTAATAAAAATTCAACCGTTATAAAATATAAGTCGATAGTTTCAAAAAAATCAACTTAATCAAAAAATCAACAGAAAATAATATAAGTCTATCATGAGAAAACAAATCGACAAAAATAAAATATACAAATTGGCAAATACAAAAATTAAGTAAATAGTTATAAAAAGACAACACTATAAAAAATCAACCAACCAAAATATAAATCGTTTATTTTAAAATAAATTACCAGTTATAATAAGTAAACTTAGTAAAAAATCAACCAACCAAAATATAAGTCAACTATTATAAAATAAGTCGATCAAAATAATAAAAACCAATAATCAAGATAATGATATTTTCCTAACAATAATCATGTACACTCATTGTAGCCTGGCCCTAATTAAACAACACGAAAGCTCATGATCCGAATTTTAAGGTCGAGTCTACAAAACCATCACCTTCCCCATACGTTAAGAAAGAGACACATGATTGTTTTGTTTATAGTCCATTTTGTGAAAACCAAACTCATACTAAAATTTTCTCATTGAAAAAAGTATCCATAGAAACAAATTAGTTCGGACCACATGTTCAACAATATTTGTTTTTTTCTTGCTATAGTCTGTTTCAAATCAAACTTCGTGTTCTTAAAGTTGATTTAGTATCAGCTTACCAATCACCTTTTCCACTACTGAGTTTAATACGAACCTGTTTTTCTAACCATCATCAAACGAACCTTACACATGAAAAAACATAGCTCCAGGAAAATGTTTGTTTCCATTGGAAAAAAAACATTTTTCATTTTATCAAAAATTTTGTGTTGAAAACTGGACCGTCCCGCCCGCCCGCTCATCGATCTAGATAACTTATTATTTATATATGTGCTTCCCAAGAACTGTAGTGTAATTAATTAATGAATGTCTCAGTGCTCTCAATATTTGCAAATTTCACAAATCAAGTGGAGCCAATTAAGTTTTTAGTAACGAAAACTCTTGTTTCCATAATTAATTATTTGCTACTATTAATTTAAAAATCTTACACATACACACCACACACACACATATATGAGCAACAAATGAATGGAAAATAAATAGATAAAGCTCATTTGAGTTACAAAGACAATGCCCAAGTAACTTGTACACGAATCAAAGAATCAACTAATTTAAGTGCACACTCTAGGAACACCTTGAGGAAACCTTTTCTTATCGGTGCAATAGTTGTAGACCATGAACTTACCCTGCACCCTTCTCACTTCATCCTGGCCTGCCTTATCGAGTGTTTTAGTGAACCATGGGGAATTCGTGGGGCACGATGATTTCCCATTAGCCCATACACATCCCTCCACATTGTAGTTTCTGTAGAAAGCAGTAAAAGGAGCTTTTGACCAATCTGTTTTCTCTAATCCTCCCCTTGTGGCCCAATGCTCGGCTTCCCAGAGGCTAGCGTAGAGCCTCATCGGTTGGTTCTTTGGGAACGGAATCCCAATCGACTCGGAGTTCTTGAACTCTCTAATCGGAATGTCATCAACTGTAAAACTGAAATGAGAAGGAAAAAAAGAGAATCATGATTCATGAACATATAGCCTCAAAAAATGAGATGACACGAAATCAAAAGACCCGCTTACATGACCCTTTGGGGGTTCCATGTGATGCAGTAAGTGTGAAAGTCAGCGGCTGGGTCAAACCATAAATGAAACTGTTGTTCTTTGTCCCCGGAGCCTTTTGTGTAAACATTAGTATGGAGAGTAATCGGATGACCACTTATGTTTCCCAAGAACTCGAAGTCGATCTCATCCCACGTAGTTCCGGGCGATTTAAGCTACACAAATCCATCATAATCAATCACCAACATACTCTCTATATATGAATGGCAAAAGATGGAAAGAATGCTTTGAAAACTATATGTTACTTACATAGAATGTTGTGACTGTTCCGGCAGAGTTACCAGGGACTAGCTTCATTTGAACCTCGGCTTTGCCGTAGAGAAACTCCTGATTGGATTGAAAACCGGATCCAGAGGATTTGTCAAGCGAGAGAGAAAGAAGCCTTCCGTTACTGTCGTGAATCTTTCCACGGCCATCACCCCAATGTATCTGTACGTCTTTGTGGAAGCTACCCGCATAGACTCCCACAGATTGTGCCGCAAAGAGGAAGAGAACCAAGAAAGAGAACCTTGTGCCGCAAGAAGACTTCATTTTTTTTTGTAGATCTCAGATGTATTTTGTTGATGGAAATTGAGGGAAGTGACATTAGTTTATATAGCTGCTGAAATAGAAACGGAAAGAGACAAGAGACTAGAGAGAAGGAAGTTTCATGGGTTGATTCATTAATGGTGGTGCATGTGCTTTTGTCTCGTTGGATCACAGCTTTATAATAATATTAGTTAATGTAATACATTAAGTATCTGATCCGTTGTTGGCTGTTACAAAGCGAATCCAATTAAAATATTAATTTCATTATTTATTTATTGTTTACAAACCGAAATAAGTTTTGGACATTTGTATGAAACTGGCTGGTCCCAATGTCTTGATATGTCAACACGGCTTCGACTTTCGAGCACCACCGCCTAGAGAAGAAATTCGTCTTTGTTCTTTAATTTCAAACCGAGCCTACCTACCTATATGTAACAGTAATATATTATAGACATTCAAGTATCCTTAAATTGGGGGTTATATCATTTATATGACTCTTTGATTTTAAAATTTTGTTCAAATTTTCTCTTATATATTTAAAAGATTTTTTTTCAAAATATCTTTTGGAAATTGTAAATATAATTATGAAAATGTAACGAATTAAGAAAAAACTGAAAAAGTTGAAATTTTGTTGAATGTAATCAAAATATATAAAAATGATTGCATTGAAATCATAGTTGTATCTTTCTTATATATATATATACAAGTTCTGATATGATTTTCACTTTCATATATTCGTATTGAAAGATAAAACAAAGGAAGGTGATTTGAGGGGAATTAAGTAGAACGAGTCATGGACCAAACCAGAAGGCCCAACTCCACTTAAGCCTTGCTCTGAAGGCGAAGAAGGAAAAGATTTTAAGAATGTTAGACCTCATCCATGGTGATTGCTTGAATCAAATTAAATATGTTGGCAAATTGAAACTGAAACTGAAACTGAAACTAATTCTTCATAAAATGGAACAAGTCATCTCTAATGAACTCAAACTCAAAACTAATCACTAAACTTGAAGTTTTCTTGCCTCAAGGTTGATAACATGATAGACTAGTCTACTACGGTAATAGAAGAAATCTTATCAATCACATGATGAAACCACATGACTAACAAAACGCTTTAAAGAAGCTACCTTCCTAGGCCATATATATACAACATATATAAATAAAAATGCAAAGAAACAATCCTAACCTTATTTAGGAACAAGACTTGGAAGGTACGCATAGCCAGAGAATTCCACCACGACTTTGATGTTTTTGTATCTCAATTGGTTTCTCAAATCCATCATCATCTCCAATAACGTATAAATATGTTAGCACAAACATAGCCTCCATCTTGTAATAGTTCTTCACAGCAAACATTGATCCTATTATTCTCGTCCATGAAGTAGACCGGGTGATTAATAACATGATGATTGCAAGTGTCATGCAATACTTGAGATTCCTATTACGAATAAATTAATTATCGAAAAAAATATCAGGAATCTCAAAGTATTTTCATGTCACAATTAAAAACAATTAATGACAAACAGAGAGAGTGTCATTAGATAAAGTGGGCCAAGTCGCTCTCCGTCGCTCACCCTCGGGTCCGCCGTCGCCACTGAGATGACCACCGCTGTGTTAAATCCGTTGCCCTCTCGCTCCCTTTTTCTCGGTGTGGACGTTGGCACTGGAAGCGCACGAGCCGGTGATCCTTCTGTCCTTTATCCTCGATTTTTGAAGAAGAAAAAAACTGTGTGGTTCTTAGATGCGTGATAATGATGCCTCTTGATTTGTTGGCCGATCAATATCGATTTTTTTTTTCTATCGTTGATTTTGGAATTCGATTTCCATTGTACCGGAACAACTCACTTGAATCGCTCCGGTGACCGTGCCAAAATCTTTCCGATTATAATTTGTTGCTAATGTTTTCAAATTTCTCTTATTTCTTCTGTGAATTCATCGCGCGTGTTCTTTAAAATTTTAAGGTAGAGAGATTTGGTTTTGCATTGTTGGGTTATGCATTTCTATCTTGAATTTGAAAAATTTACCTTAAGTAAATTTTCAGTATATCGTTCAGGTTCTTAGAATATGGCGCCGGTTGTGATTTTCAGTAAACGATATTAATTATTCAAGCATCTATTGATTTCATGATGCAGGTTTGTTCGATGAAAATGGAAAGCTTCTAGGCTCTTCTAGTAGCCCAATTCAAATTTGGAAGGATGGAGACTGTGTCGAGGTAATATTTTTGGATACAGAGACCTCGATTTCAAGTTCCTACTAAAGTCATGGCTTACACACTTCATAATTTTAATGGAACAGCAATCTTCAACTGATATTTGGCATGCGGTTTGTGCGGCCGTGAAGTCTGCTTGCTCTCTTGCAAATGTTTCGGAACTAGAAGTGAAAGGAATAGGCTTTGCTGCCACGTGCTCTCTCGGTTTGCAGCATCTGCTTATAACCCTTTTTGTGTTTATGTTTTTTTGGCTGAAGAAGAGAAGCTTAACAGTAACATTGTTATTGTTTGCAGTGGCGGTCGATGCTGAGGGTTCCCCTGTTACAGTGTCTTGGAGTGGTGATTCAAGAAGAAACATTATTGTGTGGATGGACCATAGAGCTGTAAAGCAGGCAGAGAGAATCAACTCATATAATTCTCCAGTCTTGCAGTACTGTGGTGGTGGTGTTTCTCCAGAAATGGAGCCGCCAAAAGTATGTACAAGTTTTTCCTGAGGGTATATGACGCTGCTTGTTTGAGCATGAATGAAAAAATCTCTGCTTTTGCAGCTTCTATGGGTGAAAGAAAATCTACAGGAGTCTTGGTCAATGGTGTATAAATGGATGGACTTGAGTGATTGGCTATCCTATAGGTTACTCTCAAGCCTTTGCTCTTAACCTTTTTTTGGGCCCCGTTGAGAGAATTGTCTTTGCATCCCCTGATTCCTTTGGTTTCCTCCTAGAGCTACTGGAGATGACACCCGTAGTTTGTGCACCACAGTATGTAAATGGACGTATCTTGGCCATGCACACATGCACCAGATGACTGAGAAGGCTTCTCGTGATATGGAAGCGTGTGGATGGGATGATGAGTTTTGGGAAGAGATTGGCTTAGGCGATCTTGTAGATGGGCACCATGCTAAGATTGGTATGTATATTTTTTGTTGGTTTAGTTGTTAGAACTGCTCTAAGAGGAATCGTAATTTTACTAATGTTCCCTCTTTTGTTCATTAGGACGAAGTGTAGCTTTTCCTGGACATCCACTGGGTAATGGTCTAACCGCAACAGCTGCTAAGGCAAGTACTAAGCAACCACTCAAAATTAAAAATATAGAGGTGTTTAGATACAGGAGCAAGCACTTTATATTGTTTTCCATATCTCTCAGGAACTGGGTCTGTTGGCTGGAACTCCTGTGGGGACTTCACTCATTGATGCTCATGCCGGTGGTGTTGGGGTCATGGAAAGCAAATCGGATTCAGACTCCGTGACAAAAGGTATTCTTTTGCTATAGTAGCCTAGCATAACGTGAAATATTAGTCTCTAAGAGTTGGCATTTTCAGAGTCAGATGTGGATACCTTATGCACTCGAATGGTTTTGGTATGTGGCACATCAACTTGCCATATGGCTGTTTCCCGTGAAAAGCTGTTTATTCCTGGCGTGTGGGGGCCTTTCTGGTCAGGTACATACACATTTGATCTCTATCCTTTCCTTTCTCTTTTATATGTATCAAACTCTCACTCCTGTTTCTCGAACTCTCACTCCTGTTTCTCGAACAAAAACAATTACTGTAGCTATGGTTCCGGAGTATTGGCTTACAGAAGGAGGACAAAGTGCCACTGGTGCTTTACTTGATCACATAATCGAAAACCATGTTGCTTCTCCCCGTCTTGCAAATCATGCTGCTTCTCAGAGTATCGAATCTTCCACTCTTTTTGCCTTCTTTTTTCACTTCTGTTGAGAAAACATTGGTTGAAATGCTACTGTCTTGGTCTCTCGCAGAAGTTTCCGTGTTTGAACTGCTGAACAACATTTTAAAATCGATGGCGCAAGATACGAGTTCTCCATTTATAGCTGCTCTTACCTCAGACATGCATATCCTTCCCGACTTTCACGGAAACAGGTGAATGAAATAGAAATTGCTGCTCTTGTAAATTCCCATTTGAGTTATTGATTCAGAGCTGTGTTACAGATCACCCGTTGCAGACCCAAATTCAAAAGGAGTGGTATTTGGAATGACCCTTGATACATCAGAGAAGCAGCTGGCTCTTCTATACCTCGCCACAGTACAGGGAATCGCATATGGTACACGTCATATTGTAGAGCATTGCAATGCCCATGGTCACAAAGTAAGTTTTCTTCGCCATTCTTCTCACACCGTTCTATAGAAACAGTACAAGACATTCACTTCCACAGGAAAAAAAACCTGCCTCATATTTCTCTGCCTCTGCATTTGATGTTAGATTGACACACTGCTTGCTTGTGGCGGCCTTTCAAAGAACCCACTGTTCATCCAAGAACATGCTGATATCGTTGGTACAGTACTAACGACACTCTTTGTTCTCACTTCTTCTATAATCTGTCACACACGAAAATGGAGTATTCTCATTGGCTCGGTGTATTGGCAGGTTGTCCGATTATACTTCCCCGAGAAAGCGAGTCTGTTCTTTTGGGAGCAGCGATTCTTGGAGCGGTTGCTGCCAAGAACTATCCTAGTCTCCATGATGCTATGAAAGCTTTGAATGCAGCTGGACAAGTACACACGCTTATCTAACTTCATTGCTTGTGTACCCAATTCATACTTTGATCATGCCATTTATGTGTCACTTGGGGTTGAATTTCAGGTGGTTCAACCATCATCAGACCCTAAGATTAAGAAGTATCACGATGCTAAATACCGTATCTTCCGTGACCTCTACGAACAGCAATTGTCTCACCGTTCCATTATCGCCCAAGCTCTTAAGTAGTGTCTCTCTCGATCAACAGAATCTGTATAGTACTCTGCAAACATTCATTTTTTCTTTTGCTACTTGTACAATAATAAAATCTGGCTTTGATTGCACTTGTTGACAATCAGCTTTGAATATAATGTTCATACTTGGCTCATTTAGCGCATTAGAGATTTATTTTAATTGCATTTTTCTCTTGTTTTGTTATAGTTTTCGTGTCAAATGGTAACAATAAATTTATATTATCAGCTATATAAAATGTCAAATGGTAACAATAAATTTAATATCAGCTATATAAAATGTCAAATGGTAACAATAAATTTAAACATAACTTTATATCCAATAATGTTGGCTGACTAATTAGTTCCCAAAAAACAACAATTATCGTTTAAATCTTCTTGCCTCCAAGACTTTTTGGGCTGGGCAGTCTATAATATCAATATATATATCTACCTACTATGCATAAAATATAAGTTAAGCACATATAAAGTACTACAATACATGCTTGATTATTAACAAAATCTAAGAATTCAAAACAAATTCAAATGTGGCTGTCATAATCGAACATGTACACCACTAATCATAGAGTTGATACTTTCGTCCCTAAAATCCTCTTTTACTATATAAAATAAATAAACATCTCTAAAAAAATTTTTTAAATTTAAATTTCCTTTTTTTTTTCTATTTTTTTTTAAATCTATTTAATTTCTTTTAGTTCAAGCTTCACCCGCAATGGCTCCTCCTAAACACATCAATGTTGTTTCGGTTGCAATCGCGGCTCTCATTCTACTTGTAGTATGTTTTCATTGTGTTGATGCAGCAACCTACCAACAACAGTTCATGGCTCCTCAAAATGCAGCAAGAGCCCGTTTAAGGCTCAAACCGCTAAAGTGGGACGCCAAACTAGCCCGTTACGCGCAATGGTGGGCCAACCAGAGACGCCGTGACTGCGCCTTGATCCATTCCAATGGACCATACGGTGAGAATCTATTCTGGGGCTCAGGCAACAGATGGAGCCCGGTTCAAGCCGCCAATGGGTGGTTGTCGGAAGCAAGGAGCTATAACTATTACTCTAACTCGTGCAAGGCCGAGATGTGTGGCCATTACACGCAGATTGTGTGGAAGAGCACACAGAGGATTGGCTGCGCTCACGTGATCTGCAATGGCGGAGGCGGCGTGTTCTTGTTTTGCAATTACGATCCACCGGGGAATTTTCTTGGTAGGAAGCCTTATTGAGTATGATCCATTTGTAAATCTCAAAAACTCATACCAAAAGAGGTTGTTCTTGCGTTTTAACTCTTTTCTTTTTGTATACGAATGTTATTTTTTTCATTGGTTCGAGTTTAAGATGCGATCGGAAAAACCACACACAACGTTTGTTTTCCTTATGTATGTTTCTGCGAGGGCCATTTCTTTTGGTTAATAATACTAACTAATATCAGACTTTGAGCCGTAAATTATTAGCTTGTGTATATATAATTAAAATCCCATATAATAGACATTTGTTGACAAATGCAATCTTCTAGAATTTGAATTCTCTGTGAATGAGACTTGTAGGGCTTTTCTGAAATTGGTTGTTTTCTCAAGAAAAAAAAAACTTTTGCATGTGAAATTTTTCAATTTAACCCCACCAAAAAACAAACGGGTAAACAAGAACTCTTAATAATCCCATATAGTCAGATCACAGGGTCTTTCATTCTCAACCTTTGTCACTACACCGATGATTACACAACAGTGCGAAGAAAACCGAATCAAGTGCCGACTTTAAGGAGAAGCAAATCGACAAGACATCTGAGACACCTAAGATGACGGACGATCTACAAGATCCACAATTGGGAAGTCATTGGAACCAGACATCACTTGGCCCTGTAACAACATATAAAAGGATTGTGTTTCACATTCTTGTTACGTAAAAATGCAATCTCATTGTAAAGTTTGTATCTTTTCACTTTTATGGAAGTTCCAAACTGAAAGAGATGGGGAAAAGAAAGGATCAGAAGAGGATGATGCTACTTACGTGTTCATCATCAGAGTTATGTTGTCCCCTTTAAGCAAAATCCTTCCTGAAATCCAGTATTTGCGCGAGTTAGAACCAAACCATTACAGAAACAAAAATATATACATGTATAAGAAAATGTGAACATGAGTCTTGTAGAAGAGCGATTTTTGAGAGTCGCAAACATTCTCACCAAGTGGTTTTCTGGTATTCTTCTTGATGCTCACTTCCTCAGCCTCATCTAGCACCAGATTCATGTACTCGTCGAAACCCTGCGCAAGGAGAAGTTAAAGTAATGAAACATTCAAAGTCAACTAAACAATGCATGATTGAACCAAAGAGAACCAAGAGGTGACATTGATAAAATCTCGAGCTTCATAACCAACTTCGTTATCACCCTCAAGAAAGAAATCTTAGGAACGCAATCACAGTCTCAATTTAGATGCAGAATTCACCAACCAAAAGAGTCGAACTAATTGCTTATTAATCAGTCCCTTGTTTACTATCAAACAATGTATACAATCCATAAATTTAAACTCCACGGCGTAACTAAATCAGTGTAGCAGTTTCAAGTCGCAACAAGACATGGAACTAACATTAACACAGATTCCAAATGTTAGATTTCTCGTAAAAGGTTTAGCTTCACATTAGTGATGCATTCAATCTCTTCTCAGGTTAACACAGGCATGTCAATTCTCTATCTTAGCCCATCAACGAAGCCATAAGCTTCAATTTTGAGCTGCTATACAGTTTCACAGGGAAAGAATGTACGGATAAGAAGAAAGGATATTGCGACTTACAGTAATTCGTCCCTCGATCCTCAAATCTTTCTGCTCAAAAAGCCAAATCTGGATCCGAGCTTTCTGCAGCATAAACAGAGACGAACAGAATACGATTCAGAACCAGAACTATATAAGTAGTCGTCACTGATTCCTAAATAGATAACGAGTGACGAAAAATTAAAGAGTAATCGATAAACTTACACTTTGGAGAAACCTGAAAATCAGGTTCTGGAAAGCAAGAAACCAAAAGTAAAGAGTCAGAAAACGAATTAGAGAGAGCTTTAGAAACAAGCGAATATATCAAATCGAGAAATGGAATCGAGAAAATTTACAATGGGCTGGGTCATGATCCTTTGAACTTTGGTGCTCGCCATGGCTGTCGAAGCTGGAAGTGTTCTTCGGAGCTCGAAACAGTGAAGAAGAAGATTTCTACAACCCTAAAATTTGCAATTTCTGATTTTTTTTTTTTCTCTTCCTCGCGAGAACACATATAAATGTCACTTTTTGGTTTTTTTTTTCAATAAAGTTTGTTCGCACATCCCCGAAAATCTGCTATTTATTCATTTTCTCCCCACAAAAAGTTAATTTTACTGTTTCGACCCAATACTATATGCCAAAAGATGAAAAAAAAATAGAGAGACTCAAAGTCACTTAGCATAAGAAACCGAGTTATGATTGAAGAATTATAACTTATTATTATATTTTCAGATTTTAAAGAAACACATCAAGTTCACAAGATTTCAAGACAATAAAACAAGGATTCAACCTTCGAATGATTGCTTGAATCTTAATTGTATAATTACCATCTCTTTTACAAATACAGAGTTAATAATTCTTCACCAGCAGCAGCAGAAGCTGAACAGAGATAGGCTATTTTGACTAATTAAATAGAAATACAAAAAAGAATCGAAAAGATTCTCCCTCAGATCATTCCCCGTTGATCATTAGCGATTGAAAAGGAACCTTTTTGATCTCCACAAAGGTCGAATAATCAGTCTTCATCGGCTGCTTCCATGGCTCACCATCCATTTGCAAGAAGGCGTCTTTCCAGTCACCTCCTCTAAGTTCAAATCTAACCGCGGCCGCCTGAAACGATAAAAAAACGGTTAAGATGAAAACCGGAGGCTAAACCGGTTCTACAGAGACAGACAGTGCGGGTGTTTTCTTTTCTTTTCTCTACCTGAGCAATGTGCTTCGCAGAGATGAGTTCAGCCATTACAAACGACGCGTGCCAACCTTGCTTTAAACCGAAAATCTCTATCAAACCGTCATCACAATGCGCCTCCACGAATCCTCTCTTCTCTAGATAGTTTGGTTTCAGATTACCCCATGGATGTCTTCCACTTCCGTAGCTATCAAGATTCAATACCACAATCGATCTCACGCTATATACAAAACCAAAACAGAGAGAGATTGTTAAGTGAATGAAAGAGCCTTTTTGTTAAGTTTTTTTTTTAAACCGATGATGGGATTAGAGATTTTGTACCTTTTAGTGATTGGAATCTCTTCCCACTCGGAGCAATTTGCCTTTTTGATGTGGATTTTCATTATGTTTCTTAGTCCCCTGCAAATTTCATCTTACCACAACATGTCAACAAAACAACACATAAAGAATTGTAGTACAAAAGTAGAAGCTTTTGCTCTCTTCACTGGAAATACTTACCTTAAACCCGGATTACTGACACAAGGCGTGCAGAACCAACCCTGAGTGCAACTGTAACTCGAATAAATCATCTGCAAAACCGAAACGGGTTTGATTCGTAATCTCATTACAAACCGGGAAAAAAAAACAGCTAATCAGTAAGGTTTCAACAGATATAAACAACCTTATTTGTAACGGGGCCTTGAGCTAGATACGGTTTCTCATTGCGAAGATGGTGAAAACCATATGCAACTTGAGCATCCATACCTTTGGCAACACTAGAAAATTATTACCATAAATGTGGACAAACTTGTAACGTGGATTTGAAAAGAGAAAGTTAGTTAATAATAAAAAAAAAAAAAAAAAAAAACCTATGCTAAAGTAGTTGTAGAACACTCCATCGTAGGACTTTGCTTTAGGAGGTACATCTCCTTGAGCATCCAAAGCCTGGTCAAGTGCAGTTTCCTCTGAAGGCTTCAAAGAGTAAGGAGGATCAACGACTTCTCCGGACGGCATCGACACTACAATCTTCCAGCTGTCTAATCGAGCAACCGGACCCAGAGTTGCTCGGTGTAATGTTCTTTTCATCGCAGATCTCCACGCAAAAGGAAATGAACCACCCTAGAGAGAGAGACAGCGAGAGAGAGGGAACAGTTTTTTCAAAACCAACTTATCTAAGAATGTGGCGTCGCAATAAGAGGAATATTATTAGACTCACCCAACTAAAACTCCTTGAGAGGTCGTTTCCTGTACCGAGTGGGATCACTCCAACGGGAGGAATATGTGATTTCCCGTCTTTGTGAAGCTCACCGAGACAACCAAGAACCCAACCAACTGTACCATCACCACCTGCCACCTAATCATCAACGAAGCTACTTAACAAATCCAATTCCAATTGCTAAAAGTTAAAAAGAAAAGAATCACCATATATATATATATATGTATATAACACTCACCATAATCCGCATCCTTTCTCTGCATTCTCTTGCACACTCATCTCCTTTAGCTGCAACCGTCTCCAAACACGCCAAACCATACCTTACAAATTCATGGGGCTTCACTTCTGTGAGATCAAATACCTGTAATTGCAGAATCACCATGAGCTCACAAACACAAGTACAATCATAGAAGAAGAAAAAACCCAAAAAAGCTCCAGAATTATTCTACCCTTCAAACACCAAACGTAAATGTGAGTCATGCGACTAAAAACAATAATCCAAGAAATAAACTTTTCGCCTTTTCATGACAACAAATGTCTTTACTTTTGAAGTACAACGAAACTTTTGACATCAGCAGCAAATCAAATCCTACACAGAAAGGTTTCTACTGTCCACTAAACCCAAAACCAAACCCACACAGATTCTATTTCTTCCATATCCCTTGAATCAGAGTTATTCCATTCACAATCTCAACCACAAATCCAGTGAAGTTAAAAATAAAAAATAAAAAATGAAACCCAAATCTCGATTTAAGATCCTCTCTATTCAAATAAAAAATGAACTAAGCTCATTTCAAAAAAAAAAAAAAAAAAAAAAAAAAATTATCAATGTAACTGGTGAGTTTGTAAGTTCCGGATTAATATTTTCAAAATTTCTGAAAACAAATATATAAATAAATAAAAAACACTGACCTGTTCTTCGCTCATCAACTGTTGAAGCCTCTCTTTAAGAACGTGTCCGTGACGACCTCCGCTTTTCGGGTTAATGAAGACAACCATCGGTGCGTGAGGAGCTAAATCCGCGGCGTCGCCTCCGGGAAGTAGCAAGTGGTCCGGAACCGCGGTGGATTCTTTCCGCTTGATGCAATCTCGCATGGCGAGGCGGAGATACTCAGGCATCACTAGCCTCCGACGAAGCTCCTCTCTGTCTACACCGACCCACGTTAGGTTAGCGAAACCGCAGCCTCTCATCGTCACCGCATCATCAGTCGTCGCCGACGGTCGCGCCGCCACGAAATTAGTCGTCGACGCCTCGCCGACAGACCTCGGCGTCTCCATTATCTCCCTCTCTCCCTCTCTCCCTCTCTCTCTCTCTCTCTCGTCTCCGGTGATCGAAGAAAGAATGGTAGAATATTCGAAACCCAGATAATCAAATTCGTCAAAGAAACAGATTAAAAATCAATAAAACTGGAACTGATCGAAATTTGAAGACTTGAGTTTTGTTCCCGAGACAATTGAATAGACTAATTAGATGACAGTTTGTTTTTTGTTTTCTTCCACTCCCTTTAAAAAAAAAAAAAAAAAGATTACTTTTCGAAGACAGAGCAAATTTGTTTGGTGTGTACGATTATGTGCATATTTATTTATATGTGTAGATTTTCCCGAAAAGTTTAGTTATGACTTTTCTACATTTTACTGGGAAAATACCCATATGAACACCACGAATTCACAGAACTGCCACTTCTCTCAGTCTTTCTTGTTTTTTGGTTTTTCTGTGATCATTTTTGAGATTTAGACCGGAAACACATAGAAAATTACAAATCCTTCTTTTTTTCTTCACCGAGCGCAGTACCTTGGACTACAAGTTAGAATTTTGGACAACTAACTAACAATTTAGGATGAGAGATTTTGCAAAAACAAAACGCGGTAATACAAAATTTATGAATAACAAATCTTATCCTAATCATTTCTGGATTTCACTGTCCCAGAAATAGGTTTGTTCATAAAAATTTTAATATTATTTTTATCTGCCGTAATTGAACAATTTAAAGATTTTACATGTTTAACCTAATTATCCCTAATAGCTTACGAACGGCATTTAATTTGTATACAAGTAGTACTCCCTCCGTTTTTTATTAGTATATGATGTTTTAGAGATTTGCACACAAATTAATAAATCAAATTAATTCTCTATTCTCTCAAAATAAAACATGTTTTTTGTCAATTTCAAAACAGTTCAACCAATACAAAAATATGATTCAGAATTCAAACAGTCAAAATAACAAAAATATAATTAATTTTTACATAGAAATTTGAGAACATCAATTATTTTAGAACAAAAAATACTCTTTAAAATATTTTTTAATAAAAAATGGAGGGAGTAGTATATAGTAGTATCAGTTATTCAGTTTATAGAAGGAAGAGTGGAAGACTATTAAATGCAAACTGTGGAGTTAAGATGGTAATAAAAGGGTAGAATGGACATTTAATACAGCAGTGAGCTGGTTCAGTCAGAATGACATATGGGGGCATATTTATGATCGTGAAGCTGTCCAATATTTCTTCTATTTTCTTTTCTGGTTAGGAGATATGCAGACATTTATTGCATCTTATAACCGGTGAGGGTGAATAACCAGTTATTTGAATTTAATTTACTAGAAATGATCCGATGAGAGAGCGGGTAAAAGACTCAAAACATTACAACAAGTACAGTCCGTTAAGTTCAACGACCATGCAAGTTGTGGTATGGCCTTTTCCTATTTCATCGTAGTGAATAAATGGCGTTGTTACTGTAAATGGAACAAAATGGACCCAATAGAAAAGGTTGACCAAATCCATGAAAAGCGAAAACGAAAAATAACACAATAAACGTAAAATAATCTTCAATTCTGCAAATCTATACTATTAAAAGATGAAACAATTTCAATTGTTTAACTTTCGTAAACTTTTAGAGTTTGGAGAAAAACAATTGGAAATGGTACTTTCTAGTTGGTCATAGGCAGTGTGAACCCTATAATAATTGATTCTCTTTATTCAATTGTATTGTATAAGCTCACGTATGGGTTGTTGTGGGCCTTGTGGCGTCTTCAATACAACAAATGTAATTTGGATGCACGGGGGATCTTTTGATCCATATAAAAATTATCTTAACTTTCCAAAAGCCCATAATACAATATGGGTAATATGGTTTTATACAACTAGTGATATAAAGGCCCTAAACTTCCACTAATGCTCTAAACATCAATTCTCTTCCTTTTTTTTTAACAACATTAATTCTCATAATTTAGTTTTATCCGGATTCGGTAATCCGAACGTCCACCCTTACAAATGTATATCAAAATCGCTTTATATATCCACCTTAATATTGGTTAGAAATTTTTTAAAACCGAAAAAATTAAATCATAACCAAAATTCAAATATAACATTTCTAAACTTCAATTATATATGTAATCATATTAGTTTTATGTTTTGGACCAACATAATTATTTGTGGTATTTTAATAAATCAATATGCTTATTAAAATCATGCTTGTTATTGGTTAGGCATCATTTTCCCATCATAAATATAATTTGGTAGCTTTCAAATTAATCCTATATTGGAACTTTAACGAAAAATATATAAAATGTGTAGATTAGCATATAAAGTGTTATAAATGGCTAGGGAAAAGAAAGAAAAGCGTATAGTGATACAAATGGAAATTGGAAGACTCCCAAAGTGTTGTGGACCGTCACCGTTGGAGGGAAAGGTGGACATGTGTACCATATCCACATTTTCTTAACGTCAAAGTCTCGAAACCGCGTCCAGAAAAACGATTTTTACGAGTCAAAGAAAAGAATAAGAAAAATAGATTTTGCGAGTCAACATGTTTTCGATTCGGTATTTTTGAATGGAATCAAATTATTTAAATTCATATCTTTACCGAAAAATATTTTCCAACTACAAGAAAAACAAAAAGTTCATGCTTAACCCACGTGGATTCGTTATTTCGCTGATTTGGAAGTTGTTACACGGTTGAATTTGAAAGAGTAATTTAGGCTCGAGGCTTCAGCTCAATCTTAATTTCTCGGTAGTCTACTCTAATCGAAAGGTGGCGAGTTTTAATTTTGAAACTTATTTTTTCTTGGTCCCTTAATTTTTACATTCGATTTTAGATATCTATATAACCTGGTTTTAAATTTAGGGTTCTGCTTTAAACTTTATCATTTAGGAAATTAGTGAAATTATTAAAGTCGGATTTGGCTCAAATCTCTTAGGTGAGTGGCCACGGATGCTTAACCGTCTTCCTTTGGCAGTGAAGTTCGACTCTACTCTCCAATTACAAAAAAAATATGGGCTAAGGATCAGACAAACAAAAAACTGAAAATCAGATTTTAGTTTGATCCGGATTATGTTTCCACAACTCATTATTATTATATAGTTATAAATCAATTTGATATTTAAACCATAGACTGAATTTTTTTTTAATTTTTTGTGGGTTGTTTAAATCAGTTGGGGTTGGGAAGTGTCATAGGGTTAAAGTCGTGAACTCATATGATACTAATATTCAATTATGCATGGATGCATATATACAACCAACTTTTGAATATGTTGTTGGAATATATGTAATCCCTACGATTAGTCTAAACATCATCAAACAAAATTATGGTCATAAAATTTGCACAAAATAAAATATTGTTATTAAGGATGTTTTGAAACAGATTAGTGTGGCATCATGTGACACTTGAATCACTCAAAGTACACCTAAGAATTTGTATTTATTATAAGAAATAAAGTGAGCCATCAATGTGATTCGGCCCTACCAATAATGAACTTAATGGGTTTAGTTGAGATTTAAAAATAGTTTTTATAAGAAAGAAAGTGAGCCATCTATGTAATTTCTATATGAAATATGATCATATCATTGTATAATTTACGTCAACATATGTTTCTTTTTGGGTCATTTGCAAAACGAGTTTAGTTTGATTAATTAGCGGCTCAAGTATGCTGTTTTTAAATGTTATATACGGTGTACCCTCTATAATAATTTTGGATGATGAAAAAGTGAAGAACATGATACAGAGAATATATAAACGACTTAACTGACTATTTTTTTTAGAATATATAATCAAAACGACTTAACCACTTACATGGCATTTACCTAGAGTATAATAACTAGTATTAAATTTTGACTATTTTCTTAGTAGTTCGAATAACTGATGAAATACTCTTTTCAGGTATAAATTGTTTTGATTAATAAAACTATTCAATTATTGTGTGAACGCGATAGTATATCGTAAAAACCATAACATTACACATCAAATTAGGTGCATGCATGGCTCATGACGGCACATAGTCATTCTTTTAGTGAGCAATTTTAAGTTTTAACTATGGTTAAACTCAGCAGATATAGATTAGAGAAATGGTAATCAAATGTTTTTATGTATTGGTTGCGCGGTTATCCTGTCCTAGCAGTTTTTGTATCATTAGACAACCTAGGTATAAATATATTTTTCTTATATGATAGATCGGGTTACAATGCCTCTTATTAAAGTTGGCATTCCCTCACTTATATAGAAATAATGATAGAAATCATCAATTTTTTTTTGAACAAATATGTTTTGTCGCAAAAATGTAGGAGTTTTCTTTTTGCCACCATATATTGGAAGAACAATGGGGTTTGGAACAGCGATGGTTTTGTTCTTTAACTATGTAACGTGGGGGCCTCTTTTATTTTATTTTTTAAGGTGTTCCCATGGACTCTCCAAAATGTCTAAAATAGCTGAACAAAAAAAGATTCCATTAATGTTTCCATGATCGATAAATCTTGTTGAAATTTCACACTTTGACTTGCGTGAAATAATAACTTACAAGCTCAATGGGATATTTGATAGAAATAAAGGTAGGATTTGATGACTAGATGAAATGACTAAAAGTTCGATTATCAAATTGTGACGGGGCATACTAAAATTCATATATATAAAATAATTGAATTTAGTGAAATATATAAATCAAAATATATAGTTTGTATTTTAAACAATTTTGATTAAAGTTCATGGCACTATATTTAAGTGATTATGATATATAGTCCGGTGAACTTTAACAATTTTTAAATTGTAATTTAAAAATAAAAAATTGTAGTTTGTGCTATTATTATTTTTTTGAACAATAAATGAAACTTACCACTTTGTTTTCGATATTTAGTGAATTATAAATCGAATAATCTTTATACGAATGTGTTTCTGTAAATTTGACAAGTAGCCTTTGAGGAAGGCTTTCTCATCTGTCCATGATCACCTTATGAAAAAAAGAAATCGGATTTAAAAATTGTTGCTCCTTTAAAATGAAAAAGTATACCTTTTTTGGGGAGTCCCTAACGCGTCAAGGAGAATTCAACTTTATCATGATGAATACATTGATTGCATAACTAGTCGGTATCATTTTTTATTGGCCTAAAATTTAATGGTAAAAAAAAAGAAAAAGAAATCAAATCTAAATTACTTTAGTAAAGTTAGAAAGACAAAAAAAAAAAACAGGATTATTCGATAGAATTAACCAAGGTAAACAAAAAAACAGTTTTATATTAACTTTTTATAATTTGTAAACTATGGCATATGTTAGAAACTTATGTAGCAAAGATTTGTGAGTTTACACAACTACGATTTCTTTTTGACATGGAAAAAATCTAAGAAAATGAATATTTAAGTCATGAAAATTACTGTAATTATACACCATGTTCCAAATTTTCGTTTGTCCACTTTCTACTCAATTGTCAAAAGACATAATAGATCAAGGGCAAAATGGTAATTGAGTTAGAAACAGTAGGTCGACAAGAGTTGTACGTGAAGTTGTAATAAATGCAGAAAGCTGAAACTCTTTAACTTCTTTTCAAACTTGCACTTTTTTGTTTATCGGTCTTTGCAATAAAACTTTTCTCTTCTTTGCGTCAGCTTTTTTTTTCTTTTTTTTTCGCTATACGACAATTTCCGTTTTATCGGAGACCATTATTTTGGATCCGAGAACCCAAAGACCCGACCGAAGACATCTACAGATTATTCGGTTTGCAATCTAATCCGGGACAATATATAGGATATCCGAAGATAGTCCAAATCTTGATTTCACATTTTACTTTTACATTTGATACTCATTTTACTCTCTTTATAATTTATATTGCGATTTCTGTCTCCTTTTTTTTGAGAAATAATTCGTCTCTCCTCTTTATAACTAGGAATAGTTTAATATGTATATAATTTGTTTTGTTTTTAACTGGTTTAATTGTTTTTTCTGGTGGTTGATCATGTAATTGTTTTTTTTGTCTTCTTTAGTATGGAGACTGTATGAACCAGTTAAAGAACTTACAAATTTAAGTTAGAATTTACAAATTTAAGTTCCATTCAACCTCTACTTTTAACCAAATATTTTAAATATGAATTAACATTGAGAACTTTTAACTTTGATTTGGTTCAAATAATACCATTTAGCACATTACATGTATGTAAATTTTTATATGTTACGGACTTATATCACATACAATAAATTAGTCCATCAATGTTTGCTGTTCTATAGTGAATGTAGTTTTAACTCTCTTTTTTATAAAAAAGGCATTCACGAATATAGTTTTAACTTATAAAAAGAATAATCTACATGAACTCATCTGATATACCTTAAGAATCTATTTTAGGAGCGTATATGATATTTGGGTTGGGGTTGCGGTCGCGGATATATATAGCTAGCCACGATAATGAGAATCGGTACTAAACAACTCCGACCAGTAAATTCAAATTCACTAATATAATAGATATAGTTTATATGATGCGATAATATCTTCGACTATAGAATGTAACATCTTAAATATATATGGCATGGCCGCATGGGTCTACCTAGTATTCTTTTTTTTGGGGTCAAACATGTCTTTACCTAGTTAACCTTTCGTTTTTGCAAACATGCATGGGATAATTATTTTATCATTGTATATATTATTTAGTTCCTAATCATATAATATTGGCAATATAAAGTAGTTAAATGAAATATTCGAAAGGTGAAAGAAGAGAATTGGACAAGAGAAGAGTATAACAGAGAAAAGTTTGGTGTAAAAAGGCTGCAAAGGAGTTGTTGGTTAAAAAGTGAGCGAACTCGATAAACGCGTAACCCTAAAGGCAAAGCGTGCGTTACTCTTACCCCAATTATTTTATCTTTTCTACTTTCTTTTCTATCTAAAAAAATGAAAAAATGATAATGTAAAACGACCAAAATTATTACGGCATTCTTAAAGTTATTTGATTTACATTTTTTTTTTAAATAGTAGGAGTTCAGGATATTTAGTTTATAATTTGTCATAGTATCCGAAATCATTTTTAGATATTATAATTTAAATAATATATTTCTGTTTTAATAGGAGTTTGAACTCGAAACATATATTACTATTAGACCACTATCCCATTACTTTGATTTATATTTGCAACGAATAAAATATATCATAACGCTGGTGTAAATCGAATGAAAACAAGTAATTTGATTGTTTAGAAAAACAAAAGTAATATGGTACGACTACTTCGACTGTTTTTTTACCCCATGTTTTCAAGTTGTCAACATTTAATTTATTTATAGATGGATATTATGATATACACTTATACTTCTTTCGTTTTGTTTTAGTTGTTGTTTTAAGTTGTTTTAGGTAATAAAACATTTTAAATTTTTTATTATATTCTTAAAAAGAAAGTTGGCTAAAAATATTTTTCATTAAATTTGAGGTTAAATTAGATATTTAATCCTAAAATTTATATTAAAAACTAAAAACGATAAATATTTTGAAACAAAAAAATAAAATTTAAAACGATAATTAAAACGAAATGGAAAGAGTATAACTTTTGAATGGAACATAAATATATATGTGTTTAATTTTCCTTGTGTCTGTACTGTATAGCATTATTGTTTTGATTTCTGAGTATTGAATCTTACATAGATACATTAAGAAGTTACATTACATAGGCATATAACAATGATGATATTCAAAATAAAACAAATGAAATAAAGACAATTAGTTTGGTGTAGAAGTAAGAGTCTTTTTGCACAAAAGAGATTGTGTATTAAATGGTCTCTGAATTTATTGGGTCGGCTCGCACATCGGCACATGTGATGACCTTACCATTCTTGTCTCTGCATTTAATATTCTTTATCCAAATAATGAGAAAAGTGAATTATTATTGTTGAGTTGGTAACAAAATCAACGTTATAATCTTTGTAAATTCTCTCCTTGTTCTAAAAGGATGGCAAGCTGTCGTCCAGCATCTGGTTATTGTGATTTGGTTTAATTCAAGCTTATATCTTAATTGTTTATTTTTATTTTATTATCAAAAAGTTTTAGCCGAATTCCTTAATCTACCAAATCCGAAACCACAAAAGGTCATTGAACATCTTTCTATAAAATAATGCAATAACCCCTCTAAACTGAAAATTAAAACTTCCACAAAACCTAGATAATATCATAATACTACTAATCCAAAACTTACTTGGTGAAGTTATAAATACTTATGTGACGTTCTTTTCAAATTTTTGTTTCTCATTCTATTGATACAAAAGTTATATGTTCTTTTCAAAACGATTGTGACACTTTGGATTATATTTCATTTCGAAATCTGAAAGCAAGACTGGCACATATGGTACAATTAAAAACAGAAGCTATAATAGTTGAAGCAATAATTGACGAAAAACGTGTAGTCTAATTCTCTCATATTTTTTTTTTAATTTATGATATATATTAAATTGTGTAAAAGACATAAATCAACATTATGATCAAGTAAAAAAATACAAACTCGTAAAATGTATGTGCAGCGTTGTATCTTTCATTATTTTTCTTCGTTTTTGTTTTTTTGTTTTTTGCTTCAGAGTTAAGTTATATGTTCTTTGTGTTCGTCGTTCAGAATTTCAACTGTATTTCATTGCAAAATTTAAATAAAAAATCCCCACATAAAGACTTGCGACCATTTTTTTTTTAACCCTTTTTAAAACTCAGTTAGAATTTTGGAACTAAAAAGGGTTAAAAAGAAGCTTTTAAATCGGCGGAAAAGAGTCAGGATAGAGAAAAAGGCAAATACGAAAAGGTGAAAGCTTTTTGAGGCGATTCCTTTTACAGGGATTGCGTGTGAAAAACAGATATTTCGTTTTAAAAGGTAAAACCCAAAAAAGATAAAAAGGAATAAAAAAGAAAAACTCTTTTTTCTTTCTTTTCTCTCACACGTTTTCAATGGCGCGTGAGTTACACCACCCTTCCCGATCAGCTTTTGATCACGACCACTCAAGCGATGTCGTACACGCGCTACTTTTAAACGCGTGAAATTGTTTTGTCTCATTTCTCTGACTAGATTCAATTTTTTATTTCGTCATCAAAACTTTATTAGTTGGTACCTTTTTTTTTTTTTTCCACACTCATCTGAAAGCAGTAGTAGTAATTAACATTTTGACAAACGTTTTAATTAGTAACAATTATATATCAATTCTAATATTTTCCACAAAAGTTAGTTCTCAACCGTATAGCAAAATTACAAGAATCAAAATATGTTCTATCTTCTACACTCGTAGATACAAAAATAAATATGATTTTTTAACCGTCAAATCAGTGAATTATAATAATGATTTTACTCTACACCAAAAATCAGAATTACGTTCATTAACTTTGGAGATATGACACTGAAAACGGAGCATTGTACTTTTTATACCTATTACACCTATTGGAGTATTAAATTAGCACCTAATTTGAGTTTTTTTTTTCTGTCAAAACAAATATTTTAACCTTAAAATTTAAGAATATTAAGTGGGATGTTTATGGTCCAAAAAGGAAGAACCTAGCAATTTTCAAACCAAGTTAATGACTTTGAGGCATTTGTCCCATTATAGCTGCAGACACAAAAAGGATAGCTTCGTAATTTCAAATGATATTACTTACAATATTTGGCGTCGAATAAATTCAAAATAGATAGACATTGAAAAGCTGTGAGAATTGAGAAAGTTTTAAGTTCTTGTCAAGCAGATGATCCGATCTTTCCTTTTCTTCGCCAATTTCAATTTTTTTTTTCAAGGCGCTCACACACAGACACTGCAAATCCACAGTAACTCAAGAAGAGAGAGACACAGAGAGGGAGAATTCAAAAAGCTTCCATTTTTACCTTTCTGTTGATCGCTTTTGTTTTTCTGTAAAAAGCCATCTTTTGTGTTGATCCTTTTTTTTTACCTGATAAACTATTTTCTCTGCCAAAACTTTCTGCATTTTTTCCGTGACCTTTTTTTTTTCTCTTCTTAAATTTAATATATTGGCCGGTCCAAAAAGTTTTCTTCTTAATGAGATAACAAAGTCGAGAAAAAATAAACAAGAAACAAGACTTTTTTTTTTCTTCTTGTTGTTGAGAAATTTTAGTTTTCTGAGATGAGAGCAGATTTGATTACAATACAGCAAACGCTGACGCCGGAAGCAGCGACTGTTCTTAACCAGTCGATTGCGGAGGCGACACGTCGCAACCATGGACACACGACGCCGCTCCACGTGGCGGCCACTCTCTTATCTTCTTCCTCTGGTTTTCTCCGACAGGCTTGCATCAAATCCCACCCAAACTCCTCTCACCCACTCCAGTGTCGAGCTCTCGAGCTCTGTTTCAGCGTCGCTCTCGAACGCCTCCCTACTACGACCACTTCCGCCGCGTCTTCTCCATCGCAGACGCAGGAGCCGCTGCTTTCAAACGCTCTGACCGCGGCTTTGAAACGCGCCCAGGCTCATCAGCGGCGTGGTTGCCCGGAGCAGCAGCAGCAGCCGCTTCTAGCCGTGAAAGTTGAGCTCGAGCAGCTTATCATATCGATTCTTGATGACCCGAGTGTGAGCCGGGTCATGCGAGAAGCTAGCTTCTCTAGCCCCGCCGTGAAATCCGCGATCGAACAGTCGCTTTTTGGTAATTCCGCTAATTCGAGACAATCCGGGTCACCCGGAATCGTTAACCCGTCTGCAATTGGGTTCGGTTATCGACCCGTACCGGCACCAGTTAACCGGAATCCATATCTTAATCCCCGGTTACAGCAACACGGCGGCTCGGGTCCGCATAGTAGTGGGATGATGCAGAGGAACGACGAAGCGAAACGGGTCATCGAGATAATGATCCGTACCCGGAAAAGAAACCCGGTTCTTGTCGGCGATTCAGAGCCTCAATTTCTGGTGAAAGAGATTCTCGGAAAGATCGAGAGCGGCGAATTCTCCGACGGACCGCTTCGCAATTTCCAGGTGATCCGTTTAGAGAAGGAATTAGCCTCTTCGACGAGGTTTGGTGAAATCTCCGGGTTGGTGGAGACCCGGATCGGGAATTCGGATTTAAACTGCGGCGTCGTTCTCGATCTCGGCGATTTGAAATGGTTAGCGGAACATCCGGCGGCGAACGGCGGCGGCGGAGGAGCTGTGGCGGAGATGAGGAAGCTTCTGGAGAGATTCAAAGGAAGGTTATGCTTCATTGGCACGGCCACTTGTGAGACTTATCTACGATGTCAAGTTTATTACCCTTCAATGGAGAACGATTGCGATCTTCAAGCGATTCCGATCGCCGCCAAATCTCCACTTCCGACGATATTCCCCAGGTTTGTCTTTTAATTCAATTGAATTTGATCCATTAATAACAATTGGATCAAATTTTCATTTACTTAGTTTTGTTTTGCTTAGGCTCGGGAGCAACATCACCAACAACAACAACAACGCTATGTTATTAAGCAGCAACAACATTTCAATGGAATCGATATCTCCGATGAGAAGCTTTCAGATTCCGACGGGAAGAATGAGCTGTTGCTCTCGGTGTCTGCAGAGTTACGAAAACGACGTCGCTAGCTTGGAAAAATCCTTAACCGGAAATAACCGGTCGGTCTTGCCACAGTGGCTGCAGAACGCTAAGGCTGACGACGACGGTGTCAAGAAACTTGTAAGTTTTGTTGGCAAATTACTTCCAAGATACTATTATTAAGAAACAAGAATGTGAGATTTAAATCTTGACTGTTATTATTATTATTTTTTTCTCCGTAGACAAAAGATCAACAGATTTTGGAGCTGCAGAAGAAATGGAACGACTTTTGTTTGCGTTTACATCCGAATCCGACTGTGTCTGAAAGAGTTGCTCCTTCTTCGTTGTCTATGATGAAATCAAATTCAAGATCGGACATAAGTCCACCAGGGAGTCCGGTCGGGACGGATTTGGTTCTTGGACGGTCAAACAGAGTTTCATCCTCACCGGAGAACAAGATCAGAGAAGCGCGTCTCGGAAAGCTAGGGGATTCGTTCGATATCGATTTATTCAAGAAGCTACTAAAGGGCTTAGCGAAAAGCGTTTGGTGGCAGCACGACGCAGCGTCTTCAATAGCAGCAGCGATTACCGAGTGCAAACACGGAAACGGGAAATCGAAGGGAGATATCTGGTTGATGTTCGCTGGTCCTGACAGAGCCGGGAAGAGCAAAATGGCTTCTGCGCTATCGGATCTTGTCTCGGGAAGCCAACCGATAACCATCAGCCTCGGTTCTGGTTCCAGGACCGATGATGGTCTAAGCCTCCGTGGTAAAACGGCCTTGGATAGACTAGCGGAAACGGTTAGGAGTAATCCGTTTGCGGTTATTGTAATGGAAGACATCGATGAAGCGGATTTGTTGCTGCGTAACAACGTGAAGCTAGCGATGGAACGAGGGAGAATCTGCGATTCGTATGGGCGCGAGGTTAGTCTAGGGAACGTCATTATAATCCTTACCACGAATTCATCGCTCGGTTCAGCGGAAAACGTTGCTCCTATCGATGAAATGAGACTAGAGAGTCTGGTGTGCAAATTATGGCATCTAAGGCTCTCTGTTTGCAACATCTGCAAAACCCGAAAACGTAAACCGAATTGGCTTTATAGCGACATTGACCATACAAAGCTGAGGAAGGAGATCTGTTTCTATTTGAACGAAGCAGCCGAAGTGGATTCATCGAGCGATGTAACGGTCGAGCATGATCAAGAAGATAATAGTAACCTCATTCACAAACTAGTGGCTTTAGCAGACGAAGCTATAGTCTTTAGACCGGTTGATTTTGGTTCGATCAAGAGCAAGACCGCGGATTCTTTAAAGAAACGTTTCTCCAGCGGTCTCGCGGATGGATTAACGGTGGAGATTGAAGATGATGCTCTGGAGAGAATCGCCGGTGCGATTTGGCTAAGTAAGATTAGCTTAGAAGAATGGCTTGAGGAAGCAGTGGGTTCGAGCTTGAATAGCGTTAGAGCTCAAGTGTCTTCTTCGGAAGATTCTGTGATTAGGATTGAGCTTGAAGATGATATGAGTGATCGAGTCTCTGGAGGATATCTTCCGAGTAGTATAAGAACGGTGATCGTTTGATTTTTGTCTTTTCCGGTGAGGGGTAGTTTCGTAATTATGAGAATTGGTGAGGGTAAAGATGTAAATATTATGATATCTCCAAAACCGTCTTTGGCGGGATGGGGAAAAGGTTCGGTAAAACATTAAACAGTAGAAAAAAGGTTAACGGTTATATTATCAAAATCAACGGCTGCTAATAGTTTACAGGCTTATGATCAAAGTAGAAAGTAAACTTCCACAAAAAGAAAAGGAGGAATCTTCTAGAGATATAAATATATATGAAAAACAAATAACGAAATTAATTATACAATGGGGACATAGTGGATGTGTTTTTAATATATATATATATTCAGGGTTACATTTGATTATTCGTTCGTATGTTTCTTCTTGGAGTTTTATGGAATATATTATGGTCTCTTAGCAGATGGAATTTTAGAAAAACTATATTATATATTTTGTATTATTCAGATGACATTTATTTCAGTAGAAAGTTGTACTTTTAAAATATTAGGTGGGTTCGGCTAGTGTGTGTGGCTTGTCTTTATTTCACCTTTTTAGAATGAAAGCAGCAAATCCAACCACTCTCATGGTCATGGACCAAATATTTGTTAAAAAAGTCCTTCCCCAATATCAGATTATCAGACTATTAACTCATGGTTTTTTTTAATGCAGTTATATATACTCTTCTTTATTGGAATTTTTTAGCTTCTATATTCATTATTCATTAATTCGAAAGAAGCTTTGCTAAAACAAAGTAGTGTGATACATCATGATATTAATACTAGGAAGATTGATAATGTTTCTTACTTAATACTCAACTCAAATGCATCGTGCATGTACAAAAGTTTTTTCCTAGTATAATCGGATCTTGAATAGTGTATACAAGATTTACTCTACAATTTTCGTAGTTCATAGAGTTTAAGTTAGGATATTGAGCAACATATCCACATTTGGGTTCAAATTTCACTGGAATTTAACCCGTCTTTGAGTTTCAGTTGGTCAATACGCGATTTAGGACATGTGACTTCAAAACAAAGTTGAAAACTACCAAACCGGCTTTGACCAAAACGTGTTCAAATTCAAAATGTAAAGCGGTCGGTCGCGGACCACACGTAGTGATCGGTCATTTTGTGCTCTTGAGGCCATACTTTGATTTATCATTTATGACTATTGATTCAAAGCCTCAACCTACAAACCAGTCAACTACCGATAATAAATTTAAACCTAACTATGATAACAAGAAACGACTAGGACACTTGGTCTAGACGTCTAATGATCTAAAACTACATTACGCCACGGCTTTTCATGTTCAATTTAGAATGCTATGTCTAATTTAATTAAATCAAGTTATATGTACATCAAGCACTAATTATTTGTTTTTCTCGTTTTTAGTGTACCAAGATTTTTAACAGCTAATATGAAAGTATTAGTCATAATCTCTTTCATATAAGTTGGTTATTATATGCATTGGACATTTATATCTAATTCTACCACTTAACAACGACCATGCGTGCCAAGTGAGTTCACATGGTTCCCTGTATGTATTTTTCTTTATCGGATTTATCTTTACAAACTTGGACTACTTTCAGAATCAATATCGTAGTAGCTATATAGTACATCAGATCAGATGAATATCGATCTTCGACCAAGAGTATCTATATGTGAGATCTAGTAATAGTTTAAAAGTCTTACACAAAAAAGCTATCATTGTTAGTATAACTTTTTTGCAAAACTTTCTTTTGCTGCAATAGTCATGAATTATTTTTGGCTTTTATAAGTCAAATAACTCCGGTTCCATGCTAGACACTTGAAGACAAAGCCTTCAAAATTGCTTTTTTCATCGTTTGCCTTTTTAGATTTGCAATATAATATTATTTAGGAGTGGAAGATATTAAGATAAGGATGAAGTTTTGTGGTACTTAGTTTATACATAATTAAAAGCATATCCAATACCTTTTCAGCATTATAAAAATATGGATTTGTTTGAAATAAAGCAGATCTTAACTTAATTATTGACAACAAATAATTAAGAGGATATACTTTAATATTATTTTCAAATAAAAGTATTTTAGCCAAAGAGAAGCACTAGAACAAAGAGAAGACAAACCAAAACATGCCTTTATATCACCCAACTTTTTAGTTATATATGGACCTTATGGTCTCTCTATCTTTACGGTGTATTTTCATTATATGTCTCACCTCGTAGTTAAATACATCATCAGCCAAAAGTAAGAACGATTAAGGCATTAGAAACTGCAGTAGTTGAAAATTCTTAAATATTAAATTAGATGCGTCATCATTATACACCATGCCAATACTTGATCTTGAAGTGACAAAAAGAAGCCCATAATAACAACAATGTGAGAGAGTGTAATTGAATAATCTTCAAGTGGAAAATAAAATAATGCAGCAAATGCTGCAACTTTACTCAAAGACATGTTTCCTATTAATATATTTTATCTAGTGTTTTTTTTTCTTTAATAATTTTAATTATAACCATGAAAAGGACGTGAAGATAATGATTTACGAATATAAGTATGTATTCTATTATAACTAAAAGGGGTCACAGATCTCCACCTTACATGATTGAAACCTAATGTTGAATTTGAGCTTTTTAGAAAGGGGACATGAACTTAACTTCTGTAGTGAGCAACTACACACTAAGGTACAACTGCTATATATGGCATCTCTTGACATATGCATGCATGTCAATATATATTATATTGTGTAGTGTAGGTTTTTGTTAACAATTATATTAAGATGTAGAATAACTATTCAATTTCTGTAAAATTTAAAAAGAACAGAGTAACTATTCAACTAAAATGCATTTTCTCCGTTTAAAATTTAAAAATGGATGGTTAAGAAGATCATATTAATATTCATTTTTTTTACGTCTATTAATACTACCATATTACGCCGGTTCTATGTGCATAACATTTTGGAGTTACAAAAAGTTGGAATATAATCAAGATGAGCACTTATGAGAGAAATTCTTGAATCCAAAAGAGAGAATAATATGTCCCATCAAATCCAACAATATCCAAAAATGTTGTGATGTTGCTTTTCTATTTCATCAATTAGGTTTTCGAATTCAAAGTCGACCTTAAGCGTTTACTCACTTCTATGTGTGTGATGCTCCAACTCATCTAACTTAACCGAGGATATTTAATATTTTTTATGAAATTTTTTTTATTGGGTCATTAGTTTCGCGCCCTAAACAAAACGCACATGCACAAACTAAAAAGAAAAAGGGGTGAGTAATGAATTGCTCAATGACAGAAGATCATCTCTGCCCACTGAAACATAATTAACATTTTATCACACTCATCAAAACACATAAACCTAGACACTAGCAAACATATAGCCTGATCATTTACTTGCCAAGCTATAACACAAAACATTCCTATCGTTTCGGTGCATCCATGCCAACTTACGTGTCCACCTAGCGGTCCTTATCTGCACTTATCGTTTCAGTGCATCGCACCTAGCGGTCTTTATCCGCACTAATCATACTTGACTCGATCTATCTCGTATGTATATCATATTAACTCGTAATACTCTCATCAATCATCCTACATGTCATCATCATACAACCTACATGCTATCATCACATAATCATACAAAAAATATCATATCATAATCATTATCATCAAAAAATCTAAGTCTAGCAATCAGATCTAAGCTTACATATCATGAATCATGTAATATAACAATACAAATATGAACTATGCTTTCACAGATCACGCCCTCACCTTTGCCACTTGATCATGAAGAGATAACACAATTTTCTCATTACTTTCCCTTTGAACAGATTCACTATCTTCACTTCAACATAATGTTTCCCTATGCTCCTGATACTCAAATCGGTTTTTCCTCAACCTAGAGCTAGCTACACGTCTGTAGAATACTCCTATCAAAATTTAGCTCAAACCGAGCTCATTTGCCCAACCAAACATTAAAACTCGTCAGACATAACACACTAATTTGCACTCCATCAAAAATCTTCATAAATACATGTGTAAGTACCAAACTAACCGTTAACTTCTCAATCCCACCGTTTTTTATGAGGTCCAATATTCCACAATGCTTGCTACCAAATTTCAGCTTGATCATACATCTTTTAGGCTTCCATACGATCCTTTAAAAAACCTGCAGCGAAACTGTTTTTCTGAAAATCTCGAATTTGGATGATTTTGCGCTAACTTGCAAACCAATTTGTGGATGACATATAACTCTGATTGCTATGCCGCCAACTCCTGAATATTCCTTAAAGAAATATATTTTCAAGGACACCTGGATTGAGATCTGAAGCCTTCTGGTTGATTGGAAAATCGCCTCACAAAACCATTAGTCACACACTGTCATAGATGCGCGCTGCACATATATGGTTTGAGGAAAGAGCTTTAACTTTCAGTTCATACCTCCAATCGCGGCGAACTGGGTCTTTCAGAGACGATAAGACTCGGGTTTCCATAGATAGGTTATTGTGCGCGTGGCTCCTCACGGTTAGCCGGAAAATCGACTCACAAAATACATATCAAACCACATCGTCTCTTTCTTCTTCTTCTCCCTTTTTTCTTCCTTTCTCTTGTTCTTCTATTATTCTTTTCTCAGCCACGCATCTTTTTCTCTTTTTCCTTTTGACTACTCAAAAATTTTCAATAAATAGCTTAGAGTTTTACCTAATTAAGTTTAAATGACTAATCGGGCATAGCTTTTAAAATCTCATTAATCTGAAATTTTAAAAATAGGCCCATAATGCGGGTTTGGGGTGTTACACTTTCACCACTAAGATGTGTAAAACCAGCGGAGAGATTACCAGTTGGAGGAGGAAGGACTGAGCAAGAGAGAATTGAGAGAGAAAGAGCCGAGTCTCTTGTCGGAAGCAGGAGCAAACGAAAGGATGATTCTGAGAGGAAAGCCTTCTCGGAGGAGAGAGAACTGTTGAATCCGGTGAGAGCGGCTGGACCATGCACCGTCGACGTGAAATGGCTCACCGGGAACAGAACGAGCCGTGCCTTCTAGGGTTTGGGGTGAAGAAATGTTATGGTCCCAAAATACTGAATCAATTGCTAAGTCGAGATTCACCATTTTCTTATTCTCCTTGTTCTTCTTTCTTATATCTCCTGTGTACCAAGCTGAGGAGGCAAAAGGGCCTTTCTTATGGGCTTATTCATATGTTTTTAAAATGGACTTGGTTCCTAATTCGAAAAGATTGGATATGTAATTCTTAACTGTGTGTCAAACCAGGATTTTTAACCGAATCAAACCACGATTTCCCTTCTTTATCTTAACGCACCTAAACCAATTATGAAAATTTTAGAATGCTTTGAAAGACAATGTTAATAGAATTTAATTTTCTAGAATATTACAATTGAATTATATTATATGTTTGGGGATAAATTTTAAAAGGAAATGAGTAAAAAGTAAGTAAAAAAATATTAAATCAATAAATTGTAACTAGTTTAACCTACACTCTTACACAAATGTAACAAGAGTGATAATTTAGAAGAAAAGAAATGCTAGTCTAGAAAATACATCCTACTTATTTGAAAATATAATCCTACTTTATCCTAAAATTATGTGTTATATATATAAAAAGAGTTCTACGCATTAAATGATATTTTGAATATAAAAACATGTAAGATTATATTCTTAACGAGAAAATTAATGGTCATTTGGTTATTTTTCTTTTCATTAACGATCATTTATCAATAAACTTTTAATATAATCGATTTATTATTATGATATGGATAATTGATAGACAGAGTTTTAACCCTAAAATATCTACTGCAAGTGCACAGCAATGCCGTAGTATTTAGGAATCGAATCCACAAGTTCCAAATGTCACACTACGATTCTTTAGACCAAAATTAAGCTAAGACAAAGATATGGTTTGTTGGTTTTAAGGAAAAACGAAAATAGCAAATAAAACGATGTAAAGATTAATAAAAACAAGCGTTAAGTCAAGGGCAATTCGCAGGAACTCGGAGATCATGAACCAGACAATTATTCAGGAAACAAATAAGCTCAGTCTAGAACTCAAACATGAATGTTTAACCAATCCACCGTCGTGGTATTAATCACTTTATCTAGCAACCTAAGTATCTAAACTGTCGTTTGAACTTAGAATTCTAAACAAGCATTACCGAGCAGGTTCAATTTGTTCACGGATTGCCTTAGCATAAGCTTTCGTTGGCTAAGGACAATCCGCTCACCTATGTTCTTTCAAGCAATCTATAACACTTTTGATGAATAGATTAAACCCTAAATCATAGACTAAGTGATCAATTCAGTCTAAGCAATGAACACAACGATAGGTGAAGACAACGGATGATAAATCCCAATCTATGTCTAATTCAATGATTCCTAAGTTCCCTTGAAGCCCTATACCTAACTATGGAACTACTCAGACATGGAAGCAGAGAAACAACAAGGAGATGAAGAGAAACTCATAATCAATAAATAAAAAAATCCAAAGGGGTTCAGAAATCTTCTCAAAGATGTAGAGTCAGAGATTCGTCTCCCCGAAGCTTACAAATTGCCAAAAGCCAAAAGTATGAATGTAAAAGAAAGCGTGGACGGATCGTTCTAATCTGGTCTAGGGTCGAAATAAGTTGAGTTAGGATGATTCCAGGGCAAAACATGAAGTTTCTGATTGCCTTTTTTCGACTGCGGATTGGACGGATCGTTCTAATCTGGAATGGTCGATCTAAAATGCTCCTAGAATCTTCAAAACACTGGATCGATCGATCTAAATATGGATCGATCGATCTAATATCCTTCTGGGCTTTTTCTGCACATGCTTCATCTTCTCGTCAGGATGGACAGTCTTCACGAAAACTGGAATAACCTTTTATGTCACCGTGGGATCGACTTCAAATCACATTCATATGAAAGCTAACTCAAAGTTCTATCTTGTGTCCCAAATTCAGCTTGATCCATCGGTGGAAAGTGCTTCAACGAAGGCCAAACTTAAGACGTCTCTGCATGGTTCTGCATCTCCATATGCTCGTTTGTACCCAAAATGACTCTTTTTCTTCCAAAGCGACCTAAAACCTGAAAAGACTCGATAAAACACTAAAAGACTCTAAAAAACACATGTTTACTCGAAAAACCATTGAAAACATTAGGTTAGAAATCCTCAAAAACGCAATACATCAATAATTTTTGCACTTAGTTAATATACGTTTTGACAGAATTGATATATTTATTTGTACGAGAAATTATATTTTGTTGTGAATTTTCTTTGTTAATAAAAAATACTTATAAATAAAACACATTTTGTATTAAAAAAAAGACCTTGTTCTTAATTAATTTGAAAAATAAATGTTTTAAATAAAAAAGTCATTATTAAATTTAAATATAGATGTCAAAAATAAAAGTACCAAATACTCAATTATAGAGTGTTTGGAAATGATTTTTTTAGATATTAATAGATTTTCTGTTTCTTAACTATTGTAATAAATTTAGTTTGCATATATAGGAAAATCTTTTTAAGAAACAAAAACACCTAGGGTGATATAAATACAAAAGCATAATAAAAATAAATAGTGTATTAAATCTTTAATGAAATAAATTTAGAAAATAACATATGCTAACTTACAAAACATATCCTTGCAAGTAACTAAATTTAGAGTTTTTTTTTAAGAGCATTAATAATATTTAAATAAGCATATATAGAAGACAAGAAATATTACTTTGGCTAAAAGCTATATATAAGTATATATGGGTTGAGCTCTTCATACTCCTCAATTATTTTATTTTCTGAAAGCTATCTATAAGTTATATTCCTAAAACAGTTAAAAATTTAGTATAATGGATCAAAATATGATGATAACAAAAATGTTAACAGAAACTGATCTTTCGAATGCTGGTAAGTTAGTTTTACCAAAAAAGAAGATAGAAAACATACTAAAACATATGAAACTTACACCACCGCAAAATGGTATTCAAATGGTAGTTAAGGATAATGACAAATCCTATAGTGTAACACTTTGTCTTGTGAACCACAAATATCAATTCAGTAAGGGATGGTCAAAAATAAAAAAAGACAGAGATCTCAAAACTGGAGATATCATCGATTTCTATTGGGACGATGCCAAATTCATTTCTTCGAAGCAGTGAGTTTTCTTTCTTTTTTTCCTAAGTTAATTTTCATTAATTATTCATTTTCTTAATATATTTGTGGAACTAATGTTTTTTATGAATTAATGATATTTTTGCTGGGTTTTATGTCATGTATATTATAATTAAAAGAATTATATGTCACATTTGCATTATTGATCTAAATTATGAATATGTTAGTTTATAGTACACCATACTTTATATGATTTAGAAGTTTTATACAATAATATGTTATTGTGATGTAGCTATATATAACATATATATCGACAATTTTATAAATGCTAGCAGTTCAACTACGGTTCCCAAAAGTTCAAATACAGTTTCTACAACTTTAAGTCTGGCTCCTGCAAATTTAGATATAGGAAAAGGTCATGCTAGCAGTTCAACTACGGTTCCTGAAAGTTCAAATACAGTTTCTGAAAGTTCAAATACAGTTTCTACAACTTTAAGTCTGGCTCCTGCAAATTCAGATACAAAAAAAGGTCATGCAAGTTCAAGTACGGCTCCTACCAAAAAAGCAAAAAAAAAAAATGATGCAAAGTAAATGGTGGAAGATAAATGGAAGACATCGTTTCTATGAATATTTTGGTTAATGTATTTGCAAAATAAATATTATATATCAAGTATTTTGGATGGTCTAAATGTGTTTATATGAATAAATTGGTTGATATATTTAATCCACAG
>JAHZTW010000034.1:1902752-1922352 GCA_020283515.1 Alliaria petiolata | reverse complement strand
ACCTGTTGCTGGAAGATCAGGTTGAGCCTGGGAGACCACAATGTGTCATCTGATTTGTCACCACCTGAAGACCTCCTAATTGCATGGAAGATTCTTTGAGCAAGAGCAGAAGCTGAGGAAATGTCCACACGCGCATCTACTCGTGTTAGATCGCCATACAACTTACTGAACCGTCCTTTTTGGAAGGTATAACAAGCAGAACCAAATACGTCTGCGCTTATCAGACTCCGCCTCTTGCCATTAACCAACATGCCTCGGCCAGTAATCCAAGCTGCCAAGCTGCTACCTAGAGAGTGAACATTGAGAACTCAGCATTCAACTCAAGGTCAAGAAAAAGGAAAGAGAATCCTTTAGGCGACGAAGGGGTTTTCAAGAGAGTACCTACTATTCCTGAAACTGCTGCATGAGGCTCCATTAGGCGTAAATCGTAAGGTAGAAAATCAGGTGTATCCTCTTCTTCTGTGTTGTTTTCTGTCTCTTGTGGCCTCCACAAGTCTCTGTTAGCCTTGTACGAAACTGCAGCCTTGGCGCATAGACCAGGCATCAAAGAAGTAGGAGCATCACCACCACTCTCAACAGCAGCAGCATTCACAGGCTGAGGATTACCCTTGCTTTTGTGTAGACCAAACCGGTACCGAAGCCCGGTTTCTGGAGCAAGCGATGAGACATCGAAGTTCAATGACTCAGGAACATCCCAGAAGCGTCCTTTATGGTCCAGAAACAGATCTGGCCAAGCTGCTTCCACAGTGAGATCATGATTCTCAAGCTGCTCAAACGAGAGAAAATCAGAAGTGCTCAACAAAAAATACAAAGACTCCATCCATCATGTCACGGGTCTAGAGATGCTTACCGGATGAACAAACATCAGCTTTTTTCGGAGTCCATTTTTATCGCCGAGCCGTTCAGCGCTAAGCAAGAGAGAAGAAGAAGAGCCTACCGCAATCTGAGTCCATAAACCAATTGAGTAAAGGGATTTGTCTACAATGTGTTTTGTTGTATCCTTGAGAAGTTGGAGATCCCACTCTTCTGCATTGCTAATATTTTCTTTGATATCAGCGAAGAGCTTCTTTGGTTTAAACTGCCCAACCAATCCTACCCACCTACAACGATCCAAAGACAAATATGAGTAAAAGAAAAGCCGAACAGACCTAATAACATTGTCTCATCAAATCCAACAATATCAACACCGAGGAAAGGACAAAATCTCCGAATTTTGTGATGTCGGTTTTCTATTTCATCAATTTGAATCTTGTTTTCAAAGTCCCAGTGAAAACCTTAAGCATTACTCACTCAAACACCAAAGTCGAAGTGATTTCACCACTAAAACCAGCGGAGAGGTTAAAGATTTTACCAGTTGGAAGAGGAAGGACAGAGCAAGAGAGAATTGAGAGAGAAAGAGCCGAGTCTCTTGTCGGAAGCAGGAGCAAACGAAGGGATGATTCCGAGAGGAAAGCCTTCTCGGAGGAGAGAGAGCTGCTGAATCCGGTGAGAGCGGCTGGCTCGTGCACCGTCGACGGGAAATGGCTCACCGGGAACAGAACGAGCCGTGCCTTCTAGGGTTTGGGGTGAAGAAATGTTATGGTCCCAAAATACTGAATCATCAATTGCTGAGTCGTGATTCGCCATTTTCTTTCTTCTCCTTGTTCTTCTTCCTTATCTCTCCTGTGTAGCTAGCTGAGGAGGCAAAAGGGCCTTTCTTATGGGCTTATTCATATGCTTTTAAAATGGGCTTGCTTCCTAGTTCGAAAAGAAAAGTTTGGATATGTAATTCTTAATTATGTCTGTCAAACCAAATATTCTCTATCTTAAGGCACATAAACCAATTATGAAATTTTTAGAATGCTTCGAAAGACAATGTTTGATAATGTTAATAGAATTTAATTTTCTAGAATATTACAATTGATTTAGATTATATGTTTGGAGATAAATTTTAAAAAGAAACGAGTAAACATTAAGTCAAAAAATATTAAATCAATAAATTGTTATCAGTTTAACCTACACTCTTACACAGATGTAACAAGAGTGATAATTTAGAAGAAGAAAAATATGCTAGCCTAGAAAATACATCCATATAATTAACTTATTTGAAAATATAATTCAATTTTATCCTAAAGTTATGTGTTACATAGGTAAAAAGAGTTCTACATATTAAATGTTTTTTGAATATAAAAAACATGTAATATTATATTTTTAACAAAAAATTTAATGGTCATTTGGTTATTTTTCTTATCATTAACGATCATTTACCAATAAAATTTTAATATAATCAATTTATTATTATGATATGGATAATTTTTGCGCTTAATTAATATACTCTTTGACAGCAATGATATATTTATTGTACGAGAAATTATATTTTAATGTGACTTTTCTTTGTTAAGAACAAATACTTATAAACAAAACACATTGAATATTAATAACAAGAACTTCTTCTTAATTAATTTGAAAAATAAATGTTGTAAATAATCAGAGTCATTATTAAATTTAAATATAGATGTCAAAAATATTTGTACCAAATACTCAATTGTAGAGTGTTTGGAAATTATTTTTTTAGATATTAATAGATTTTTTCTGTTTCTTAGCTATTGTAATAAATTTAGTTTGCATATCTAGGAAGATCTTTTTAAGAACCAAAAACACCTAGGGTGATATAAATACAATTTAGCATAATAAATATAAATAGTTAATTAAATTTTTAAAGTAATAAATTTAGAAAAATAACAAATGCTAACTTACAAAACATATACTTGCAAGTAACTAAATTTAGAGAGTTTTTTTAAGAGCATTAATAAAATTAAAACATGCATATATAGAAGACAAGGAATATTACTTTGGCTGAAAGCTATATATAAATATATGGGTTGAGCTCTTCATACTCCTCAATTATTTTATTTTCTGAAAGCTATCTATAAGTTATATTTCTAAAACAGTTAAAAATTTAGTATAATGGATCTAAATATGATGATAACAAAAAGGTTAACAGATTCTGATCTTTCGAATAAGGGTAAGTTAATTTTACCAAAAAAGAAGGTAGAAAACATACTAAAAAAGATGAAACTTACACTACCTCCAAATGGTATTCAAATGGATATTAAGGATAATGATAAATCCTATAGTGTAACTCTTTGTCTTATGGACAACAAATATTATTTCATAAAGAGATGGGCAAAAATAAGAAAAGACAGGGATCTCAAAATTGGAGATATCATCGATTTCTATTGGGACGATGCAAAATTCATTTTTTCGAAGGAGTGAGTTTTCTTGTTTTTTCTAAGTTGCTTTTCATTAATTATTCATTTTCTTAATAATTTTATGCAACTAATGTTTTTTTATGAATTAATGATATTTTTGCTGAGTTTTATGTCATGTATATTATAATTAAAAGAATTGTATGTCACATTTGCATTATTGATCTAAATTATGAATATGTTAGTTTATAGTACACCATACTTTATATGATTTAGAAGTTTTGTACAATAACATGTTATTGTGATGTAGCTATATATATAACATAGATATTGACAATTTTATAAATGCTTACAGTTCAACTACGGTTCCTGAAAGTTCAAATACAGTTTCTACAACTTTAAGTCTGGCTCCTTCAAATTCAGATACAGGAAAATGTCATGCTAGCAATTCAACTACGGTTCATGAAAGTTCAAATACAGTTGCAAATTCAGATACATGAAAAGGTCATGCTAGCAGTTCAACTACGGTTCCTGAAAGTTCAAATACAATTTCTACAACTTTAAGTCTGGCTCTTGCAAATTCAAATACAAGAAAAGGTCATGCAAGTTCAAGTACGGTTCCTACCAAAAAAGCCAAAAAAACAAATGATGCAAAGTAAATGGTGGAAGATAAATAGAAGACATCGTTTCTATGAATAATTTGGTTAATATATTTGCAAAATAAATAGTATATATCAAGTATTTTGGATGGTCTAAATGTGTTTCTATGAATAAACTGGTTGATGTTTTTAATCCATAGTTTTTTTTTTGCTTTTTACAATTTTGAAATAGAAAAATAAAACAAACATCAAAACCGCACCCTAAATATGCATCCTTAATCATTCATAATAAATGGTGACTAGACTGATAAATACATGAATCACTCTACAAAAACCTTCAATGGTAAGGTTTGGTTGTGAGTTCACAACATCATCATATTCCATTTATTTCAAAACTCATTGATAAATTTGTCCAAATTCTTCCAAGACGAACCAGGTGATAACTTCAATATTTGAGCAAATAACTCCGGTTCCATGCTAGACACTTGAAGACAAAGCTTTCAAAATTGCTTTTTTCTTCGTTTGCCTTTTTAGATTTGCAATATATTGTTGGCTGAAGTTTTGTGGTACTTAGTTATACGTAATTAAAATATCCAATACCTTTTCATCATTATAAAATATATGGATTTGTTTGAAATAAAGCAGGTCTTAACCTAATTATTGACAACAAATAATTAAGGGGATATACTTTAATATTATTTTCAAATAAAAGTATTTTAGCCAAAGAGAAGCACTAGAACAAGGAGAAGACAAACCAAAACATGCCTTTATATCACTCAATTTTTTAGTTATTTATGGACCTTACGGTCTCTCTATCTTTACGGTGGATTTGCATTATATGTCTCACTTCATAGTTAAATAGATCATCACCCAAAAGTAAGAACGACTAAGAGCATCTGTAATGGTAAGAATCCTGAAGAGGTTCTAAAAAAAATATTTATCATTATTTTAATGTAATTTGAATTTAAATTTAAATTTAAAGTTAAAAATAAAATTTAAATCAATAAGAAAAGAACAAGTGTGATATGGAGTTTTCAACAATTGATAAAAGGATCTCAAATGAGAACCCCTTCTCATTCTTTTTCTTTCTTTTTCATTATATCTCATTTTCTTTATTATGAGAATCTCTATTAAAAATCTTCCATTGCAGATGGTCTAAGGTATTAGAAACTGCAATAGTTGAAAATTCTTAAATATTTAATTAGATTCATCATACACCATGCTAATACTTGATCTTGAAGTGACAAAAAGAAACCCATAATAACACCAATGTGAGAGTGTTAATTAACTACGATATGTGTCAAATTCTTATCGATTGAATCGACACGTGTCGCGATCATGTGAATTACTAACTTTGACGCATCCAACTTTATATAATAAGATTGTGTAGGTTATTATCTTTAACAAATATATTAAGCTATAGAATAACTATTCAATTTCTGTAAAATTAATAAAGAACAGAGTAACTATTCAACTAAAATGCATTTTCTTCGTTTAAAAATTAAAAATGGATGTTTAAGAAGATCATATTAATATTCATTTTTTTACGTCGGTTCCATGTGCATAACTGCATATGCAGAAGATCCCTAATTGTTTCTATACTGTTTGGGACTAAATTTCTAGAAACTTTATAATTAACAAGTTATATATTAAAAAGATTTGTTAAAATCGTCTGCACAGAATCCATGATTACATTGAGCCGGTCCTCTTGAGTCTTGCCATTATGAAAAGAAAAGCCCAATATGTATGTAATCCTGTATTAATATAGATTATGATTTGATCCGCATCTTGGTCAGTAGAAAAACATTCTAACTTTTTCTCATGGACCAAACTCATCGTTTGTGTTATGTCTATGATTATGTCAATAGACCTTTCTTTATATTTTTCGTAAGAATTTTGTTCCAATAGCAATATGCAAAAACAAAAACATGCTACGAAAATAACCATTTTTCTTACCATGCATTTTGTTTCTCGACGCTACAAGAACCACGACATAGAAATAAGAAAAACAATAGACAACTCTTCTTCTGTGCGCAGAAATTCCAAGAGGTCAACTTTGAAATGAAACTGTTAATTTTGAAAAATACATGCAACATAGTTATATGATCACCAATAATTAGAAACGAGTTTTTTTTAAAGTATAAATTTCCAAGCTTAGATTACAAAAGATGTTTTCATGTACAAAGCCAAAGGCCTTCCTCTAAGTTTCTTTATAACTCACAAAAGGACCGGGAAACTCGAACTGTAGTGTACTTATCAATAAAATCTCTTGTGGAACACAAACAAAAAAAAGGTCAGCTTCTTTTCTGGTTGTATAAATCAGTCAATCATCAGGCTCAGCAGAGAAATCAGGCTCTTCGGGTTTCTTAAACCGAGGCAAATCGACATCCTTGACTCTCTGAGCTGCAACACCGCGTCTTGTGTTAGCTGCGAAGCGCGAAGCCAAAACCATAACTCCAATGTTCATCTTTGTTTTTGGACTCGACCCAACACACTCTTCTTCTCCTTCTTCTTTTTCTTCTCCTACTTCTACTTCTTCTTCTTCATCACTTTGCTTTGACTCAATCGCACTGAGATGATTCTCCATACTTCTTCTCTTGTACCTGTGCCAAGCCGCTTGTATGAAGCAAGCAGCCCAAGTCCTCCAATGGTGAGAGTAGAATCTGAAAGTATGTTGAAGCTTCTTGCTGTGTAGCCTCCTAAACTGATTCGCAACAAACTTCAAATCTTCAGCTCGAAGAGCGAATGCTTCCACTTCAACTAAAGCCTTAACTGTTCTCGTAGAAGACGGTAAATTCAAGGTTGATTTTGGAAGCAGTGCCCAAGAAAGAAGCTCTTCCCCGCAGAAATCTCCAGGTCTTAGTATAATCGAGTTGAAGAAACCGGATCTGCCTCCATTTGTTGTGGAACTCTCGAGTCTACCTCTGATGATAAAGAGCATCTCCGTGATCAAGTCACCTTCACGTACAAGGTAAGTCCCTTCCGTACACAGAGAAGAAACCAGACGCTCGCATATCGCATCGAGCAGCTGATCATCCATCTGTGAGAAAAACGGGACCTGCATGATTCATAGAGAACACATTTTGGAGTTACAAAAAGTTGGGATATAATCAAGATGAGCACTTATGAGAGAAATTCTTGCAACTAGCACCACAGCCGAAAAACCAAAAATCAGAAACTAAAACCAAACCAAACTCTGGAATGTTAAGTTAAAACCATTTGTAGGATAAACAAATCAATTGAAAAAACTTACTCTTCGAACAAGGTCTAAACATAGGTGGCGTTGGATATCACGGCGAAGATCAGTTGGTAAACTTTGTAGGAGAATCTCTTCGTCGACTCCTCTTGTTGCAAGCCACTTATACTGCTCATATCGCCTCACGCGGTTTCTCAAATCTTCAGGAAGTTGGCGATGCCTCATCCACTCCTCTGTGTCTCTCTTCTTCAGTCTCCATTCCTCGAGCCGTACAGTCAAAGATTGCAGATATGTCTAACAAACAAAAAGGGAAAACCCAAGAAACATAAAAACAAAAGCACAGACTTTTACAACTTTCTCTGGACTTACTGCAGTCGAATTCTAGCATTCAAGTGTAAAAGAATAAACTTTTTCTAACTTTGAATCCGCACCTGCATATTCCCAATGAGATGCGCAAAGAGGACAAGACCAAAGATCGCAATGAGCACAGCAAATGTGGTTTCACCGATGAATGTGGTCGTGGACAAATTCTGTCCGTAAGAACTGTGATATGACAATAACAGTTAAAGGCCATCGGAAACTTTAAAACTCGCAATAAAAAAAAAGCATAATAATTTGACATTTAAGATGATCTCTGTTGATTACCTAAGCTGTTGCAACCCCCACCACAAACAGTAGAAGTATCTCTCGTTAAAGTCTGAAGACACGACCTTTTTCGTGATTGCGTTCCCGAACATCCCATACTTGAACTCCCCATTTCGTGCATCGCAGAGTTTAAACACGTTTGTGACATTTGCCCATTTCAGCTGCGTGGCGTCATAGAGTGGCGAATCACAGTCCAAGTAATAGAGATGGCAATTGACTACTCCAGCTTCTTTGTTGCATCTCGATTTCCAGCATGATGTGTACCTATCAAACGATAATATATACCACGCCGCACCAAGAACCTGCCAAAACAAAAACAGCCTATCTATATTATCGATTAATACTCATTATATCGAATGAAACAACGGAAGAAATAGGCAAATGGGATCCATACATGACTAGCTAGCATGTATAGCAAGAGATTATAAGCAGCTCCAGCCCAAGCAGTCTTTGTAACCACACCAGTCGCTTTAACGATTTGAGAGCTTAACGGTATTATCAGATAGAATCTAGGGATGTACTGTAGGAGCACAATCAGAGCAAGATCATTGTTGCTATGGTCGAACCGGTAACTTCTTGTGGCCGGCATAACAAACCAGATAACTATCTGAGGAAGCGGTAACGTTGCGATGAGGTCGATGATGAAGTCAGATTTAAGATACCTCCAAGCAATTGCCTTGGGATCCATCACTAGCTCGCCTCTACCAAACACTCGGGTGCTCGAATTCGGGGCGATGAAACCGGTCCTAAACTTTATGAAGATGTGCAGCAAGTAGAAAAGATCTGCGATCGTCCTGAAGAAGGTAACAAGGAGTCTCAAACGCGTGTCGGTTCTTGCGCAGGGGTAAGCTACATTCCCTCCAATGGCTGGCACGAAGAAATACAAGGGGTCGATGAAGAGAGCAACCATACATGAGACAATGAAGACCCAGTTCCATTTCAAGACAATCTCACTTCCTGGATCAAGAATTGTTCTGTACCATGAGACTTTGGAAGATTTGGACTTGCTGTTGCTGTATCTAATTCTATTTCCAGCCAAGAGATTGTCAGGCTTCAGTGCTGAAGGTAAAGATAGTTTATATGATTTGCTCATTGGATCATTCACTGCCCATATTGATTCTTTGCTTTCTTTTCCATCTGCGTAAAACCTGCAAAGATAGAGAAAAAATGGATTTTTGTCTCTAAGCAACACAATTTGAATCTGCAATCTGAACCCTAAATAGTGATATAGTTTTAGTAGCACTTCGAATCTGTAACATGAGCGAAAAAAACGGAGCTTGAGCTTTGATTTTAATAGAAACTCCTCCACTTGTATTTTATCCAAAGAAGAGAGAAATCTAAAGCAAAGTACATATTTTTCTTACTGGGAACCAATCAGGAAACTGGAAAATTCACGACTTTGAGGAGAGCTAATATGACCCGGAACGCGAATCTAACCGGAAAATCCAGAAGAAGAAAACAGTATAATGAAATGGAAGAGATTGAGAAGAAAATTAACTTACATAAGAAGCTTGTCCTTCCTCAACTCCATTAGAAGAAGAAGCTTAAGCTCGAGAAAACCCTTTTGATCTAAACAAATTAAAGAAAGAAATTTTTTTTTAAATACTTTCTTTGATTCGTGCCGCCTCTGTCACTCTCACTCTCTCTCTAAATCTGAGAAAACTCGTTGATTCCTCCTGAGAGAATTGAACGAGGGAATAACTGAGTCACGGGACGAGTCAGAGAGCGTATCTTCTTTGCTTTTTCACCATTAACAAAAAGAAAATCGGAAGGATTTTTGTTTTTTTTGGAATATTTGGCCCATCGATATAATAAGACAAGAAAGTCAACGCATTTGACCAGGTGCCTTAATTAGTTAATCGAAGTCATTATTAGTACTAGTTTACAATTTTCCGTTAATTAAGAACTAAGTACCAATTAAACAATGCTAGGTGTGACTCACTAATGAAATCTTAATGAAATTGGTACTTATTAAGAACTCCATCTACCAATAAACCACTTAAAACACTTTTATAGCCTTCTCGTCAGATCCAATCACAAATCTCAGAAAACGAATTTTAGCTTTCTTATGTTCGATTACAAAGTTTTCATAGCGCTCGGAAAACAAAATATTTGACATAACTCAGGAGGCGAAGCTGGTAAATTGAAGTCACAAGAACTAAACTTTTCTCGCTTCATCAAGGACAAATGGAAGCAGAAACATTGATGTAAAAAAGAGACTAAACAGTGAGTCTCGTGTGAATTACAGTAAATCATTCAGGTAACAGAAGCAACATGTTTAAAGCGACAATGGACAACATTTGTATTCGAATTAATCAGTTTCAATTGAGTACTATCATGTGTTATCCAACTGAATCTGATCAGAAAGATGGAAACTTTGCGGAAAAATAGAAAGAAAAAAAAAAACATATGAGTGCTTTGCTTTCTAGTGAGCTTAAAGGGATTCTCTACAAAACAGCGAGTAAACAACAATGTTAACACTTCAATTCCCAATCTGTACTTTGACCAGATTGAGAGTTCCACAAGTGAAGTAATAATCAAATTCGAATGATCCAATCTGGAAACTATGTTGAAGTCTACAGAGAAGTCCAGCTAAAAAAGAGAACCAATTCATCATTCTCCATTGTGTCACAGATCAAACAGTCAAGGAACAAACAAACTTCAGTTGTAAGCGGTGTAAAAACACTGTACATGATTATTGATGAAAACCAATTACAAATCTACAAAAAACAAAAAACAAAAAACAAAAAACAACTTTCTTATCCGATCAAAATTTCACATTGTGCTCCATCGTCTTACTTCCTCCAACCTCAACCTTATCCCTGCAAATCGGGCAAGTCGAGACTTTGATCAACCACAAATCCACACACTTACGGTGAAACACATGGCCACATCCAGGTAGTCTCCGACACCACTGTCCTTGTCTGAATCCGTCGATACAGACCACACAATCGCTTCCGTACTCTGTCGGCTCAGAGAACTTGAATTGTGCAAGGCTCTTCAAGCATCTGGGAGTCAACCCATCTGAGGATTCATGACGGCGATGGCGGCGGAGGCGGCGGCGGTAGTTTCGGTGGAGAAACCAGTAGAGAGCGAAGAAGAAGACAGAGAAGCTGAGAGACATGATGATGAAGAGCAAAGCGGTTACAGCTACGGGGATCATGATTAGACCTACGAGGATTCTATAAAGAATCTCCTTGGATAGATTCCTCGTGTTAGCCTTCGGTGGCGGCGGAGACGGCGATGGCTCGCCGGAGATTGGGTCGTCGTGGGTAGTAGGTATCGACATCGGGTTTGCGGCTGAGATAAAAAAATCTTCTCTTTTTTTGTTTGTTTGTTTGTTTCGTTTTTTTTTAATAGCTAAAGTAAAGGACTAAAGATGAAAGATTTTTATAAGGATTCCATAAATGAACGGTGAAATTGAAATATGAAGATCGAAAACTATGGATACAATACAAGGGTATGTAAGAGCACCTCCAACGCTAGAGTATCTATTTAGTAGATAAATATTATTATTTAAATATAATTTATATAAATAATTAATTTTTAATGTTAGAAAAAAACATAAACCATTCACAAACTGACAGCTAGGCATATGAGTATCAGAAACCGATTCTCAAAATGCTTGTTTGAGAACCTGTACTCTAACATCTTTCTTACTTTTTAATTTTTTTCATTATTTTATTTTTTTAGATACTTATGTAGAACCTGCGTTGGAGCTGACCTAAGCTTTTTATATTTGTAATAATTATTAATATGAGGGAATATTCGGACATTTTCACTAATTCTTGCCCAATGGGGAATTTCAAACATTCTCTCCGGATATCTGAAATACTTTTAGATATTTTGATTTAGAAAATAATAATATTTCGGAGTTTACATCCGAAACACAATGTATTATGTAACCAAACTCCTTATGTAAAAGGTGTTTTTTTTTTTGGAATAATAGTTTTGTTACGTGTCCGGTTTCTTGTGAGAGGAGGGCATCAGACTTTCTATGATACTATATGATATAATATGGACTTTCGGCATCAAAAAGAAAAACTAGAGGAGAAAACAAAGGGCGAAACCAGATTTCATTTTTAAGGATAAAGAAAAATAGAATTGATTAGCCATGCGGATCCAATTATTATATTTGAAGTTGAACTCGTTCCTATCTGATAATGCCGAGTGGGAAGAGATAGGGACGAGCCGACAAGGGCAGCTTCCTCGGTAACAGCATCCCATATGTCACCATGCCATACTTTCAGAAATTCTTTGCAACATTTTTAACAAATTACTGTATCTCTTTGGTTCTTCTCACATTATCTTCCGGTTCATTTTGCTATTCGAATCCGGTTCTCTACGGGTTTGGAATAATGTCTCTTATGTGGGCCGTTCGGCCTTTTATATTTCGCATTCTAATCCGCTTAATTAAGAGGTTTCAATTGTTTTGGATTGCCTATTATTATTGCTCGCTCCGAGTCCATCAATTTTGATTTCACTATATTTTAGGCCCAAAGAGATAGTATACTTTACACGTAGATCACTATTTTTGCGAGACTTGAGGGAAACATATAATCTATTACTTGCCATAGATTAATAGACACAAAGAAAGAATGGGAGCAGTCAAGAAATGCTATTAAAACAAAAGAAGACAGTCAAAGAAATCGCAACGCCATGTATTACAATGCATTCTTATCATTGAATAACGTATAACACATATAAATAGAGATATGCGGCATAATCTAATCAATACAAAATCTTGTATAAATTTTTGTTTAGAGAAAGAAGAAGATAAAAAAAAAAACACGTGCCATGGGTAAAAATATTTTGTTTTTCTCTGTCGTTGTTGTTTTTCTCTTCTCTATTGCATATGCAATTCCCGGAATCGCAACTTTCTACACAAGTTACACTCGTAAGAATATAATTTTGCATTTTCTTTTTGTATTGACTACTTGTATTATGAACCAAATAAGAAAACATAAAATAACAAACTTAATACCTTTTGATATCTAACTATATAGCAAAATGTTATAAAATTATAACAATCACACTTTTATTTCATTTTGTGTTTTGATAGCATCGGCATGTTACGGAGGTACACAAGGAGGAGTGATGATAGCTGCAGCGAGTGACCAATTGTGGGACAATGGACGAGTTTGTGGCAAAATGTTCACCGTGAAATGCACCGGACCTCGTAACCCCGTTCCTCATCCCTGCACCGGAAAATCCGTTACGGTCAAAATCGTTGACCATTGTCCCGGTGGCTGTCCTTCTACTCTTGATCTCTCCCGTGAAGCTTTTGCTCAAATCGCTAATCCTGTCGCTGGGATTATTAACATTGATTATACTCCGTAATAACTTCATCAAACTTTTGTCACCTACAATTTTTTGGTTTACTTTAGATAAGTAATTTGTATCCGGAATTTTAATTATGAGATTTTATCTTTGCATTTCAGGGCCTAAACGTCCATGGAGTTCCCAGGAAAATGATGCTCGGATTTAGAAAACCCTAATTAAAAAATGTATACGCACGTTAAGATTTTGTAATAGTCAATTCGTAATAATGAATAAAACTCTGGAGATTCATAAACAAAATAAGATTGCATATTTGCACATATTTATAGATTGAATAATAGGGTTTCAAAAAAGGAACAATTAGGAGGGATAATGTTACCTACAAGTCTATAACCATAACAAACAAAATACGCTGAACAGAGGTTTTATCGCATACGGTATAAGTTTCGTTTTTTTAACAAGCAGACTATGGCCTCAATTATTTGTTTGTATTTGAGTTTACTATAAAATTCACATTTGAATAAACAGACGATGCTTGAACGAGCTCGGGAGATTTCCATATGGCCTCTCTATAGCTCTTCTTCTCTGATCTTCGGTTAAGGAGAACGGTTATTCGTGATTCACAACTTTTTTTTTATGATTTTGCTGCTGATTCGGGTTATTTGATTCACAACTCTCAAGAATCCAACTCTCTCTTGTCAAGAATCCAAATAGTTGATTTGCATGTACGCAAGAGTCTTACCAAGACTAATATATAGCTTGATCTCACATCGAAATTGATGTAACTAAACCATCAAAGTTGGAAACGTATATAACACTGTTAATAAACAAAAAAAAAAATTGTGTTATTAACACAACTCTGCAGCAAACAAGAAGCTTCCATGATTGCATAAAAAGTTCATATGAAGGGGAAAAAGAAGAAAGCTTATATATCCTAATTTGACCCCTTTCGTTTAGTATTTACACACAAAAAGAAGAAGTAAAGAAACAGACTTCAATCTGGCAATGTATCTGCAGTTGTCAAGATCGATTGTTTCTGCCTAAAATATCCGAAAAAATGCAATTAGAAAACCGATCTCTTTAACACATCAGACGGAGTTTTCCAAACTCTTGCTCATCGCCATACATCATTCAACTAGCGTCTAGTCCCGTTCATTCTAAATTTCCCTTGACATCCTGCAAGCGAAAACAACCAAACCTTTCAAACAAAAACAAAAAAAAAAAAACAACTACTATGAAGTTCTTGGCTTCAAGAACACTTGTAAAGATCAAAAGAGTAGTAACACTAAGACTTACGAGTAGGAAGAATGGGAGCAATGTCGATTTTGATCTTCAGGGCGTCGATAATTGAAAGAACCTCTTCGTTTCCAGATGCCATAAAGAGTCTCAGAACCCTCTCGTTCAATTTCCCAGCTTTCAGTGTCCTCTTTTCATCACAAAAACAGCAAGAGGGTCAAATTAGAAACAGCATCAACCATATGTAACTGAACTTGAAAAATCTCATATTGATTTGATTTAAGAACAGACATCAACAACACAATCAACTATTCTGGAACCTTAAGCTAAGCAGTATCAACACAAGACGAAAGCTTTAAGCTTTCACTTATATAACTTCACAGAATCAAAGGGAAAGTAACACGAACCTTCATTCGAAAAACCCAGAACCAAAATCACACCAACTAATAAAAAAAGAGAGAGAGGAGGATTCATCATTTAGATTAGTTTTTTTTTTTTACCGCGAAGAGATCAAGGATGATGTGATCAGGTAGGTGCGAGAGATCGTTGATGCGAGAGAGGTTTAAGACGGCGGCGTTGACGGTGAGGGAGAGCAGAGACGGAGGAGGGTTTCTCATTCAGTCAGTCGAGAGCAACGAAATTTCGCAAGACTCCGTCTTTGATTTGTTGTGGGTTTTTTTTCTTTATCCGCCGCCGAGTCTGAATTTTCCACGATCGAATTCTATCTGGTCATCGAGAGACGACGTTTCCAGAGAAGCAAAAGGGCCAAAAGGGAGGCAATCAATCGTTCCTTCTTCTCTCTTTTTTTCGCGTTTGTCTATAAAACGCTAAACGTATTGTGACCAGGTCGCGGCGTTTGTAGCAACCGCAAAATCCTTTTGTACAATCCTCCTTTTCCTTTTGCTGAACTTTTAGTTATTTCGCCAATTGAGCCCACAAAAAAAAAAGAATTGGAATGACGGTAGAAATTTCTAGAGTTGGCCTATGAAAGCACTTTGTATTTTATTAGAATTGTTCATCCTTTCTTTTTCTTTTTTCTTTTTTTGGTTTAAGATTTTAATCCTAATTATGATAACTTTATCACTGAATACTAGAAATACAAATACTCCACAATGGACCTGAAGAAACAGGGAACTTGCAAAATCAATGAAAGATTCATACAAATCTAAGTTTGGTTTGCAATGAGATTAGCTATACCTTATATGTTGGTGGTGTTTCAGCGAGCGAGCTCCCTAACGATGGGCCGGGATTAATAGAAAGCCAACAATTTTGTTTTTATTAAAACGCTTTTGAAGTGCACTTTAAAGCCCACTAATCTGGAGACGCGGGCTTGACGAAACACTTGACAGTAGATTTAACCATTTTAAAAAAGGATAATCCAGTTCATAACATATGTAGAACGACAAAATGTAACACGTAACATGTCCAAAATCCAAGTTAACGAAGAATTTTTCCCTAATCTAATTTAAAAGTTGTATATTTTGATGTTTGAATTTTCTACGTAGTATATAAACCTATCAATCTCTTAACCTAACACTGGGCACTATAATTTTGGTTTAGAAAATAGAAAACAAGTTGAAACTAACTGGTTTAGTTCAGCTCGGTAATGAGACATCAAAAGAGATGTTGAACTGATTACATAACATAAACATTGCTGGAGCATATATGAAATAAAATTATATAATCCAAAATTTTATATAAGCTATAGCATAATACCAAATTTTAAATGAGGGGAAAAGACTTTTTTGAGGTTTGACGTAGGTGAATATGTACAATTCGTATTCGAGTTTTTTTTAACAAAATATAAAGTCTTCGTTTGAATGATATGTCAATTTTCGGATGGTTTTGCTTAGGAGAGCACATTATGATATGATATTTACATCTTTATTATATAGATTTTGTTTAGATGGACAGTTAAGCAAGGGTCTGAAATTTATTGACAAAGCAATAAATGTTATCTGTATAGCACATGCACATGGGGATTATTTTCCTCTATATAAGGTCCAATTTCTCATTATCTCCTAAATGTGTTTTCTTACATTATAATATTGTTTCGTGAGAAAAGGTGTCGATTGGAGAAAATTTCAACAATGAACTAATTTCTTAAATTCAAATTTATGTGGATTTTATTCAATTTTTTTAACCACGTAATGACAAATTAGTGGTTACAAAGATCGAGGGAGATCTAACTTGAAAGTTCATTGTCCCATTGATCCCAACCCTAAAGATGTTTCTCATTATTTCACATTAAAAGTATCATTCAGAAACCCAACTGATCTGTGTGTTTTGTCTACTCTTGTATATGAACTCAGTTTTATTATCTTGACAGTTGTTACTAAAACCTATTCTGTAAACTATGGTATAATTTTTCATATACTTTTCGTGTTTTTTTATTAATTGTAACTGTTATTTTGTTAATTATGAAAAATCAAGCAACTGTTTTTTATATAAAATTTGCTAGGGAAGGAAAGGATGCTGAGCAAGAGCAACAATATATATATTTTACAAAAGTGAAGTCAATCCTAACATGTTTTGGGTGGATGAGTTTAAACGCTTTCTTTTGAGTATTTAATTTGTTGGTAGTCCTTAGAGTAATAAATCCTGAAATAAGGATCAATAATTGCAAGAACCCCAACTTAATACCTGTTTCAAAACGTCCAAGGTTTGTTCCACCTCCACATGCTATAATATCTACGATTTTGACAACTAAACATATATACATACAATATTTATATGTTGACTATTAGCCATTTGCCTCCATCCATCTTCGAGCTTTATGACTTGGGTTCAAGTTCCACGTAGTAGTCTGATTTTCTAAAATGTTGGCAATAAGGAGAAAAAAAAACAATACAGTATATATATCAACAGATAATTTACGGGATGATTATTAACGTAAAAACCTCTCTATCTCTTAACAATGTTTCACAAACAATGAAATTTTGTTGTTTCATTGATATGAATTCATATTTTGAATTGTTATGATGTATTGTAAGTTTCTAAAATAGGGATGTGTACATTAGCAAGGGGTCTATCATGTTTCCCCTATAATTTGATTACGTTTATGATAATTTGACATATGAATAAATAAATACAACACTGCATGTGGTTGTTAACTTGTTATGTTAGCAACTCGGTTTTATTGGTCAAAGAGAGCAGGTGATTCTGAAAGAAAAACTAAAGTCTATATGCAGAAAAATGTATTTTTTTTTTTGTGTGTCAATCATACAATAAAAGACCGGATTTGCAACCTAAACCGAGGTATTAATATATTAAAAGTAATGTATTCAATAAATAGTAAATATATACTTCTTCTGGAAGGTAACTTTCTTACGTGTTTTCCTCCTTCAAGTTTTTTGTGGTCTTCTTTCAAGTTTCTCAAGTTATGAAAATATCTTGAAATAATGTTCCAAACAAAAAAAATACTTGAAATATTTAAATAATTAGGTAGAAAATTGTAGGATAAGGAGATGTACGTCCCCGGCCCACCGAACGGTAACATCTTCTTCTTGAATCTCGTTCATGAGTTTCCAGAAGAGTTTTAATTTGCAGATTTGGAGCTACTTTTTTTGTTTGAGGTTAAGTTGAATTTTTCTATTTTAGTTGTGGTCTTTACTTTTAGAAATTTCTTTATGTATTACATCTCTGTATCACAACTCTGTATCACATCATGTATCCTTCTATGTTTTAATATAAATTCAGATGACAAAAAAAAAAAGGAGATGTACGTCAAAAGTAAGTGGACTTTCTAACTATAGGTCTACAGCCAAAACATCGAGCACCCAAATTTCACTGTTTAATATTTATATGCATCTTTATAAATACTAAAACATATATTACTAATATTATTTATCTTTTACTTAAGAATAATTTAGATTAAATTTTCATATGCATATTTACATTTCAGAAATCATGCTCTTAAATTCGCGAACCTTCAAAAATATGTTGATGATGGTGATTTGTGGACTTTTGACTCTTTCGAATCCCGATTATTGAAATCAGTTGACAAAAAAAAAATATTGGCAAACCTTCAAAACGACAAATAAAAAAAAGTTAACCTTAATCACGTTATCTACATCAAATTACATAAAGAGGTAAAAAAGTAAAACTGAGTGAATCCGCCATCCAGAGTAATAAATAATATATGATTGAGAAATTTTAAGTTCGTCCGTTTTAGATTGTGTATATTATGAGAATATACTAGTTACAAGATATATCAATCCATGCTCTCCAAAGCGAAGATTTACCAATTATGTATATTCTAATAAATTTGTAATATGTGAAATCAGTGATATGACAAATAACGGCTAAAAAAGTAAATACTAATTTTTGACACAGTAAGAACAATGGTAGTTCTTATAAAAACTCTTAATATATATTAAACAAATAAAAATTATTATAATAATGAATGAGGTTCTTAAAAATTTAAGAAAAACAATCAAAAATTCTTAAATAAGAAACTTTTTTAAGTTTTTAAGAACTAATTTATTATTATAATAATTTTTATTTGTTTAATATATATTAAAAGTTCTTATAAGAACTACCATTGTTTTTGCTCACATAGATAGAATCAAGAGTCAAATCAGTCTATGTTGATGATAAAATTAATTCCACAAATTATGTCAACATCTTGATACCGATTTATCATCACAACCACAAATATAAAATAAAAACCAATGATCAAAATAGATTATAAAATAGAGAGTAAGTATAATGTTTTTATATATTTTATTCTACAACTTTTGGGGGAAATTTGTTTACTGAATAATAAAACTATGTAATCAAAAGTGCATAAACCAAGATTCACCTCAAGTCATAAACATGAAAAGGCATCGAACCTTCTTATAATGCTGATTTCTTGTTTCGTCCTTTTCTTTTCTTTTTTTGCTTCGTCCTTTCTCAGCACAATTCAAAGTTAATGCCAATATTGTAGACTTCTCGTTTCGTGTATAAAAAACCAAAATAGGTTTTTGTGTAAATAGTAATGAAAACATTTTTTTTTTTATAAGGAAGAAATGAAAGTGTTTTCTTCTGGTTTGACTTAATAAGCTGGGGCCCACTAAATCTCGATAAACAGAGTTGCTCTGCTTCTCGCATCCGTGTCCTCGTGTCCTATGTTTCCGTTCCCCATCTTTCCATTTCCAAAATGTTTATGAAAATAAAAATATATAGTGTTTCACAAACAAAATATTGCTAGTTCGTTCCAACTTTATGACAAAATTTGAAATTACTTCATTCAACTATAACTTACTTTTTTTTCTTATAATTGAAATAGTATAATTTTCCATCCAGCCCGCTCGAATTATTTGAACCCTACCCTAATTAAATAACACCATAACACGAAAGCAGATATAAATGTATAAAATATAAGAATTCCATCTTCAAATATACGTAATAGTTTGGAATTTGGTTGTCTAGCTCAAAATTAGGAGTCATGTTATACTCATGATATTTCAAAA
>JAHZTW010000034.1:1848918-1898399 GCA_020283515.1 Alliaria petiolata | reverse complement strand
TCAACCGGAACAAACTGCGTCTCAAAATCACACGTCCACTCCGTCAAAAATAGAACATCAACTACACAATCCGTTTTAGCACCGATCAAATACTTCAAGTAAATAACACGATCTTCAAAAATATGATTAACTTCTACCTCACTTATCATGATATGGATGACACAACATCAAGTACATTAACCGAAAGTTTAATAAACTTTATTCGGAAATCTATGCTATCACGTCGACCACATAACACACAATGCCTCGAAGTCTCTTTTGAAATTGAAGATTTCAATCCAAATGCATCAAGAAAACTATATGTTGATTTTCTAATTGAAGACGTAGAGAGAACATAAATCCAAACTACACAAGAAGAATATGACAATTGTGATATATGTTTTGATAATCTACAAGGACCAAAAATATCTTCACATTTAATTTTACATTCACAAATTTCATCACAGATATATTTCAGATTGGTTATGCTATAAAATAACATGTCTTTAATTATTGTCGAAAACAAATTTTCATTCACTATAAATATTATTATTCCACCAATCTTTCAATACAAAGTTATAAAACTATATGATATTTACAAAATAAAAATTAATATTTATCCACAAATTTTTACTAATAAATTTTATAAAATAAATTTTAAAAATTAAACATTAAAGTTATCACTAATCCGTGCATTGCACGGACCTTCTCCTAGTTATGTATATTCTAATATATTTGTAATATGTGAAATCAGTGATATGACAAATAACGGCTAAAAAAGTAAATACGAAATTTTGACACAATTTTTCTTACATAGATAGAATCAAGGGTCAAATCAGTCTATGTTGATGATAAACTTAATTCCACAAATGATGTCAACATCTTGATACCGATTTATCATCACAACCACAAATATAAAATAAAAATCAATGATCAAAATAGATTATAAAATAAAGATAGTGTTTTCTTTTGAGAGAGTAAGTATAATGTTTTTATATATTTTATTCTACAACTTTTGGGGGAAATTTGTTTACTGAATAATAAAACTATGTAATCAAAAGTGCATAAACCAAGATTCACCTCAAGTCATAAACATGAAAAGGCATCGAACCTTCTTATAATGCTGATTTCTTGTTTCGTCCTTTTCTTTTCTTTTTTTGCTTTCGTCCTTTTTCAGCACAGTTCAAAGTTAATGCCAATATTGTAGACTTCTCGTAGTTAGAAGTATACAGTGTACTTACAATTTTAGACTTCTAGACTTCTTCGTAATTAGAACAGCCTCTCGAGAGTTTCGTGTATAAAAAACCAAAATAGGTTTTTGTGTAAATAGTAATGAAAACATTTTTTTTATATATAAGGAAGAAATGAAAGTGTTTTCTTCTGGTTTGACTTAATAAGCTGGGACCCACTAAATCTCGATAAACAGAGTTGCTCTGCTTCTCGCATCCGTGTCCTCGTGTCGTATGTTTCAGTTCCCCATCTTTCCATTTCCAAAATGTTTATGAAAATAAAAATATAGTGTTTCACAAACAAAATTTGAAATTACTTCATTCAACTATAACTTACTTTTTTTCTTCTAATTGAAATAGTATAATTTTCCATCCAGCCCGCTCGAATTATTTGAACCCTACCCTAATTAAATAACACCATAACACGAAAGCAGATATAGATGTATAAAATATAAGAATTCCATCTTGAAATAAAATATAAGATAAATGTATAAAATATAAGAATTCCATCTTCAAATTTAAGTAATAGTTTGGAATTTGGTTGTCTAGCTCAAAATTAGGAGTCATGTTATACTCATGATATTTCAAAAAAAAAAAAATTGTATTTGTTTAATTTGTGTGATGCGTTGTGATTGTATGAAAATGAAAGTAACAAATTTTAATAAGCACAGCAATGCAATAAATGATATTTGAAATTACCCATGAAGTAATTTTTTTTTTTCATCTTGTGGATTGTGAAGTGGTGTTCTTTGTCTTGTTGATTTAAATGGAGGAGCATAGGATTTGGTGAGATCACAATTATATTATTCACGGAAACCCAATTAATTAATTTCCTTATTCTCTGATTTGTTTCTTCGTTTTAAATTAATCTTTGATTGACTTTGCATGTCTTGAGGTTATTCAGATCCAATCCCATTATTTATTTATTTAGTTCTAATTAAATTAGGACTATAGTATATTATAATTTCGGAAAACCTGCAGATTCAAGAGGCACACCCTTCTTGGTGTAACTGTTAAATCTTAAATGAAAATTTTCTCTTCTGTCATCATCAATGGTCCAACCTGTAATTCTCTTATTCATCACTCTCTCCATCTCTTTCCTCTTTGAAACCAAATCTCAGAAAGAAAAAAAAAACAGAGCAATTTCTCTCTCTCTCTCTCTCTCTCTCTCTCTCTCTCTCTCTCTCTCTCTCTCTCTGAGGGCTTCCATGTTTGAAACCAACAACAAAGCTTGACTCTTTGTAAGTAATCCTCTTCTTAATCTCCTTCTTTCTACCAAACCCATGAAATTTTCTCGGGAAAACATGAATTGGGTTTTCCCGGAAATCAAAACAACCCAAAATCTCCTCTCTCCTTCGTCACTTCCACGACCACCGCCATTATCTATCCGACCCAACGCAAACTTCGATCTAAACAGCAAAATCAGCCCAAGCATTCTCCTGATAATCATAATCCTCTCAATCATCTTCTTCATCTCCGGTCTCCTTCATCTCCTAGTCAGATTCCTACTCACGCCGTCGAGTAGAGACAGAGAGGATTACTTCGACAACGTCACTGCTCTTCAAGGCCAGCTCCAGCAGCTTTTCCACCTCCACGATTCCGGGGTCGACCAATCCTTCATCGACACGTTACCAGTTTTCCATTACAAATCCATCATCGGTCTCAAGAATTACCCTTTTGACTGCGCCGTTTGTCTCTGCGAGTTCGAAACAGAGGACAAGCTCAGGCTTTTACCCAAATGCAGCCACGCCTTTCACATGGACTGTATCGACACCTGGCTTCTCTCTCACTCGACTTGCCCATTGTGCAGATCCAGTCTCCTCTCCGATCTCTCTTCTCACCAAGACCCTCGTTCCTCTTTTCTCCTCGTTCTCGAGTCCGCGAGTGATCATAGCTCGAGAGAGATTGTCGGAGATAGAGACGGTGCGGCTTGTGTGGCTGCAACTGATGCTGGTGATGTGCAGCCTAACGCTCATTCACGATCCAATTCTCAACTGGGTTTTGTCGGAAACAGTGATCTTGGATCGACCCGTATCGAGTCGGGCCGTGGAGATCAGTACCCAGATGGTGAATTGGGTGGTTCGGTTGAAAAAATTGTTCCTTTTGCAGTTAAGCTAGGGAAGTTTAGGAACATCGATTTCGGTGAAGGAAGTAATAGCAACAACAACATTAGTAATAGCAGCAATTTAGACGGAAGGAGATGTTTTTCAATGGGATCATATGAGTATATAATGGATGAAGAAACCGCTCTTAAGGTTCATGTTTCAACCAAGAAAGTATCAAGCAAGAACCGTCGCTTGCCCGGCCACAGAACCGCTGTGTCGGAGTGCGGTTTCGATCCAACGGGGATACTGAAATTCAATGGGAGCGGATCAATGAGGATCGCTGAAGCAGCGACCGAGAAGAATGTAGTTGAGAGAGAGAGCTTTTCGGTATCGAAAATCTGGCTAAGGGGGAAGAAGGAGAAGCACAGTAAAGTCCAAGGGAAAGAGGATGGTTCGTTGGTTTCCTCGTCTTCGGGAAGAGCATTCTCTTTCGGGTTATCGAACCAACGGAATCCTCCAGTTGCGAAAAACGAAAGCTGTTGCGAAGAAGAGAATCAGAAGAGCGAAAATTCGGAATCTTTGGCGACAAAAACGCCGTCTTTTGCTAGGAGGACTATGCTTTGGCTTGCAGGGAGACAAAACAAGGTTGTTCATTCTTCTTCTGCATCTAATGTCTAGTTTCTATATACTTTTTTTCCTTTTCAGATTTAATTTTCTTTTTAATTGTTTCTTTGTGTTAGTCCTCATAAGTGCAAAAACAGATGAATCATTGTAGAAACGTGGTGTTGAGATATATATATTGTTAGACATAGATTGAGAACATTTTGGTGCGTCTTATTTGTTTTTACGTATCTTTTTCAGTTCTTAAATATACATGGCCCAAACAATTATAGTCGATTTAAGCTCCCCATCTAACTAGAAAACGACTCAATTAAATGTAATGAATAGTTGAATTAGAGAAAATTTCCAAAGATTCAAACCATTTGTATGGTTGTTGAAGAAACCGTAAAAACTATTTATGTGACTAGTTTAGTGTCCAACTTTTTGGAATGGCGAGTCTACTTCTAAAGTTATCAGGGTGAGTACAATTCAATTTTGCCATAGTTATTTTTCGTGATTAGGTTTCTTTCGGTCAGATTTCATATAAAATTCATAATTTGATGTTGCTAGGTCAAACATTCATACTAATTTAGCTCGCCATATACGTTCAGCAGAATTAATCATCTAATTTGTAACGTCTAGTTCAGTGTTTTTTTCAACAGTAACAATTAATCATATATAGTTTGGATTTGAGATGCAAACCATTATTCTACCAATCTTGAAGAAATGTATTTTATCTTTGTTTATTTGCTTGGTCTTTTCTTTCTTCTGGAGCATTAGATAAGAAGTGGGTGTGGTGGTAAGACAGTTGCGTTGAATTAAGGCAATTCTTCGTACAACAAAAGAGTGACATCTTGATTCTTGTGCGATATGTTATAAGTATATATAAATGTATGCGAGTATGTGTATATATATACACGTATATATGTTTTAATGTTGAATGGCTAAAGTTCTGCATTAATTGGTGAATTAATAACGGGCATGGAAGCAGTTGGATTACATGCCCACTAGTAACTTGGTCTTTATTGCGTGACAACATACATATAGTTTTATAACGTTAATAACATTGGGTAATGTGCAAATGAATTCAACTCAGTTTTGAAAATGAAGAAGAAGAATACATATATAGGTTAAATAATTTGGGCTACGAAGACCGTCTATCAAGCCGGTTTTTCTTAACTTCAGACAGACTGTCTGTAGCTTGTTAAGCTAGTTGATGGAAATGAGATTGACCAAATCTCTCATCAGAATTTTGTAGAATTCAATAATTTTAATTTTGGTTTTGCAGAGTTTTCTTATCTTATTTAAAGCGTAATTGTAATGTCTGAGGTGATTTCTTTGCAAAAAGGGCGAGAGCTCGTGATTTCATTTTCTCTCATTTAAATTTGATGGTTCCAGACTGGTTGGCTAACAAAACCAACTTATTTGAACCAGCGTAAAATTATATAGAATTGTTTTCCATTGTTAAAAAAAAAGCAAAAAACAATTAACCATATATGGCGTCTCATTTCAATTTTAGTGAGATGGATGTTTTGTGAAAGTGATTCTTGGTTCTTTCTTTTAGTTTTCGAGTGGGATTTTATATCAGATATCCTATTGTCTTCAAATCAGATAACATTCAATTTCTTTTTTACTTAAAATACTTAAGAGATTTCCAAATAGTTTGAGATAACTTTTCCTAATGTTTGACTAACCATTAAAATTAAAAGTCAGTCGTTAATTATGTACTTAATAATTTCCTCACTCCTCAACAATCAATCAAAAAACAAAACAAAACAAAAAGTACATAAGTCAGTCAGTCAGAAACTCTGCAAGCCTCCTCTCCTCAAGGCATTAAAAAAGAGAAGACTACTTGTCGTTTTTTGAGGGTGATAAAACGTCAAGCAGTGAAGATATGCGTAAGGGAAAAGCGCAACGTCGCGTTGTCTCTCTTTTCTTCATTCGCCTCTTCAATCGATTGGACCGGTTGATAAGAGCCCAAAAGTTAGACAGAACACGTAAGAGTCCAGTTAATGACTAACTGGGCTTAAGAGGAAATAAACATGTTTCTCAAAATGGACATCCATATCTTTTAATTTAATTTTTAATAATCTCCAATGAAAATGTTAGGAAGCTAGCTGTTAATGTTACAGAACTCTTATATATATATATATAGATTAATCTTATAAATATGTGTCCATAATTTATGCGGAGATATAACAGAAAATACCACTTTTGTTACAACCTAACATAAAAATGCACAAATAAGAAGTTTGAACCAAGCAAAATTGAAATTGTAGATCTAATTGAGAATCATATGCATCTATGCACATATAAATGGATAAATAAATACCATCAGAGGGAGGGGGGGGGGNTTGAAATATGAAACCAATGCGACTTATGTTCTTTTTTTATAATTTACCTTGAACATTCGGCTAAGAAGCTCGACGCATTCCGAGACCAACTGTTGATGCGGCAACACTTTTCTGCTCTTCATGATCCGCACAAGAGCAGCATCAATCGCATAACGTCTATCTTTATCGACATCTTCAACTACTTTCTTTCGCTCATCAATTGGAGGAGGAAGAGGGATCTGTCGTTGGTGTTTCACAATTTCGCAACATAAGAGAAAAGAAAAAAAAAAAAATCAGTAACTAGCCTTTTTTGATCCAAAGGAGATGAAAAACAATGCTCTTAATTATATACCTTAATTCTCCGCATCTTATCAGTGAACTTGGAGTTGAATTCGAAAGAATCCTCTTTTGAGATGGTTCTTGAAACTGGTTCCTTTTTAAGAATCTTGTATTTTGCGCAAGAGAGTGAAAGAAGCAGCCTCGTAACATCTTCAGGGCTAAGGTTAAGTTGTTCAACGATCTCCATGTAGGTTAATCTCTCTGACTTGTTGAAGAGCAAAAGCACAGCAGTCTGAAAAAAAAAAAAAATCAAATTATTATTATTATATATATATAAATAAAAATATCGCCAAGCTACGAGAAAAAAACAAACCAAAAACAATTAAGATACCTGGTAGGTGGAAACGATTAACTCGATTGGTTTTGAATCAAATCTTCCACTAACATTACAAGATCCCAGCGAATAAATCCACATAAGTCTCCTATGATTGTATTTCCCATCATAAAATGCCTTGAAAGTTTCAACACAATTGACCTGAAACAAAAACAAAAGTCAACCCAAGTTTCTTTTTCTTTTTCTTTCTTTTCTATTCCAATAAAAGTAAAAAATAATGTCAAATAGAGTTACCATTTCACTGGGTAAATTGAGGTCGGATGTTTTGTAACTTGGCCAAAATCCCGTGGTGAGAACAGTGACGTTGAAATCAATCAACAGTTCTCTGAGAGTGCCAGTGTCTAGGTACTTAGAGAAACCCTCCTTTTGATCTTTTGACAATGCCATATCCGTCAACTATATAAAATTAATGGAGCATAATTAACTTTCACTTTTTTTTAAGCAACCCCTTTTGGTAAGCAAAAAAAAAAAAAAAAAAAAAAAAAGAAATCATTTACCGTTCAATGCCGGCCTCGGCAGCATCAACAATACTCCTCATTACATTCACTTGCGTCTGAAGCGAGACAATGTAATCTAATGTTTCTTGAATCAATAAGACGTCATTGCTCATAAACTCTCCGCCGGGGACAACGCTTCTTAATCCTTGAGTCCGCTTCTTGACGAGCCTCTTAGCTTTTGCTGCGATCTCTTCGCTCGCTGATCTCGATTTCCTCCTCAAGATCTTCTTGCTTCGCCTCACGATCTTTCTATGACACACAGTCTTTTTAGGCAACTTCTTGTTGATTAATGTTTCCGCTTTGATGCCGGAAAGCATCTGTCGTACGAGGAAGTTGTCCTCGGTGGCGGTTTTCTGGATTAGGGCTCGACTCCAACAAGTTGTTCCTTTTCTTAGAGACGCCATTGCAACGTCGGCGGAGAGTTTTATGGCTTTCTTTCTCTCGGAGACGTTCGTGTTGTCTATCGAAGGACGGACTATCTCAAGGCCCATTTGCCATTTCTTTAGGAAATCTTCCTTCATTGAGCTCGTAGGTTGCATCCTAAATCCTAATCAAGGAGAAATACTCAAAATTATGAATAATTCTCTTCAAGAAAAGTAAATAAATTCTAAGAAAGTAATTATCCATGATGCCTTTGAACATCAAAGTATATACATCAAATAATAATCAAATTGGTCATTTTCCGTCTAGGGTTCGGTTATCATAACCAAAAGAGACATAAACAATTACCTTTTTATAGAATTTTTTTTCTTCTTTGGCAGAGTGTCAAAGATTGCTTAGATGAGATCTGCGGTCACCTCACGAATTCGTGAAATTCGACGAGAGGGATAGAGAGAGACGGAGAGGTAAGGGAGAGAGAGAAAGGAGAAGGAGATGGTCCATTTTATTTTGTTTCAAAAGGAGAGGGAAAATGGTGGGGGCAATAGGAGATAGAAGAAGCACATGCATGCACATGCTATGTATGGCCCACGTTCCCTTTTGTATTACCCTATAATTTAGGAAACTTTTGTCGATTATTATTTGTTTCCGCCGAAAATTTGTGATGATGTATATACGGTTATAATCCTTATTTAAAACATTTTATGCGTAACTTGGTTTCGGGATAATCGGGATTTGTTTTCTTTTTACAATCCGTGACCATTATAGTTTTCTCACATTGTATATATATTAAATGTGTGTTCACATCTTTGAAATATCTAACATGCGAGTATGATTTCGATCTGACAAGCTTTTCAATCAGCGCAATCACGACAGCTCCAAGCAAATAAAGGCACGTATAGGCAGGCGAAATAATTTAATGATAAGCTTTACATTTTATTTTCGAAAGTGTTATTACTTAACTTGAACATAATAATTAAAAAAGTTAATCTCAAGTTTGAGTCCTTTATCAACTTTTATATAAATAAGATATAAGATATACTCTATGTCGGTTAAATCGTCTGTTTATAATTTATTTAGGTCCGACCATCGATCATAACTAAGATTATCAAATAAATTGTGCAGAAATATAATGTTGCATAGTTATATTAGATAAAAGACCCATACGTCAGTGGATTTTTTTGTTCATGGAATTTATAGCTGAGAATTGTGGCTGGTTCGGAAATAGAAAAAAGCCATAGAGTACAAATTAATTATTTTTGTGATTAATTATACCGATCGATACTACAATGTTTTTTGGGGACCAATTAATTATAGATCAATAATATCTAGCTATATACATAAAAGGAAAATTTGAAAACTTTATGCTGCCTTGCAGACCCCTGGTTATACGGTGAATTATTTATTATTTTCTTCTTGCTAATAATGATATACACATTTCACTACTACGTATCAAATGATCAATTATTATATATATAAAAACGCATGTCACACATTAACTGTACGATAACTTTTTTTTTTATACACATACAACAAAGAACATCAATGGTTTTAGTGGTAAAAACGTGGCGATCCGCAAACTTTGGGAACTGTCTCTTATACACATCTAGATGTGTATAAGAGACAGGCAGACCCCTGGTTATACGGTGAATTATTTATTATTTTCTTCTTGCTAATAATGATATACACATTTCACTACTACGTATCAAATGATCAATTATTATATATATAAAAACGCATGTCACACATTACCTGACGATAACTTTTTTTTTTATACACATACAACAAAGAACATCAATGGTTTTAGTGGTAAAAACGTGGCGATCCGCAAACTTTGGGAAAGCCTGGTTTCGAAAAGAAAAGAGAAAAAAGCAATGACAATAAGTCAATAATTTAATGAAAGATAGTAGTATAATTAAATTTTATGATCTGGACATTTTAATCCAGAAAACGAAAAATGATATTGATAGATGTACAATGCTGCACATGAATATTACACATGGATGATAATGATATTGATGGATGTATATATGAGTATATAGAATTTGCCGTTCTATTTGGGCAAATTCACACATTATTTGAATGTCCACCGATCTTTCAAGTTTGGGCATTATCGGCAATTCCAACGCCACCGTATAGGTTCCCGACAGATGCACTATATACTAATATGGCACATTTATTTTGGAATCTTCCTCAAGACAACGAAATGACAGTATATCCATGATTATTGTGGTATATTTGGAAATCAAGAAATGATAAAGTATTTTCGAACATTGATCGGGATCCCCGTGAAGTGTTAAAACTTGCGAAGGCGGAAGCACTTGCATGGGAACTAGCTCAAACTGAGGAAGTGATGGGAGACATACAAGGAACGATTCCGGTTTCACCAGTAATGCACACATCAGGCCTAACTTGCTCAATAGATGGCTCTTGGAAGGCAACAGTAGTCAATTCGGGTTTGGGCTGGTATTGTCAGGGTCAACGTCCGGAGGAAACTTTATTGGGGGTAAGGAATGTGAGACGAAGTCTCTCTCCACTACATACAGAATTAGAGACGTTGTTATGGGCCATACACTGCATGCTCAATGATAGAAGATTAGAGGTGAATTTTGCTACAAACTGTTCTGAATTGGTACTTATGGTGTCCACACCAGAAGAATGGCCGGCATTCACACTTCACTTGGAGGAATACGAGACAAGCAAGAAAGAATTTGATTTCTTCTCAATCTCGCATATCCCACGCGCTCAAAACACGAAGGCGGACAAGCTAGCATGAAGTGCTCGAGACTGTCTTTATCATTTGGATTATGTAAACTCGGTACCACCGGTTTGATTTTCTGAACCGTTCTAGGTGCTGAAGCTGTTGACAAAAAAAAAAAAAAGAATTTGCCGTTCTATAATTTTTTCAAAATATTAAAATGAGTTTTTAATTTTCTCCAACAAAATACATCGAACATGGATCGGTCTGGTGCGAGAGAATTTGTTATCCAAAGGACCTCCACAATCATTCTCCGAACTCTACACGCCCACCATCGCATGTCATCTCACCATCTATCTGCTTTATTTTTATTAAAATATTGTCGACCCAGTCAGTTTTTACGAAATAATATATATTTTTTGTCACATAGAAAAAATCATCAATAGTCAAATACTATATAGCCTATAGAAACAGAAACACATTCAACGACGTCGTTAAGGTGAAAGGAGGGCAACGATCTTGCACGCACGCGTCCACCAGAAGCGCATGTGCACACGTGGGAGGGACCCTTGTCCATCAGAGAATGTGGGGCCCTCTCCGTCTTTTTTTATTTTATTTTATTTTGCTCACTAAAGAAAGATTAATTTCAACGGCGGGCCTACTACTCTTTGTCTCTAAGGAGGACGGCTGTGATATGCTTTACATTCATTAACCTACGTAAACCGGGTTATTTTCCAGTTGTTTAAAATTAATTTTAAATACGTAAATCGGGTTATTTATTTTTTGTGGTTTATATACATTAACCGGGTTGTTGCTTGTTAAAGTCTGTTTTGGGCTATAATATTTGACGAGGATCCGAGTAAATACTATTTACGATCAACTATTCTTTTCATTCAAAATTTATCTGGTATACTAATTACGATCTCCATTCTTGATCATAATATGAAGTTAACACGGTAGAACCGACGGAATGGTGAGTGGATTTAGCTTCAATTTCATGACACCTATACTACGAATCTACGACCGAGACAGCCCAAAAGTAATTAAGTAACTGTTTTTATAATTGGATAATGCTTTGGGTATAATCAACAAACATAATCTCCTTTTAATGATATGTTTGTCCCCTTAAATCAAGGGAAGACTAATTAGTGGCTTCTGCCGTACTCTTCCAAGGACATAAGTAAAAAACTCTCCCTCCCTGATTACTTAAACTAGTTGTTTATCGGAGAAGTTTGAAAAAGCTTAATTATAAGTTTTTGCTACAAAGCGAGAAAATTTAAGATTATAAGCTGTCATTGTTTATGTATAAATAGTACATAAGTTATATATGTGTAAATAGTACATGAATTGAAACTTATATATGTTTACAAATTACAATGGACGTAGCGGAACAAAACAAACAAACAAATGTAAACCATGTTTTTTTTTTTTTTTTAAATATGTTAAAAACAAGTTTCTAGAGCAGAACGTTATTATACAACGAAAAAAAAAATAAAAAAAAATTGTGATTTAAATTTGTAATCGTTGTTACATGTTAAGCAACATTGGAGAAGTATTTATCAATTAAAACAAATTTCTTTTGGGAGAAGTGGGGGGTGTCTCCAATCCATATACGAATTGTTTATACGAGAAGCCAACGGAAGGTTGACTTTCGGTCGTTTGCCCGTTACGTAGTTGGTAGAATATCCCGCGTTGAATTTTATAGAGATGATTCAACACTTGCACGTAAAAAGTATATTTTACTGATCCATTTCGGAATAAAATATTTTTCGTCTCTATCTGTTCTGTGTCAATTGGATCGTAGTTTGTTGAATTGTTATAGTTATTTGCAAATTTGCAATATATATTTATTCTAACATAGTTTTTATAGTTGTTACATGTCTATCATAAGTTTTTTTTAGGCTGATGTGTTGTTGTTTACATGATACCATAATCCGAAATCATCTGACAGATGATATGTCATCAAATTATAATTTTATTACCATATGTTTGAAAGAACATTATTATATATTGTTATGAAGCAGACCATGCATATGACCTACAATTATATATGAGCATAGTCGAGTGATTGCTTCCATGTGCAAACTTTTGTTAGTGATTCATATATAAGTCCCTTTTTCACATAGTTTTCATATTGTGTATTTTAATATGATTATCCCATGCATTTGAGAAGGTTGGATTTTCAGTCTATCTATTAGAGAAGTCGTTGGTAATGCATGATCATTTAAATTTTTATTTCTTCATCAGGTTGTAATTCAAAATCCTCTATTCACCGATTAAATTAACAACTTTACTTTGTTTTGGCTCCAAGTTATTTACAGTAATATAAGGTTGAGAAGGTTGAGAAGAAAAATAATTGAACGGCCAGTTGGAAGTTATCTTCCACGATTAAAATTGTATTTACATGTTATTTCAGTTCATCTTCTAGATCTGTATCTGTAGAAGTAGCTCTTTAAAATAAAATAAAAGATCTGTAGAAGTAGATATTGTTATTAAGGGACTATGAATAAGTGCCTCCACTTTGGTACTTTTAACAATTGAGCAAACTAAATACAATTAAAAAAAAACAAGAAATTAGTGATAACTCATGTGGACTCATTTGTCTGCACTCTGCACTATCCCAAGACCACACGTCTGGAAAGAGCTGTCATGTTAAGATGATCAGATCTCTTGTACTAACATCCAAGGTTTAATTCAACCTCGACAAAAAAATAAGATTCAAGATGGTGCCTTATTAATAAAATCTACATCAGTTTTTTTTTTTTTTTAGTTTTCTTGAATGGTGTAGACAGTTTCAAGTAGCGACATATATATGATGGATTAACAACTGCTAGTGGTATTAGTTTCAAATACCTACAAGGCTACAATCGCAAACGTCTTAAATTTTATTTCGTGGATGTCTTTATTCGGACTTTACACTGTAATCTCAGTAATTTTAGCTACTGCAAACGCTCGCTTTTGTAAACTTCAACACGATTCATATGTAGCCACATTTCTTGCGTTTACACCGATCGAGTCCATATACACACAGTTATACACTACACAGTGTGGTTAGATCTTTGTAATGAGAGGTGACTTTTGACAATAGGCTTTTTAATTAATCTTTGGAATTGAAGTGTCGATATTGTTTATAAATCTAGATGGATTGATGAAACTAGAAACACGAAATATGATTGTTAATTAGACCTTTTTATTTATAATTAAAATTTTGCACTTCTTCAATTTTAAATACGATTAAACACAAAATAAAATATATGAAATGGTTATAACTGCTAATAACAAATTGTAATGTAAGTAATAAATGGAATAAATTTGTATAGAATAAAAAAAATAGAATGAAATTCATTCCTTAGCACTTTTGAAGTGAAATGATTTTTCACAAAAATTTGTTTTTTTTCTTCTATGGAATGAATGGAATAAGTAGAATGTTTTTTTATTTTCTTTTTTTGTAATTGGTAATAATTTTGTGAAAATTCATGAAATCTTCAATTACACATGATTTGATTCCTAAAAATTGCAATCTAGTTAGCATTTGAAAGATTAATTCACTCGGAAAAAAATAATAATTGATGCGATGTAAATACAACCAACTTCAAGGAAAGACCAATGAAAATTTGAAACCGCAATACGACAAAAAAGTACGTGTACGCCAACCGAATCGTTTTGAAAATATTAGTCTTTTAGCATATACATACTGTATTATTGAGATGATTAATACTTATAAAACAAGATTGACATAGCAATATAGACTACGACTACTACTACACTTGACATAATCATACAAAGAGAGAGAGAGAGAGAGAGAGAGAGAGAGAGAGAGAGAGAGAGAGAGAGAGAGAGAGAGAGATCTAGAGTAAGATTCACGAGAGGAGATGGGGAAGTTAGAGGAGTACAAGCCAGTAATGGCGATGACTGGGATTCAACTGTGTTACGCAGGAGTGACTCTTTCTGCAAGAGCTACTTTGGTTAATGGATTAAGCCCTCGGGTTTTTATCTTCTACAGGCAAGCCTTTGCAACCATTTTCATCTTCCCATTTCTCTACTTCTCAAGGTAATTAAAACAACATCTCCATCTCCCCCTCTCTCTCTGTATATATGGATATGAATTTATAACTAGTTCTTGATTAATTTTCTATGGGGGTTTTTTTGGATCGTAGGAGAAAATCAAAGATATCTTCTTTGGATCTAAAGAGCTTTTCTTTAATATTCTTGGTCTCGCTTATAGGGTAAGTGTTAACTCATGTAATGTATATATTACATATATGTATATCTGATTTCTATTACTTAACAACTCTAGTTAGATGAATCTTAAACTTTTACCCTCTTTTTTTTTGCAGCATTACAATCAATCAAAATCTGTATCTTGAAGGTCTTTACTTAGCTTCATCGTCGATGGGAAGTGCCGTGGGTAACATCATTCCTGCAATAACTTTCCTCATCTCATTTCTCGCCGGGTATATACATATAATATATATATATATATATACATATCTCTTTATATGTTAATTTGAAAACATTTATACACATTGCTGATCTTTAGATACGAGAAAGTGAACATTCGGAAAATGAGAGGCTTAGCGAAGATTCTAGGGACGATCCTCTGTGTAGCCGGAGCGACCTCCATGACTCTGCTTCGTGGACCAAAGATTCTCAACTCAGAATCCGCCTTACCGATCGCTAAATCGTTACTAGGTGATTTAAAAGACCAGAACATGTGGCTGTTTGGTTGTTTGTTCTTGTTCTCTAGCACTCTTTGCTGGTCCTTTTGGCTTACACTTCAGGTAACCTCCTTCATTGAAAAAAGCATAGATCATAATTTTGTGTTTTTTTTGTAAGGAATCTTGCCTTAGAAGAAAAGCTAACTTTTTACAACAAAACTCTAGGTTCCAATCTCTGCCTATTACCCAGATCACCTCTCTTTATCAGCATGGATGTGTTTATTCGGAACGATACAATGTGCAGTTGTCACTTTCTTCCTTGAGAAAGACCCAAACGCTTGGATTCTTCATTCCTACTCCGAGTTTGCGACATGTCTCTATGCGGTACGCACATTAGCATTTCTCTGTTTTTGTGTGTGTGTGAGTGTGTTTTTTCTTTCTTTAGCAGACGATTAATCCCAAAGATTAGAATAAACAATACTCGTGAAAATGCATTTGTTAGGGAGTTGGGGCGTCAGCACTTTCGTTTACGGTCCAAGCTTGGGCTATATCGAAGAGAGGTCCTGTGTTCTCTGCATTGTTTAATCCTCTCTGTACAGTCATTGTCACAATCTTGGCTGCTCTGTTCTTCCAAGAAGAGATTTACACTGGAAGGTAAAAAAAAAAAAAATTTTGAGAAACTTATGATTACTACCACAATCCGAAAACATGATCTGTTTTTTAAAATCATTTTGTTCTTTTTGGAATAGTTTAATCGGAGGATTAGGCGTGATAATGGGGCTTTACATTGTGCTCTGGGGTAAAGCAAAAGATGTCATGATGAATCAAGAACAGAGAGACAATCAAAACAACTCAGAAGTGCAGATTCATATCGAAGATTTTTCAAACACAACAAACTGTAACAACAGAGATCTGGAGAATCCCCTTCTGTCCAAACACAAATCAACTGAAGAAATCCAAACACAGCAACAGCTAAACTGATTCATGATTTTTTCGTTCTTGTGTTTCTATGTTTGCTCTAATAAACGTAAAAATGATTTATTAAATGAAATACTAAAGTCCAGTACTGAATAAGAAGCATAATCTAAGGTGTTCTTGTCCTAACCGACGAATCCATTAGAACGGGCATAATTGTCTTCTCTCTTGTTGTTTCTGACGGCGCAACATCCCATAGCGTAGACGATAATGAGGAATATAAGGAAGATGATGTCGACAATAGCAACTATTTTCCATGAGCTCTTGAGGTTGTCGATAAAACCGGCCTTGCAGGCTTGGCAATTGTAGCAGAGCTTGTCCTTGTTGCTGTCCCAAAGTTGGCAATCTGGGTTTTTATGTGTTCCGGTTGTTTTGTTCCAAACCGTTGGGCTTATGTAGGTGAAGTTACAGTCGTTAGAAGGCTTGCAGCAACCAGACTGTACACAACAAACAATCAAGATTCAATCATGATTCTGATAAAAATATTGTAACAAGGTTGTTTTGAAAGTTTAGATTTTCATTTTTTAAAATCAAGAGATGTTATGAAAGGAGGACTGAAATCCATTGTTACCCCTAAAAAGGATGAAACTTTCTGACCTATTGATTCAGATTTTTGAATCTGAGCTTACGCGGTTCTAAAGTTATAATCAAATTGGCCTATAAAGTATAAACTACTACCTCAAGACAAGAATGTAAACACAAACAATCAAATGACTAGATTTTTAAAGGTTTTAGAATCGTTGTAACCAAGGAACAATAAAGCTTTGTGATAGTGAATCAAAAACTTCTGAAAATGGTATAATGAAAAGAGGATTCATGATGAAGACAAAAGGGTCAGACTAAAACCCTAAAAAAGAGAACTTTTTTTTTACCAATCTCTCAGTTTTTAAATCAAATTAGCGTAAAAGAGTTTCAAAATTGGTTACCTGAAGAGCACCGATACTCATTTTGTAAAAATCAGAAGCAGGCAGACTAGCACCGTAAAACGCCAAGTGAGCACAGAACTTGTTTTCGTAAAGACAGCTTCTAATGTTTTTCCAATGCTTAGCGTTGTTCACACGCTTCTGCAGCCAATCGGAGTAATCCTCGAGCCTATACTCCTTATAAGCCTTTCCAGGGATGGTTTCGCCTGAGCCTTTACTGGTGACGGCGAAGGCGAAGATGGTGAAGCAGAGGACGATGAGGATTAAGAAGAACATCACGATGAGGTAGAACCAGAGGAGCCACGTCACTCTGCACCAAGAACCGGCGACTCCTGCGATTGCGACTATCATGAGGAAAACGCCGAGAGCGATCATGGGTTTGTCGAAGAACCTCTCGCACTGCGTCGAGCCCTTAGCGCCGAGCCAGATTCCGCTGCCGAGAATCGGAATCGAGAGGAGCAAGACGAGGAAGTTGAGTATTCCTACGAGGCTGTTACTGCAACGAACCATGGTGTGATGATTGATGAAGAAGAAGAATCGATGGAATCAGATTGAAAACTCGAAGATTTGGAGAACTTTTAGAAAGGGATGGAATGGTATGATTTGGTTTTGATGAGAGAAATATTTATATAGTGAATGTGAAGCGCGTAGAGGAAGGTGAAACGATTTGTGCAGAAATTTCGTTATTGCTTTATATGGCTACTAATTTAATGTCTCTTCTTCTTCTTCAGAGATTTGATTCAGTTTCAAATTTGATTCAGTGATATAAGTTTTGGGATTTAAAAACCTGATTGCTTATTTTTCTTATTTAATAAAAATACAACAATGAAAAGATCTTGCATTGTAAAAAGATCGACAAACTATTAACTAAAATATCATTTCATTTAAAATATATATACACTTTTGATTAGCGATTTTATGAATACTTTTGATTAGTGATTTTTTGCAATCTTCCCTTCTTCTTTTGAATGTCTCAATAGTTAATTTTAGATATCTAAAACAATTGTATCATATAAAAAAAAAACTTATATTCAATAAAATTTCCAACCTCATGTAATAATTTTACATGAAAAAAAATAATATTTACATATACAAAACATTATTAAAAAGGAAAGGAATAAATTAAAAGGGAAAGAAATAAAATTATACATAGAGCTTTGCATATAGTATGTGTTATGAAAAAACGCGTTTTCTAAATAGCGAATAAATTATCATATTCAGCGATATTCAAATCATATAAATGTGTATATGTTGTTATATGGTTTTCTTTTACGTACACCACTCTTATTTCTTTTGGGGATGTCCATTGATGAAACTCGCGATACGAGTTTATGAATATTATTACAAATAGTTCGAAGTATTTCAAACGATTTTGTAAGTGGTATGACATTTGGTGTGTGAGAGAATCTCAGTCAGCTAACTGTTTGTCGTGTGTTCCCATTTCCCCACGCGTATTTTCTTTCAAGTGATTGGAACGTCGGACGTTACACACTTCGAAACAAAATATTAGTACTACTTTTTTTTTTTTTTTAAACCACGTATTGTAAAAAAAAAAAAATTGACTGAATAAACATATCGAATAGTCTTGTACCGTTTGTACGTAAAGAACGGTTTGACAGCTTAGTAGCTTACCATAACCTTTTGTATAAAGACAAACACAAAAACAAAAATTGTTGAAATGCAGCGAGATAAAAAAAAAAAAAATCGTAAGTATGAGAAAAATCTAGCAAAAATGATCATACCAAAGCAATGTACATGCATGAAAGTAAAATATAAGAGAACAATTATGCATGAAATACTTTTTCAATGTTTTTCATCTAACATCTATTATAACAAATGTATTCGGTCACGACAATGTTTTCACTGTTTTCCATGTAATATATCAGGTGACTGAAACTCCAAACAATCAATTTTCAACACAAAAAAATAACTCAAATAGATAATAATGTAAGAACTCATAAACTAGCAGTTTTATTAGGATTTCTGTCACCAAATCAGTAAATCAATCTCTAACACCCCTGAAAAATTTCACCTTAATCGAAAGTAATCTCATTGTATCTGATTTTCCAAACATTCAAACCAACACATTTTGAAATCGCGCCTCTGCAGCAACTATCCCTAGTAAAACTCAGACATGTGATTAACCAACCATTACAATGCAAAACCTATCGTTAAAAATATAAATCAGAATATCACAAAGCTTCCATTAAAATTTCAGCTTAACTGATTGCCGTCTTGAACAAATTAATCAAGATATAAACTGGTTTTCCGTTATTTTCTCCCTCCAAAGAAAAAAACATTCTCTTTGATGACAAAAAAAGACATTCTCTTTTGGTTTTCTTTGTGCTTTTCGACCAACAGTTTAGCAAAAGACTATATATATCTCCACTTAATCCTACACCCAAGAATAAACCTAAAAATTAAGTGAAAGCGAGTTTGGGTTTTTCTAACCAAAACGGAACCGGCTTCCTCTGTAAGAGAAGAAAACTAACATCCGATAGCATAACCGGTTTTTTCCATTTGTTACCTCTCTGCATTTTAATCAAAGCCGACAAGCATAACACAATACGATTATAAATCTATAGCTATAATAATACTATAGACGGATACAAAAGTCATTCTTACTTACAAAAGTCGATATATTTTTAATGACTTACAAGTTACAGGTGTAACATTTGTTATTTTCACTAGTAAATGATATATTTTTGGTCACTCTACCACGTTACCACAACATTCATCACTTTAAGTTCTTAGTTCGTAGTACAAACTAAAAAAATTAAAGATTCAAAAATTACAAACTATCAAAGTATTCCCAGTGCTGCTTTAACTGCATATGCATCATCATTATATATATATGTCTGCAATAACGGTTAGAGCGTAACGAACAAAACTAAATCGTCCCAAAATGAAGAAAAAATGGAACAAAGTGTCTTCGTCTGGCCGACTGCCGACATCACTCTAAATGGTAAGAGAATTTTTAATTTATTTATTAGTTTTTTTGATAAAATACTTTTTTAAAAAAAATTTCTTACATCTAATAACTTTTTTTATGATCTATTTTGTCCTTCTAAGTTGACCAAAAAAAAAAAAATGTATCAACCAAACTAATAAATTTAGCATTCTTAAACTATGTACTTGTTTTCACCCAATGACCCACCAAATTTATCCAGATAATATATGATGACTCGTTTGCCTGAACAAAAATGTATTTGGTGGGCAACCCAAAAAAAAAAAAGATTTATTTGAAGACAGTTTGAGTTTTGTACTTCATATATAGTAGTATATGTTTAAATCTAAAGAGACTATATAACAAAATCTAAAGACTCTAAAAATTAATCTTAAAACTTGTTCCTAATTCCTACGCGGGGGGGGGGGCTCTTGGGTACCTTTAAAAATACAAAATGATGAATGGTTTTATTCTACTCGTTGGTGTCGGTGGAGAAGATAACGTGGCATGAGTCTCTTACAGCTGGACCGTAAGATTACGACTGCAAAATTAAATTCCTCAGCGGATCCAACGGTTACCGTACAGCTTTTAGGTCTTCACCTATATAAACAAGTCTCGTGGGCCCCACACACCACTAAAATCCCCACTTTCTCTGCTGTCCCAATCTACCAGCTGTCGGTCGATATTCCTATCTTTATTACTACTAGTATTTTCTTTCACAGTTTTTTTTCTTTTTTCCTAACAGATTATTATCACGATCCCGTAACCAAACAACACTTTTGGCTAAGATCAAAAATACAACAATTAAGAAAACAAATTTATTCGCTGTCATTTTTTTTTTCTCCTTTGGTTTTAGATTGTATCAAGAGAAAAGAATATTTAGATTTTTTTTTATTATCCTAGTAAATATATCTTCCCCAAAATAAAATTAAATGAAATACAATAGCTAGAAAGAGTAAGAAACGAATCATCAATATTAATGTAGGAGGGGAAAAAAAAAATTAATTCGTTTAAAAATAAAATTTTCACCGTTAATGTACAAGCTTGGCTTTAGTATTGTATCCGTAATAAGAAAGATACCATCTAACGAACTTCTTCAACCCGGTTTCCAAATCGGTTGTCGGTTTATACCCGAATTCGTTTCGGGCGGAGCTAATGTTAGCGTGCGTGAACGGAACGTCGCCGTTTCCAGGCATCTCCACGAAGTTCCTCTTCGCCTTCACCTTGAGATGCTTCTCCAATATATCCACCAGAATCGGAACCGTCACCGGTGAAGTGTTCCCGAGGTTGAAGATCCGGTACGGCGCGGGTCCTCGTTTCTTCCCACCCGACCCGGTACTCTTACCCGACGAATCGAGAGATCCTAAACAGCCTTTGACTATATCGTCGACGTAAGTGAAATCCCGCGCCAAATCGACCCGGTTTTTGCCCCGGTATATCGTGATCGGTTTCCCTTGGAGGATGTTTCTGGTGAAGGAGAAGTAAGCCATGTCCGGTCTACCCCAGGGTCCGTAAACCGTGAAGAATCTTAAACCGGTAATGGCTAGACCGTAAATATGGTTGTAAGTGTGGGTGATTTCCTCGCCGGCTTTCTTCGTCGCTGCGTAGAGACTCGCCGGTTGATCGGTCCGGTCAGATTCGGAGAAAGGGACTTTCTCGTTGAGGCCGTAGACGGAGCTCGACGAGGCCCAGACGATCGCCGGCTGAGGATTCGCCGCTTTGCAGGTCTCGAGGAGGTTAACGAGGCCGGCGATGTTGCTGTGAACATACGACTGAGGATTCTCCATGGCGTATCTGACTCCGGCTTGAGCGGCGAGATGCATTACGTGAGTGAAGGCGACGACGTCGAAGAGCTTGGACAATAGCTTGGCGTCGTTGAGATCTCCCTCGACGACGAAGATCCCTCGGGAGGAGAGCAGAGATCTCCTCGCGCGTTTGAGGGAAGGATCGTAGTAGTTGTTGAAATTGTCGAGCCCAACGACGCCGTCACCGCGTTTCCTGAGGGCGAGTGACACGTGGCTCCCGACGAATCCGGTTGCGCCGGTGACGAGGACGGAGATTCCGCCGGAGCGGTGGATCTGAGCGGAGGTCCTGACTTGTTTCTCCCACTGGATTCCGCCCCAGGAGGCGGTTAGGTAGCGGCTGCCGGAATCGACGAAGCTCTGGAAACTCAAGTAGGAAGCGGTGAGGGCGATGAGGAAGAGAGCCCAGAGGAACATGGTGCTCGTCGAAGCGAAACAACGGTGGAGCTGACGGTTTGACCGGTCGATTTTGAATTTACCCGGCGTTGACGGAAACAGCTCATCTTCTATCGAAGGCATATTTACTCAATAGATTCGTTATCTTCCCTAAAATTTCTCCAGGAAATTTATCGAATGAGGAATTGAAATAAAAAAAATTGGGATAAATTTAGAGGAAATAAGAATCGAAGAAGAAAAAAAAAAAAAAAAGACAGATGCAGATTTCTTTGGAATATTTTTTTTTTTTTTTTTGGGGTATTTTCCAAAGCAATCTGCTAAGGAGAAGAGGAAGAGACGGAGAAGCATATATACAAGTGTGGGGGGACAACTAGACGCGTTAATCTGATTGCCAATCTGGCAATCTTTGTTTAAACTTCTAATTATTTGTTTATAGAAAGAAAAGAAAATAACAAAATCCCTTGTAATTTTATTTTTATCAATTAAATCTGGATATATATGTTAAATCTACCGTAATCTCTCTATTTTTAACCATTTTACCGCAATCTATGGGGGAATTTAAAAACCCTACAAGAGTCAAAACTTATAAGAAAAAGAGAATAAATCGATAGAAACGACCTTTTTGTGAACTAGAAAGAAAAAAAAAATAGTAAACTGATCGATCACTGGGTAATAATAATTTTGTGTTATCTGCATCGACTATGCCATGTTCAAATTGTTGCGTATTAGCCTGAACCAAATTTTTATAGCATCGAGTGTCCTGACTATATAGAACAAAATATTGCTAATTTTTATAGCGTTTTGGGTTTTTACATACCAAAGTATGCAGATCAGAAAACTATATAATATGAGATTTGTTTGGAGATTTTAAAAGCTTAACTAAATTTGAAGTATTCCCTTGAGATAGTATTAATCACGCCACGTTGTTATCTTTTGCTTGTATATTAATGGTCAATTATGGGTTGTTTAGTGTGCTACACAATATTATGTGGATACGTGTTTTAGTTAATTCAGTTCAATGGAAGTTATGTTGTTCTCTAGTATCGTCAGTGCAGTCGTACTTATGACGTCTGGTGCGTGATATATAGCATCCATGAATCAAGAAGTTGGTTGCAATTTCTTACATAGCTTGTCGAATCTTTTAATTTAGAATAAAGTTTAGTATGTGATTTCGACAATATTAGTTTTTATTTTAATCGCCTATCACTTCACTGTTCACACCCTATGATACAATTTTATAACATCCGGATTTAAAATGTACAATTAGACAAATTAATTTACAACACATATAATACTTAATTCGAAAGAGGCTAAAATCAATTAGCCAATAAATCAACAATTTCACTCATTCAACAATTAACTCATGTTATCTCTAACCAATTTTAAAAAAAAAAAATGAAAACAAGAACGTGCGACCGACTTACTGCTAAATGGTTTAATTTTAGGTTTCTTTAATATATAAGTGTATTTATATCTTCAATCCACATTCGCATATATATATATATATATTTTTTTTAAACTTTTATCGGTGGAAGTTACAATTTAATAATGTATCCAATTCGTATATATAAAATAAAAATTATAATAGTGAATGCATTGAGACTTGAGAGCAATTTGACTTGGAAATTCAGATAGCAAAAGAACAGAACACAAATTTGTTTTGATATGTGTAATTGCTTATTTAGCAAAGTAATTCAGTACTAGGAGTACTAATCAGTGCTCTCTATATGATTTTGCCGACTGAGACTGGCCCGCAGGCCCCGCACACTGGGTCAATTTCAGCAGAAAGACGTGTGAGTGCATATTTATAATATTTTATTTTTATTAATAAATGAAACAGTGTTTTATTTTTGTTTTATTTTGGGTGAGAAAATAAAATGTAAATTTTAAAACAGGATAATGTAGAGAGGACGTGCGGACCACAGCATTCACCATTGGCTGTTTTGGGAAAGCGATGAGAGAATGACATCTATGAACTGCGTGCCGTTTTTTCCCCGTATCTCTAACATTACCGCTTCCCCAAGTCACGGTTTCGCCATAAAAGAGAGAAGGTATGTGCCACCTCTTACCGGAAAACCGGAATTATCGGGAGTGACTTTATTTTTTCGGGACCTTGTAAATACCGGTGATACCCGGTACATCTGGACGGTGCTTTGGTTCTGTTACTACTACCATTTTAGTTTTGGTATATTCCTTCTATACTTTTCTGTTTCTATATTTTTTTATCTCTTTTGTTTTAAAGATTATTATATAGTTCAAAATATAAACAAAATTTATACATTTATCTCAAAGGTTATGATTTGGTCATTATCTCGTGTTAATGCGTGACTTGATAATATTGATAGGAATATGTTGACCAAAACAAAATTGATAGGAATACAGGTATTCTCATTTTCATTTAAATTGGGCGGTGTGATTATATTTGGTATATTCATTCTTCATTTTCATGTTACTACATTTTTAAAAACCAGATTGTTTAGATCCGAAAACAGGTTCATACTCTTTTGGTTAAATAAGAAGGAAAGAGTTAATATTTGGTCGGGTTATGTTACAAATGCGTGAATTAGTTGATAAGAACTTGGTTTTCGTTATTTGCTATTTCAATTTTATTCTTTACATGAAATATCATCTCTGGCTATCTCATATTTCTTTCTTTATTTTGTTTTTGTTTATTCGGGAAGATTCTTTGTTTCTAGACTAAGATAGCAAGAAAAGATTTGCGAGATCCTGCTTGATTTATATTTTTATATTTAGGGTCTACCAAGTTTTTAGTACTTGAATACATAGCACTAGTTTACCTATTGTTGGAGTCTTTGTCTGGAAGCTTCCATTTATTAAATCCTATGCATTGCTTCATTAGAGTTTTTTCTTTAACAAAAAAAACATATGCATATTGCTTCATTTATTTTACGTACCTTTGAAATTATACAATAATTAACAAAAACTAGGATTCTTTAACACTTTAATCATTGGGGAACAAGATGTACACGGAGATACCAAAATTATACTGAGTTTGGTGTAAGCTTTCGAGCATGTTGGATTGTATCGTACGAAAATTACTTATCTTAATTACAAGTCTTAAATTACTTGTATTTGTAATTTTGTTGGTAATCATTAGATTTCCGGCTTAATTTATTCTTCAAGTGGACGTTTCTACATGGATAGAAAGATTTTTGATTTTTCCTTTCTAAAATAAGTGATTCTAAAATGAGTTATTATTATTATTATTTTTTTTTTTTGTCAAACAACTTCTTCTCATATATATCTAAACTGGTTCGGATACAAAAGAGAAAAGAGCACCCTTAGCAATGGAATCAGCCTCACCATTGACTGTCCTACTAATATGCTCAAAATGAGTTATTTCTTAGGAGTAAAATTGACCAAATGAACTATCAATTTATTTTTGACAACAAAAAAAAATCACACAGTTTTTACTTTTTAGCGACGTCCATCGAATTTTCGTTAAAATTTGATTTGACATTTTGGTTTAATATTTCTCTTTTTAAATACAAGATAGTAACTAGAATTCGTTTAGTATGAGTATAGTTTTGATTACGATTCGGTTTAGTGATTTCCTGGTCATTTTCTTTCTCATTTTTTGATATTTTATGTTCGGTTATTTTTACAAAGAACGTGTTTCAAATTTAAAAGTTCATATTATATATTATCATTAGGTGCACTAACTAGATTAAATATAAAGCTATAATCATGTAAAAACAAATACACAAAAATTCCTCTTTCAACTAAAAAAGAAGTCATGTTTTTTCTCTAACAAAAATATTGGTTTTTTCCTAAATGATGGAACATTGAATTTTAAGAGTTTAGTCATTTGACATAAATTAATTTTGTTTAGTGTTGATCGTATTTAAACTTTCACTTATTTCTATTATATACATACTATGCCTATTATAAATGAAGGCTACTGACTTTTTCCCCCAACATTGAGGCTAGTAGCCTAGAACTGTATTTGTGATCATATGGCCATTTATTTTGTAGGTTAATATGGAATAGAATACACTGAAGCAACACATTTGAAAATACAATAACAACTTTAATAAAAAAAAGGAAAGGAAATGAGTACGTTTTGGAAACCTATATATGTGATAATAATATAATATATATAATAAAACATCAATCATCAAAACTATTTTTTTAAAACAAAAATTCAATAAAGAAATATTAAATAGTTTAAATAAAAAATAAACATCAAACGCTAAAAGTGTTTCATATTAATGATTAGAAAAAAATATGAGTGTTTTATATTTCTCAGTATTCACACTAATTAGTTTTTTTTTTAAATTACAAAATGTTTTATATATTCGGACGTTTTTAACTATTTCCTTATTATATTTTTAAATAGAAAATGTAAGTATTTGTTGCGTTTCCAAAATGAAATCGATATTTTTATTGTATTTCTAAATTATTATTTTTTTACAGTCGCGTTTCCACAGCGTTTGTCTACATTTATAAAAGGTTCTAATTTTGAAACTTTTGAAACGGAAAATAAATCTCCACAAATGTTTCCATGCAACCTAAAATTTATTAAATATTCAAATTACCAATTTACGATTGCACATGCTCTGGTCCAAATCTAAAGAGATTAAACAGCCGACCAAGGAAGTACTATTCTAAGAAAAAGAAGGCAGCTGAGCTGGTTTATGAGGTCCGTATGTTTATTTACCCATTAGGGTTCGAATTGCTTTTCTAACCTTTTTTTAGGCCCTTTAACAAAAAAAAAGGAAGTACTCTTTTTGGTCAATCGGGAATATGATAATTTAGAATTTTAGACTCATAGTGAAGTAGACACTAGAACACACACTCATCAAACAAAACATAACTTATACATGGCGACAATTTATTCATCAAATTTCGTACACACGATATAAATCACGACAAACCAACAACATAAAACACACATTTTGTTTCACACTTTTAAGTAGAGAATAAAATTGTACTTTATAATTCAGTTACCAGATCCTGATCCAGCTCTAGATCCAGCAAATGAACCAGCAGATGAGCCGGCTTCTGATCCACTCGAACCACGAGAACTCGAACTTGAAGACGAGCTAGAGCTAGAGCTAGATGATGATCTGGAACCTGAGCCAGAACCTGCTCCTGCACCAGCACCGGAGCCTGACCCGCCGCCAAGACCAATCCCCAATCCAACGCCCAAACCGACTCCAATCCCACCTAGGTCAAGTCCCAAGTCTTTTCGTGCGACTCGGCTCTCGGTTAAGATAACCAAACTTGAAATAACTAATAAACCAAGAAGTACTAGACCTTGGACCCTAGCCATTTTGGATTTCTTCGTGTGTAAAGATTGCCGATCAATGTGTTTGAGTTTATCTTGTAACTTAATTAGATACGAGATAGAAGAACGTGTTCGTGTAATTTATAGAAGCTTTGGGATAGAGTGAGCTTTACGTGTATATCACTAAAATTCAATTCAACTACGTTTATCATTTTTTTTTATATGTTTGGTGGTCATATATAGTTTACTCATACTTACATTTAGAGAACCATTAATTCTAATTAAACACATTGCTAGTCTAGTTATATAGTATAATTTATGATTGGCAATATGGAAAATGATAAAATTGTATTTCGAGACGTGATGAGTTACAAATTATTTGAATCACAATAAATATTAGCTTAGCCCAAGTTAATTTCCAAGGTTTTTTTAAACCACCGGTGAGGTAGAAGCAAACTTTGAAAGACAAAAATTGCAGCTTCACTTTCTACCACAATTAAGAACATGTTTTAGCATTAGAAATTTCATTACGTCAGTATATTATTATGAAATCACAAGTCGTATAATGATCGTCCAAAATTCATCATAAGATTATCACTTAAACGAAACTTTTAAGGATAATAGAAATGACTGGTGCATATTTTTGAAATGTGAATGCAGGTGATGTGTTGTGCATTAATCTTTTGCTGCTGCCAACCCACCAGAGTCGACGGTCCACTAATTTGAGTGGAAGAGAGTGGTAGTGGTTTGCTGTTCAAAAAAAAAAAAAAAAAAGAGAGTGGTAGTGGTTTATACAGGCTGAAACTAATCACTCGTATATGTTAATGGTCACTAATATATATATATATATATATAGGTTCCACTATAAAAGTATTAATTAGTCAAGGCCTATTACACGTGCTTAAATCATTGTTCGAGAAAGCTCGAAATTATCCGTTCACGCTGGTTATGTTTTTTATTGCTATGAATGATCCATAATGTTCACAGTCCACCCCTCATATAACCCATAATGTTCACAGTTCACCCCTCAAATAGAAAATATATAAAAGTTATTGAATTCACTTTTTTTCGAAAGACGAATTTATTCCGGCTGTCACTTACAAAAGCATATTACTGATACCAATACTTACTGATTAGTTTTAAAATAAATAACCATATTTTTCGATTTTGAACCCGTGATTAATTTTATAAAACAAGAAATGCAAGAGTAAATATTTTATAGTTCTAGTTACGATAACGATCCTTTTAAAATGTTATCTTCTTAATTTTTTGTATAACGTCGGATGTTTAATTTTGTAAATTTAAATTGATACAATTTAGTGGTAAATCCATTAATGATAAACAACTTCTAAATCTTATGTTTAATTTTTTTTTTTTTGTAGTGTAAAACTAATATCTTAGTTTAAACCCAAATTATAAGATTCTAAAGTTAATAATCGGAAGAGTTCATAGAGAATACATATCCAAATTACGAATGGTGCGGATCGGTTTGTTCGTCATAATTTTTTTAGATACCGTTTACATATTATTTTGTCAGATTTGGAAAAGTAAACCGGTCTATTGTACACATAGATGTTGTTATTTGTTTTTTATAACCGCAAAATTCAAAACAATTTGATTTGTATGTGTTTTCGTGGATTGGACTACCAAAACATGTAAATTAGTATCCTCCAAAGATATTCGAATCCAGTTGGTAAAGCTCACTTCTGAAGTCCAACCATTGGAGCAAAGAGCTCTATGTTGTTATCTACCATATCGAATGGAACACATGACAAAAAAAAAAAAATGCAAATCGAATTCTCAAAAACAAACAGATCTGAATTGTTGATGATAGATTGTCGTTCTAAATTTTGTTTGGTTGATGTGATGTGTTTTTGATTTAGCTGACCGACGAGTCGAAACTTTCCATTTCATCGTGTTTGCGATTGGATATACACAAGCGAAAACTGAGAAGAGAAAAGAAAGTATAAACGTGCAGTGCAGGGGAATACAAACACTACATGGCATTTATTTTCTTAACTATTATAATAGTTGAAAAGTTACAACTTATATATACAGTATATAGTACACAAGTAAAACATCGACAAGACCAAGAATCCATTTCGAATATAGTAGCGTACATAATTAACCAAACAAGTTAGAAGTTTTTTCCATCTCCTTTACTCACCCGGTCCATTTTAGGAAATTATTTTTTCAAGCAATTTTTAAAATAAAAATACTAATAATAATTACGTAAAACACATAGCACCGATAATACATTGCATGCATGCGATATTATTCATTCAGTCGTCGCCACCACCGTATCCTCCTCCATATCCACCGCCTTCACCATACCCTCCTCCGTTACCGGATCCACCTCCTCCACCACGACCCCCTCCTCCTCCACCCCCTCCACCGTGACCTCCTCCTCCTCCACCTCCTCGTCCACGGCCTGACCCGGAACGTCCTCCCGAACCAGACCCGGCACGTGACCCCGCGTATGATCCAGCTTCGGATCCCGCGTCACCTCCACCACCACCGGAGTTCGAAGAAGAGCTGCTGGAGCTAGATGAGGAAGAAGAGCTTGACCCTCCTCCTCCTCCGGATCCTGACCCGGCACCAGCTCCAGACCCGGATCCACCTCCACCAAGACCTATGCCGATGCCGACGCCAGTACCGATCCCTATCCCGCCGAGGTCCAAACCCAAGTCTTTTCTTGCAACGCGGCTCTCGGAGACTAGGCACGACATCGCCAACATGAAAGTGATTAGAACAAGTGATGACGAGTTATTCACAGTCACAGACATAATTCTTTTGTGTTTGGTAATGTTTTTTCTTCTCTAGAGATCTCTTTTCAATCCAAAGTACTTTAGTAGTGCTCTTGATGAATAAGATACAATATGTTGAAGGTATTTATAGGCGTTCATGAGCATATTAATATGGTAGTGAAAATCCTACAAGTCAAAAGTTATGTCCACACACCAATTATATGATCTAGAAGTAAATAATTAATTTAATTGGTTATGAATCATAACTTATGAATATATATTGATAATGATTAAAAATACCAATGACGATAACCTTAATCAGCACGTTATTTTCAAAACAACCACTACGTACTTGGTTATAAGTATAACAGGAAAAAAAAACAACTTTTAAAATTAGAGGCATGACCGACCTATGAGAAGTCCACTTACAGAGAGATTGATGGTGGAGCAGGCACTGCGTGGTGTTCGTTGCAACGTTGTACATTTTTGCATCCACATATTTATTTTCGTGCAAAACAATCATTACACTTTATGCACTACTTATAATAAATTCCGGAAAATCAATGTGGTTCACCTTCTATTATGATCGATCTTCATTTCTTTCATAAATATATTTTTTTAAAGTTTTTCTAATAAAATATAAAATAGATTTTTTAATAACACTCTTTGTAGACCCAAAAAAAAAAGCACCCTCTTTGTAAAACAGAAAAGAGGAGAGTAACATATAGCATCGTTTCACATACTTATGAGAATCTCTAGCTTAATTATCATCAATACGCGAGAAAACGAAGGGTTTAAACTATTGTTGATAAACCTTCCAAAATCAAATCTCACGTTTGGGTTTTAGCTAGTGTCTTCAGCATGGATAGACCGCATCCACTTAAAGAATATGAAAAGGAAATAACACGAAAAGCCAAATATGACCGCCATCGTCATCAGTATTGGGATTACGAGTGCACTAACCCAAGCGTTAAAAAATACTGCAAGCCCGTAAGAACTGAAAATAAGAACTGAGACCAATATATAATACCACTTGGTAGGAGAACGAAGGTCAGGAAAGAGCCAACCAAAACGTCATCGTATTGAACCCCCGAAGGACCATCCATCCATAATATTGCATTATGACTTGAACGGTATGCTTCTTAATTTGTCACTTGGTGGCTGCAGTGATGTCTGATAAATAGTCGTCGCGATGAGTGTTGGTCATCACTAGGAGCGCGTTTTTGGTTCTGGATGTTCCGGTCAAAAGAGAGGCATTTCAGCAACGGTTTTACGTCTGCCCGTACGTACAAATTCTCACCGAATGGTTAAGCAACTTCATATATACTTTATAATTCCCACCAATGTATTATAACATATACAAGCGAGTCCTCGAATCATATTGTGTTTAGTTTTAATAACATAAATACTTCTTTAATCTTTTCATTTTCAAAGCACGACAAAGAAGAATATACTTTGGAAACAATGCTGCAACGTGCAATGCAATGCGGTGTTGTCTTCACGATCTTTTTTTGTTTAGGACTTCATCCTCAATATATAGACGCAGCATCACTTTAAATAAGAAGGAAATGCATGATACTGACCAGCCGAGGCATAGTTTCATGGATCTTAGCCCAATACATATAATTAAAGCCCATATCGAAAACACATTTTGCAAGAAATCAGAAACCTGAAACAAATATATACATTATATTATTATTATATTAGACAATTTACATTATATATATGGTGTAAATTCTGGTGGCCTTTACGAGACCAATCTTATTACAAATCATTGAAGTATTAATCTATTATCTATGCTTTTTTTTTCTTTTAACTTTTTTGGAGGGTTTGTTTCCCAATCAAAACCAATACATTTAGTTAACGCATCTGCATTTGAATCCATTGTACATCGCATTTTTAGATCTGTTTACCAATTTTAATCTTATATAAGAGGTATTAGGTGAACGGAAAATGCGACACAAGTCTAAATTACGAATGGCGCGGATCGGTTTGATTGTCCTAATTTTGTTAGATACAGTTTACATATTATTTTGTCAGATTTGGAAAAGTAAAACCGGTCTATTGTACACATAGATGTTGTTATTTTTTGTTTTATAACCGCAAAATTCAAAAGAAATTGGTTTGTATGTTTGCGTGGATTGGACTACCAAATTAAGAGATTTGAATCCAGTAGGTAAAGCACGCTTTTCTGAAGTCCAACCATTGGAGCAAAGAGCTCTATGTTGTTATCTACCATGTTGAATGTACGTAACACTAACACGTGACAAAAAAATGAATGCAAAACGAATTCTCAAAAACAATCAGATCTTAATTGTTGATGATATATTGTAGTTCTAAATTTTGTTTGGTTGATGTGTTTTTGATTTAGCTGACCAGTGTCGAAACTTTCCATTTCATCGTGTTTGCTATTTGATATATACAAGCGAAAACTGAGAAGAGAACAGAAAGTATAAACGTGCAGTGCAGGGGAATAAAAACACTACATCGCATTTATTTTCTTAACTATTGTAATAGTTGAAAAGTTACAACTTACATATACATAGTACACAAGTAAAACATCGACAAGACCAAGAATCCATTTCGAATATAGTAGCGTTACTAGCGTACATAATTAACCAAACAAGTTAGAAGCTTTTTCCATCTCCTTTACTCACCCGGTCCATTTTAGGAAATTATTTTTTCAAGCAATTTTTAAAATAAAAACACTAATAATAATTACGTAAAACACATAGCACCGATAATACATTGCATGCATGCGATATTATTCATTCAGTCGTCGCCACCACCGTATCCTCCTCCATATCCACCGCCTTCACCATACCCTCCTCCGTTACCGGATCCACCTCCTCCACCACGACCCCCTCCTCCTCCACCCCCTCCACCGTGACCTCCTCCTCCTCCACCTCCTCGTCCACGGCCTGACCCGGAACGTCCTCCCGAACCAGACCCGGCACGTGACCCCGCGTATGATCCAGCTTCGGATCCCGCGTCACCTCCACCACCACCGGAGTTCGAAGAAGAACTACTGGAGCTAGATGAGGAAGAAGAGCTTGACCCTCCTCCTCCTCCGGATCCTGACCCGGCACCAGCTCCAGACCCGGATCCACCTCCACCAATACCTATGCCGAGGCCGACGCCAGTACCGATCCCTATCCCGCCGAGGTCCAAACCCAAGTCCTTTCTTGCAACGCGGCTCTCGGAGACTAGGCACGACATCGCCAACATGAAAGTGATTAGAACAAGTGATGATGAGTTACTCACAGTCACAGACATAGTTATTTTGTGTTTCGTAATGCTTTTTTTCTCTCTTTTCAATCCAAAGTACTTTGGTAGTGCTCTTTATGAATATGATACAACGTGTTGAAGGTATTTATAGGCGTTCAAGAGCATATTATAGTGAAAATCCTACACGTCAAAAGTTGTGTCCACACACCAATCCTGCGTGTTGATAATTAAGCTAAAGGTATCTTACACGTCAAAATCCTACGTGTTGAAGGTATCTAGAAGTAAATCATTAATTAATTGGTTTTTTTTTACAGCAATTTCATTGGATATGAATCTATATTGATAATGATTAAAACATATCAAATTATCAATGACGATAACCTTAATCAGCACGTTATTTCCAAAACAACCACTACTTGGTTATAAGTATAACAGGAAAAAAAAAACAACTTTTAAAATTAGAGGCATGACCGACCTATGAGAAGTCCACTTACAGAGAGATCGATGGTGGAGCAGGCACCGCGTGGTGTTCGTTGCAACGTTGTACATTTTTGCATCCACATATTTATTTTCGTGCAAAACAATCATTACACTTTATGCACTACTTATAATAAATTTCGGAAAATCAATGTGGTTCACCTTCTATTATGATCGATCTTCATTTCTTTCATAAATATTTTAAAAAAAAAGTTTTTCTAATAAAATATAAAATAGACTTTTTAATAGTTTTTTTCTAATTGTGAGAAAAATTGAAAAATAACACTTTGTAGACCCAAAAAAACACCCTCTTTGTAAAACAGAAAAGAGGAGAGTAACATATAGCATCGTTTCACATACTTATGAGAATTTTTAGCTTAGTTATCATCAATACGCGAGAAAACGATGGGTTTAAACCATTGTTGATAAACCTTCCAAAATTAAATCTCACTTTTGGGTTTTAGCCAGTGTCTTCAGCTGGATAGACCGCTTCCACTTAAAGAATATGAAAAGGAAATAACACGAAAAGCCAAATATATATGACCGCCATCATCATCAGTATTGGGATTACGAGTGCACTAACCCAAGCGTTAAAAAATACTGCAAGCCCGTAAGAACAGAAAATAAGAACTGAGACCAATATATAATATATACCACTTGGTAGGAGAACGAAGGTCGGGAAAGAGCCACCCAAAACGTCATCGTATTGAACCCCCAAAGGACCATCCATCCATAATATGACTTGAACGGTATGCTTCTTAATGTGTCACTTGGTGGCTGCAGTGATGTCTGACAAGTAGTCGTCGCGATGAGTGTTGGTCATCACTAGGAGCGCGTTTTTGGTTCCATCTTTGTTCTGGATGTTCCGGTCAAAAGAGAAGCATTTCAGCAACGATTTTACTGCATGTACGTACAAATTCTCACCAAATGGTTAAGCAACTTCATATATACTTTATAGTTCCCAACAAAGTATTATAACATATACAAGCGAGTCCTCGAATCATATTGTGATTAGTTTTAACATGCCTGATGTTTATTCTCGTATGGTGCAACGTGCAATGCAATGCGGTGTTGTCTTCAAGATCTTTTTTTGTTTAGGACTTCATCCTCAATATATAGACGCAGCATCACTTTAAATAAGAAGGAAATGCATGATACTGACCAGTCGAGGCATACTTTGATGGATCTTAGCCCAATACATAATTAAAGCCCATATCGAAAACACATTTTGCAAGAAATCAGAAACCTGAAACAAATAATATATACATTACTATGTGATAACCTGCGCATGAAAAATCAATAAATTTTTTTATTAAAAATGATTTTGCAATTGTTTAAAATAAACTTAACTTATTGAGTTATATATATATATATATAAAATATGTATGGATGTCTATTAAATTAAACTTCTTATTTTTACAGTTTTTTAATCATTTATGTTTTTTTTATAATGATTTTTGAACTATCTACACATTCTCATTTTCAATGTGGGACATTTTAAAATATACTCATATTTATTAATCATTTGACTAATTTATATAAATGATAAAAATTCGAATTATAACACATGTATAAAAAATTCTATATATTTTTTTATTATATAGTTGTTGTGAAGATTTTTTATTTTTTTTTACAAAACTAAGTTTAAATAAAAATAAGAAAAGAAATAGGGTGTTTAAAAAAATAATTAGTATGATATATTTTTGGTAAGAAATAGAAAGAAAGACAATATCTTCATAAATTAAATGATGTTTTCTTCATAAAGAAAGAAAATATTTATAATATTATTTGTTTTTAACATATTAAACTATTTTTAATATTTTGACTTTTTGATATAATATTTTAACTTGTTGTAGAGTTTAAATATTTATTTTATTTGGTTAATTTATATGGTTCTATTAACAAACCATTATAAACTAAAAAATATTTATAAATATGGATGGCTATTAAATCAATTTTCTTGCTTTTCCAGTTTTTTTTTATCATTTATATTTTTTTTATAATGATTTTTCGACCATCTACATATTCTCATTTGCAATGTGATACTTTTTAAAACATACTCGTATTATTAATCATTTGAGTAATTTATATTCATTTAAAAAAATTCGAATTATAACACTTGTATAAAAAAATCTATATATTTTACTATATGGATGTTATGATGATATTTTTTTCTTAGAAAACTAAGTTTAAAAAAAAATATGAGAAGGAATATAGTGTTTTAAAAAGTATTTAATATGATATAGTTTTGGTAAAACAATAGAAAGAAAAACAATATCTTCATAAATTTAATGATGTTTTCTTCATAAAGAAAGAAAATATTTATAATATTATTTGTTTTTAGCATATTAAACTATTTTAATATTTTACTTTTTGATATAATATTTTTAACTTGTTATCAAGTTTAAAAATTTAATTTATTTGGTTAATTTATATGCTTCTATTAACAAACCTTATTAAACTAAAAAAATATTTATAAATATCGATGACTATTAAATCAAGCTTCTTGTTTTTACAGTTTTTTTTATCATTTATGTTCTTTTTATAATATTTTTTGAACCATCTACACATCTTCATTTCCAATGTGGGACTTTTTAAACACATATTTATTAATCATTTGAGTTATTTATATTCATTTTACAAAATTCGAATTATAACACATGTATAAAAAAAATATATGTTGTGATGGTTTTTATTTTTTACAAACCAAAATTTAAACAAAAATAAGAGAAGAAATATAATATTTAAAAAAATAATTAGTATGCCATATTTTTTGTTAGAAATAGAAAGAAAGATAATATTTTCATAAATTAAATGTTAAATTATGTATAAATAAATGATATAAGGGAATTAATCATAAATTATATCTTCATAAATTAAATATTAAAGTAATGAATGGTTAAAGGCATATAATGTAATTAGTTTAATCAAAAAATAAAATTTGTATTAAAATAATGAGACAATAAGTGTGGTGGTGACACATCAGTAAAATGGCACCAATGTAAATAGTTCAAAAACTTCTCAATTAATATATAGGGGATGATATGGATACTGAATAGGATTATGAGGTGGTAGAATGAGAAGAGAGAAAAAGTTTCTTTATATATATAGATTAGACAATTTACATTATATATGGTTTAAATTCTGGTGGCCTTTACGAGACCAATCTTATTACAAATCATTAAAGTATTAATCTATGCTTTTTTTTTTCTTATAGGAGTAACTTTTTTTGGAGGGTTGGTTTCCCAATCAAAAGTTCAAAACACCAATCAGATATCGTCTTTTACGACAAATTAATTTTTCCTTTCCCTCGCCTACGACTTCACAATACATTTAGTTAACGCATCTGCATTTGAATCTCTTGCACATCACATTTTTAGATCTGTTTACCAATTTAAATCTTATATAAGAGGTATTAGGTGAACGGAAAATGCGACACAAGTCAACTTTCTGAACTCAAAAAAAGAAAGAATCTAAACACTTTCGTGTGGTCTTTGTCAAATCATGATCCTGATTTACGAACACGTGGCTCTAAGTTAGTTCAGTTCATTAATTAAGTTGGTGTAGTGAGCGTTACAAATTTTTGAGTTTTTCACTAAAGGATCCTCCTCCTTGTTCAGAACGACACGCAGTGTTGTTCATCTATATAAGGCAAAAGTACAAAACATCTGAGATTTTGACACGTGTATTTCCCCCGGACGACTTTCACCACAACCCTTTTCACTTTCCCAAGTTCCTCCACGTTGGCACGCAGGTTGGGCCCCGAGGTTTCTCATTCGTCAATCTTTAGCCACACAAATATTTTATTTTATTTTGATTTATTTTCAATCTTTTTGTAAACAGCTAAAAATACAGAGATTGACCTAGAAAAAGAAAAAACGATTGAGAATATACACCATTCAATACATAATCAAATGCACATAAGCCGCATAATTCAATCATCACTATTGAATTGCGATATAGAGATTTGTATGGGAAAGAAGAATTATGCTCATTCTCGTTAAATAAGAGTTAAGATACATATTAGCTAGAACCAACATGTAACCTAAATTTATAACTGATGCAATCACATTGATCAAACATATACACATCAATAAAATATCTTGAAAATCCTTTAACAAAACAAAAAAATACATCTCCACAATATTTATGACATCTTTTGGATCTTCGTACTAAAAATTCGGTTATGTAGATACAGTACATGATACATCGTTCGTTAATTACATAAAAGTTATATAAACATTACATTAATTACCCGTAAATACCAAAAAAATTAAATGTCATGGAAAACTATGGTTTATGCAAATATTTTAGAGACGCTGATAGGTTGTGGCTTGTGAAGTTGTGAAGCTGTGATGAAACTTCCCCACGTAAATTCTCTTCTCACCACAATCTCTACCTACTAACCGCTAACTACTTTACGTACAGCGCCCTTTCGCTGTTTTTGTTATTAATTAACTCTCTTAAATTTCCTCCTCCTCATTTATATTACATGTTTATTTTCTTACAATCTTTAAATTCGAATTCGAATTTAAGCAATTTTTATTTGGTTTACTTACGTAATATTATTAATTATTGTTTTCTTGGTTATATACATCTTATTACAAGTATAATTATATTATTGGTGATAATTATTCTTCAATTAATTTCATTTTCATAAAATCTAAAACCATTTCCTAAAATTTTAGTGTGTATATGTACACTTTATACACTAATTTCCGAGTTATATACATTTGAAAATTTTAATAACCATAATCATTATTTAAATAAAACTTATCTCATAGGGAGTAATTAATTAAGAGGATAGTTTTTCAATTAATTGAATAATTTATAATTACGTTTAGACTTGACACATTTCAGAAGTGTTTATGAAAGAAAACACGCGTTACACAAAAACCAATAGGTGCTTGACTTGTGGATATTGGATAACCAAGTTATTAATTAAGATGGTTAGAGGGGGCCTAAAAACATTAATCAAGAAAAATTGTACTTTAATACTATTATTATAAGTGTAAAATTAAGAGATGAGACAATAAATAAAAGATGAGTAGCTGGGAACGTGCAACTGAAAATAGTTCACCCAACTTTCTCCTATTAATATACTTTCTCTCTTCTCTTCCTACTTCTAAACCTTCTTGAGACACACACATAACATACACACGCTTTCGATAAAAACTCTCTGATTCAAATAATAAGAAGGAAAAAAAAAGAATGGATCACGAAAAGTCTACCTCTTGCTGCTGCGTTCTCGATGCTTCCACTTATGTGGGTTTCTGGATTCTCAAGAAACTGCTTAGCAGAGGATACTCTGTTCACGCAGCGATTCGTAAAAACGGTATCTTTCTCTTCTCAGTACAAATCATATTTTACCCTTTTTATTCGATTGAGATTTCGAGGGAAAAAAAAGGGTTCTTTTTGCTGGTTCTTGATTCGATTGTTTTATTGGTAATTAGGAGAGAGTGAAATTGAGGAGAAAATCAGAGAGATGGAAGCAACTGAGGAGAGACTTGTGGTGTACGATGTAGATGTCCTGGATTATCAAAGCATACTTGTCTCTCTCAAGACATGTAACGCTGTCTTCTGCTGCTTAGATAGCCCTGAAGGATACGATGTGAGTGACTTCATCAATCACCGTCTATATATGTGTAGATTCTGGGTTTTGTTTGAAATTAAAGATTGAGATTTTTGTGTGATTAATCATCATCACAGGAGAAAGATGTGGATTTGGAGGTGAGAGGAGCGATCAATGTGGTGGAGGCATGTGGAAGAACAGAGAGCATAGAGAAGATTGTCTTCTCTTCTTCGCTAACAGCTTCAATTTGGAGAGACAACATTGGAACTCAGAAGGATGTTGATGAGAAGTGTTGGAGTGATCAAGACTTCTGTCGGAATAAGAAGGTTTCTAATTTTTCTTCACTCTCTCCTTTTTTTTTCTTTTCTTTTGGTAATATGAACTTTTTGCTTAATTTTTTATTGGTTTACATGAAAACTTTGGTGAATTAATTTCCCCAACAATTTAAAATTTTACAGGCTGGATTGGAATAACTAAAATGTTTCCTGACATTTTGTTTACTGTCGCTAGCTCACATTTTTGCTGTATTTTTTTTATTAGCCAGTTCTTTATGTTTGAATTTTGAAATACTATACATGGTTTTTTTATTTTATTTTCCATAACTTTGGGGTGGTACCTTTCTAAATTCTAATAGTCTTCATCAACTGTATTTGTCACATTATCTCGAATAATTTGATTGGGGGTCGTAGAAAATTCGTAAGGGGGCAAATTAATCGAATATATTCAAATCCATGACTCATAAATACAATGCACAACTCTTGATTCCATTATATAGTCGCCTTTGGGAAAATTAAAGGGCATAATTTATATATTGAATAATTAGATACAGATGATTTAGTAGTCTTTTATAACTATCATCATCACTATATTAAAGGTGACATGTTTTTTGTTTTTATATAAATATATATATATATATTGTTATATATGATCGTCATAAATGAACTTATCTAACTTGTGCAACAAATTATTCGGAGACAACATTAACGTGTATAGCTGTATGACATCGAATCGAACAGCCAACAAAAAAGTTGAAATCAAAGACTATTCCAATACCTTTTTTTTCTTCTTTACTTGTTGTCACTTGTTGTCACTTTTAGGAATTTACTCTTTTTGGTTACTACACTAGTTAGTAGTTAACTTTTTTTATACGCACAAGCTCAAAAACTCACGTGCGTACAAATTGTATGTTGGATGCAGTTGTGGCACGCATTGGCAAAGATGTTGTCAGAGAAAGCAGCTTGGGCACTAGCCATGGACCGTAGGCTCAACATGGTCTCTATCAATCCTGGTCTTATCGTCGGACCATCGGTCGCACAACACAACGCTAGGCCCTCAATGTCCTACCTCAAAGGTACATATGTACATATTTCATTAACGCACATTCATAACTGCCTCAAACTATTTAGAAGTACACCTAATCTATTAATAAAAATGTGCTCCAACTATAGTACACATGCATTTAAAGAATATCAGACAACACCTTTAAAATCATAAATTGTGATTAAAAAAAATACATAAAAATTTACGCGTATTTTAGGATAATTCTCTCTGTATGTTTGTTTCAAATTTTGAGAATTCACCACTTGCTCACACGTAAACGGTATTAGTTCGTAAGTATGCTCTCCGGGGTTTGAATTTTGTGAAATGGTGTTGGTAACACTAACAGGAGCTGCACAAATGTACGAGAACGGAGTGTTAGCGTACGTAGACGTTAAGTTTTTAGCGGATGTTCATATTAGAGCATTCGAGGATGTTTCAGCTTGTGGTCGATATTTCTGCTTCAACCAAATCGTCAACACAGAAGAAGAAGCTCTCAAGCTTGTCGAGAGTTTGTCTCCTTTGATACCTATGCCACCGAGGTATGCATGCATTGGTTCTTATAATCTTTGATGTTTCATGAGAAGATGTTACTAATTGTAAATGTTAATCGAATTGATGCAACTCAGTCTAATGCTTGACGTATATATATATGTTATGTAGGTATGAGAATGAGTTGCAAGGAAGTGAGGTTTACGAAGAAAGATTGAGGAACCATAAATTGAGCAAGCTGGTAGAAGCCGGCTCTGCTTGTTAAAAAAAAATATTAAAATTATTGAAATTGAAATTTAGGAGTTATATACAAAAAAGGGTTATATTGATCTTCTCAATTCATAGTGCTATCGTAGCATGTGTTTCTCGTGAACAAAGAATCACATTTCCTGTAATAATATTAGGTTGTAGATCCTTTTATATTTTCCCGGAGCACGATGGCTATGCTTACTATTTTTTTTTTGTTAATGTTGAAAATCGATGGGAGAGTTGTGACGTATACGAACCTTTTAAAGCGATGTTTCCTATAATTGTGCAATAATAGTATAATGCTTTCCGTGAAAGATTGTGTTTGTTTTGGTGTTTGAACACATGCACAATATTCAAATACTGAACTACTAAAGATTGTTTTGTTTTATGTAAAAAGTAATATCAACTGTTTTCAAATAGTGTTACAAGCCGAAGCAATTAGAGGGTAGAGATGTGTTTGGTTCTGAAGGAAATAATGCTGAATAACAACACTAATTAATCAGAGCGAAGAAAACACAAACTTGGAAACGTTCTTTTCGATATACCACATTTCAAAACTTTTTATAGATCACGTGAATCGAGGATGAAATCAAGCTGCGAATTTGTTACCAAAAAAGTTTATGAAGTTGATTTATTGTATTTAAATTATTTGATTCCGCTATAGTATAGCTTTTGTTCAAATTATACACTAATGTTTTTGTGCCGCGATATCAATCAGTGATATATTTAAAATATTAGATGGGCCAATAGTGGGTCTGAGATTGCCTAACGCAGGCCTAATAAAAAACTCTTAACCAAGTCTAACAAAACGTCGGCGTTTTAGTTGGGGCATCCTGAACCTTCGTCTTCCGTGATTTTGATTCTTCTGATCGACGATCGGTTAAGTTGAAATCTTTCTGCAAACCCTCGAAGAACCCTAGATTGAAAGAGATGGTGTTGATCGAGTCAAGTGAGAGTGAGGAAGAGATCCTCGTCAAAGACGAACCAAAGCCATCGTCTTCATCCTCACCACAGCCCGAAAAAACAATGGCTGCGACGGAGGCGCAACAAGTCGACGGTGACGATTCCGACGGATTCGAGACTGCCAGCGAACGGGAAATCAGCGATGAAGAAGAAGATGATAGCAAAAACGACGCCGTTACGATCCAGGAGCAACCACATCAGTATGATGAAACAGAGATGAAGGAAGAGCAGATTGAGCTAATGAGAGAAGTTGAAGCCATTGCTGAAGACGGATCAAACCAGGTGAATCCCACATTAGGCCCCGTAGTGTATTGAATGGAAAACGAGTTGTTACATTCATCTTTAGGGGTTTTCAGTTCTGGGTTTACGGGAAATTTTCAACCTTTTGGATGAAATTAGTAGACAATGCTTAAAGCTAGCGTTGACAGATATTGATTTTTTTTTTTTTTTTTTGTCTTTTTTAAATGGAAGGAGAAAGCCATGGCAGAAGCAAATGAAGCTAAAGTGGAAGGAAACAAATTGTTCGTAAATGGCCTTTACGAAGAGGCATTGTCAAAGTATGTGCTTGCTTTAGAGCTCGTTCAGGAGATTCCTGAAGCCATAGAGCTTCGATCCATATGCCATTTAAACAGAGGTGTATGTTTCCTCAAATTGGTATGTCCTTTAGTGATCACACGCTTATTCGATTACTTCTTAGTCTCTTGAATTTCTATTCAAGATGGGTATAGATAGTTATTTGCTAGTACTCAGGATTTCTCTGAAATGTTTCTCAGGGTAAATACGAAGAAACGGTCAAGGAATGCACAAAGGCACTAGAGCTAAATCCTACTTATACTAAAGCCTTGGTTCGAAAGGCAGAAGCACACGAGAAGCTTGAACACTTTGAAGAAGCTGTCACGGGTGAGTTCATGAGTATTATTTTATTTTAAATGCAAGCCATGACTGTTTTTTTCTTCCTCTTGAGGTGTACACATGAAACGAATTCATTAGAAAAATTTAGAGGACTTATGTGTTTAGTTTCTGAAACTTGGACAGGACAGTTAGTGTTTTGGTTGTAGTATAGGTTTAATGGAAGAGTTCACACGGAGTCTCTCTCTTCTCATATGCAGACTTGAAGAAGATCATAGAACTTGATCCTTCAAATGATCAAGCCAGGAAAGGGATTCGACGGCTGGAACCTCTTGCTGCCGAGAAGCGAGAAAAGATGAAAGAAGAGGCTCTAAGTAAGTTCTGACTTCTGATAGTATTTTATTATAAACCTTTAAATTTTCTGCAATCAGCGTCAAGTGTGCTTCTTTGTGGTCACATATTCTGTCATAGACGATCAAATGTTCTCATAATTTGCTTTGGGAATTTATTTCATTGATTACTGTTGATATTCCGAACATGTTTTGATATTTGTAGCTAAGCTGAAGGAGATGGGAAACTCGATTTTGGGTCGATTTGGGATGAGCGTGGACAACTTCAAGGCTGTTAAAGATCCCAACACTGGCTCCTACTCTCTTTCTTTCCAAAACTAGTCACTCTATCGTTGTGGTCTTTGATGTTTTGCTTCTACCACTTAGATGTTTAGCAACACTCTGGTTCCGATGTTTTATATGTTCTTTGATGCATTGGTACTGAAAAGATGCAATCCTTTAATATAGCTGTAAATTCAAAATTCAATGTTACAACAACGGATGATATTTCCTTTCCATGGTTCCTTATCAATTGGTTGGCGATTATCGGCGCGTGATACATAAAATACAACAAGTTATTATAGGATTCAATTGAATCCGTGAAAAGACAGGAGATCATGTATGTGTTTTTATGTTTTATAGATTATGTGTTATGGCATGCTGCTCCAAGTACTCTTTGCTGTTCATTTCTGTTAATCTGCACATGAACAAACAAATTCACCTGATGAGCAAAATTCCAATAAAGCTATCAGGTTATATATTCTCACAGAGACTTTTAGTTACATTACCTACTGATGGTTCGATCTTTTGCGAAACCTAACTCGTTGTCCACACAGAGCTCAGAAACATCGTTCTTTCTTGATCTCGACGATGTTCTTGAACCCATCGATTTCGCCTCTGAGATTGTTACAATCTTTTCCAACAGTTCTTGGGGACTTGCTTCAGCTGTACACAACAACCTTGCTCTGTTTTCATACATCACCTGCAACTCTTAAACCGTAATCAGATTTGATGAATTGTTTGTCTCTGCCATCTAAGAAAACTATTAATAGATGGAACCGGGCACTGCATACATCAACTAGCGTGACGAATCTATACGCAGCAGTCCGGTTATGAAGCCCGAAAACCGGAATTCCTTCCAATGCAAGAGTATGAAATTTCTCTGCACCATCAGGAAGAAGAAGAAGAAGAGCGTTTTAAGAGGAGATTTGCAGATGAGAGAGAGAGAGCCAAAGCGGAGAAACTTACTGAACAATCCGAAGTAATCTGCAGCTCCAAGAGGTCGGTCGCATAACTCTTCAAAAGGAAAGTATGCACATCCGTTAGCACCTAATGGAACCTGCTCATGAAGCAGCATTGATCTGATTAAGAAACTCATATAGACACAACATAAGTGATGTTAGGATTACACAGAGGCTGGTATTAATTGTACCTGTAATGTTCTTCCCATAACCACTTCTACTACCTGTGGATGCGCAACAACATTGTCTCCAATCAGTTGTTGGAACTTCTGTTTCAAAAGGGTAGAAAGATCTTTACCAATGAAATAGAATCCTTGCTCAGCCTGCATAATTCAAGAAGCATGCCGGTTACTGAACTCTGCTTTTGGCTTGAAGCCAGCCTAGGGAGTTTCTAGAGGGATTTTAAGAGCAGTACCGAAGTTAGTTTCCGGTAATCAACTGATGAGCCGATCTCATGAACCACATTCCGTTCCTGCGAAAATTGAAGTTCTATGATAGTCAAGAAGAAAAAAAAGAGATTGAGAATGGATTAATGGAAGTAATGGAGATACCTTTAGTGAGGCAATGAAAGGTAGGAAGAGATCTCTCTGGAGTCCTCCTTCATAGAGTTTATCAGGATTCCGATTCGATGTGGCAACAAGAATCTACATTTAATCCGTTTTTTTCGCAAGAGTCGATAAAAGTCAGTTTAACCCCAAATCAGCAGAGAGGATTGTAGCAAAATAAAGATCACACTTACGATGCCATTGCTGAAGAGATGCCCGAAGAGTCGGTTAAGTATCAGAGCATCTGCAACATCAGTTACCTGTAACAATAGAAACAGAAGCCGAACTCAAGATGGGTATGATCCAAAGATGGTCACTTTCAAGAAGATAATACATGTATATGTACATACTACATACCATGAACTCATCTAGGCATAGTAAGATTGCATCATGAGCTATCTCCTGGGCTACAACTTCAAGTGGATCTGATAAACCCTTGTGCTTCTGCAAATATTTTGACCCGAAATCAAACGGCAATCTCAAAAGGCTAATGCTTTCTAACTAAAACCGAGAGAAAGACACAATGGAAATTCGATGATCCTTACTTGCAACCGGCTATGAACAGTTAACATGAAATCATGGAAATGTATCCTCTGCTTCTTCCAACTGCAAGGCCTAATGAAACAGGAGAAAGATCATGAGCCCGCGATCAAGAAAGATAAGAATCTGATCATACAAACTTACAATTGATCAAAGAACAAGTCCATCAACATGGTTTTTCCTGTGCCTACACCTCCGTAGAGGTATAATCCTTTGACGGGTGAGTAAGAAGGCTGCGGCATGAGCCTAGACCAGAACCAACGGCTTCTGCTTCACACACAAAGACGGGTTTGCGTGAGACTCAAGTTCTCAATCCTAACAGAGAAGGAAAAAGAAAAGAAGACTCGAGGTTAAGAGAAGAGACGAAGCACCTTGATGATTTATCAGAAGTGTTGTACCGATCTAAACGACATGTATCTACTGATTCCACAAGCTCATCATGTAGTCTCTGAAGCTCTCTCAATGCACTAACCTGCAACATTTCAATGCATTAAGAATAATCTTTACTGCTCAAGCTTCGATGAAGTAAAAAAGGAGTGAAGTTTTTTCGTACTTGGCGGATATCACCAGTCATGAGCTCACCATCACTGATTCTTCTCTCATACTCAACAAGCGGACCTGTTCTACTGACATCTGCTATTTTCAAATCACAAAATCATTCATCGTAATAAACTCAAACTAAAAAACTCTTGAGATTATAATCGAATTTGACTGGAAAGAAACAAAACCTGAGACAGTGAGCCTAACAGCATCAGCTGCTACTACTGCTTCTGCTGATAGACCTCTCGAGAAACTTAATCTCGAATACAAAGTTGGATCATTAGTGTTAGTGTTCACCAGTGCTTGATTTTGATTGGCGCCGATCAAAAGTTTGCGGCTTCTCGAGTGGAAAGTTGAAGAATTGCGTTCTTGATTCCTCAGAGCCCATCTAATTCTACCGAGAGACGATGTTCTAACGATTGGTCTCATCTACGGATCAATGCAAACTGAGTAATGCAGAATCAGCTGCTGAAACCAGGAGAAGAGGAGGAAGAAGAAGAAGATTTCTTTCTTTAAAAGCAGAGATTCATAAAGTATGAGAATTCTTATCACTAGAAAGTGAAGGAAAAAAAACAATTTCTTTTATTGGTTTGCGTTTTCAATAAAAACAAGAATCAGCTAGAACGACCACAAACTCTACAAGAGAGGATCAAAGCTATTCTTCATTGGAAAATTGACATATATTATATGCATTATTGCAGGTGACGTAAAACTCTCAATAGCAGTAATAGCTGTTACACAGAGCAATAATTGATGAGGACTCACCTTTCACTAAAGAACAGCTTGAAATTGCTCTTGAGAAAATCTTGCTTCCCGGGAAAAAAAGGGAAACTTTGTCGATTCGGTTACAGAGAAAATACAAAACCCAAGATTTTTTTAAATGAGAAATCGGATCCGGATGAGAATTGGGCACAAGAGGAGGAAAACGTGAGAGATGAAAAAAGGAATTTGAAAAGTTTATGTAATGGGATGATATCTGGATAAGAGAGAGAGAGGCCCAAGAAAAACGGAGATATTATCAAACAAGCAAAGATAGCGAAGAAGAAAGATCAACTGTTAAACTTAAAAGACTTGAGAGATAGATAGAGACGTGACTAAAACTTAAAAGAGCAAATTAGGATATACTCTTCTTTTTTTATCGCGTGAGACACGTGTGTTTTTCAAAAATATAATTTTAACTGTAAGCTAATGTATAAGCGTTGTATCATCCCTCTAATTAAATTGTTAACGTTGAATGCATTACTTGTGTTTTCCAGATCATGGAGAAGATCAATTATTTCTGGATGTTCCCCCCTTAATTAGAAGAGTTGACTTTTTTATTCTTATAAAATAATTTTAAGTTATGTCTTCATATTATCTTTTTCCATCTAATACTATAATTTACTAAAATTCAGGAAAAGAATGGGTATAATATTCAAAATGGAGCTTCTCGATGATGCGTTTTGCGTCCCCCCATCCTGGTGGGCCTAGCAAGGAGCAAATGTCCATTCAAGGGTCTAAACATCTTCCACGTGGTAGATTCGTGAATCCATCCTTGGTCCCTAATGATGATCTAACGGTCTATATTTGATCCTTTTTTTTTTCCAACCCCATCCAGAAGAAAAAGAGTTTGGTTCCGTCAATAATTTCTTTTTTTTTGTTTGTTGAAATATAATAAATTGTAATTTTGTTTCTATATATAGGAGTTGAATGAGAGTATGTCTGAGGGGAAAAGGGTCTTTTCCCACCTGAACAAACTACGCGGTGCCTTTTCCTACCCAAAAAAAGATTCGGTGTCTTTTCCCACCTAAACGCTTTAAAAATTCAAAAATCCAATCCATACTCCGACTTTTGTGCGTAAAACAAAGTTAACCGTCACAAATATTTAGTCAACCGTTAAGTTTGGTGACTCAGCTCGTACACGTGGCATTAAAACGATGACGTGGCATTAAAAATAAAAAAAAATCATAAAATCATAAAAATCGAAAATAAAATTTTAAAATCAAGAAAAAAAATTTAAATTAAAATAAAATAAAATAATATAATTTATAAAAGGGAAATTGGCAAAATACTCTAATTAAGATTTAAAATTTGAAAAAGACCTTGTTTTTTTAGTTTTTGGTAATTACACTTACTCATATGTAATAAGACTATTTTGATTTAACTTTAAAAACAAACAAAGCTTACTTCGAACTCATGTATTCTCTCCCTAGTCTTTAATTTTTTTTTTTCAATTCAGTTTTTTTTTTCATTTAATCAGACTTTTGATCGATGTTAATGTTCAATGAATTATTGTTCAGTAAAATTCTGATTTTGAGTAATACATGAAGATGTCCTAAGTCAAAAATATATAAAACTTAATAGTAATATATGTATATGATTGTGTGATAGATGAAATATAATTTGCTTTAGAAGGTTGTATTGAAAAAGAAGAATTGTAGGGATTAAAAAGAATGAATCAGAATTTACTTCGAAACATTGCAATTGCTGCGAAACTAAAAAGAAATGGTGAAAAGGAGAGAAAATAATGGTTGAACTACAAATAGAAGATGATATCGTAAGTTTTTGCGTTATGTCGGCCAAAAATATATATTTTAATAGAATATGTTTTAGATAAAACTAAGATTAATTGTTTACAAATAAAATAAAATCTCAATAGATATCATTCGATTCTAAAACATTTATTTTTTTATTTTTATTAAATAATTTTAACGTTAATCGAACGACATACGAAAAATCAGATTTTCATAAACGAAGAGACGGTTGTAGAATCAGGACAATATAGTCATTTAGTCAATTCATAACATATGGTCTTGTTGAAGGCTTTTTGACTTGACTTCTACCGATCAACGACATTAGATTGACGAATATGAACCTTGCTTTCTTCTACAACCGTCTCTTCGTTTATGAAAATCTGATTAATATTTATAATTTTCGATTTTTGAAGGTGACTTTTTATTTATGAATCTTCTAATTAAAATCTGATCAAAATAGTCTTATTACATATCAATAAGTGTAATTACCAAAAA
>JAHZTW010000034.1:1786055-1844347 GCA_020283515.1 Alliaria petiolata | reverse complement strand
TATCCAAAGAGCAACTAATTCACCTTCGTTGCTTCTGAAACAAGATGGACTCGGATCAGAGTTCCTTGCTCAGATGCTGTAGCAATATACATTCCATTTGAAGAGAGGGCAATCGCAGCCAACGGAGAACGGTGTGCATCTATCTGGCCATCGAGTTTCACAAACAGAGAAACCAAAACGATCAAGTTTGTTAAAAATTTGGGTTTAGTATGCAACTCAAATTTCAATCCAAAATTAGGTGAAGCATAAAGTAAACCTCACTGTGAGACTGCAAATCCATGACGTTATACACCAAAACAGATCCTTTCGTGGCACTAGCTGGAACAGCTAAGTAGCAGCCTTCAAGACATGGAGAGAACGCAGAGAGACCTGCTCGAAGATAGACAAGATATTCTTGTTCTCAGCGAACTGCTACAATTTAAAGTTGATGAAGGAGAAACTCTCTGAACTACCTTTTGGATTTGGCACGGTGTCGATAGTATCAAGCATGACAAGCGTATTCAAGTCGTAAACGAATGTTTTCTCTAGCAGCACAACAACAAGTCTGATAATAAGAATCAATCACAGCACCATGAATTCACTCTCAAAAGACAGAACAAAATCAACCTTTGATGTGATTTTAGAGCAAAAACATCATCAGAGAAAATCACAAGTTTGGTAACTAACTAACCTTTTCTTATTCATACGGACAGCGAGTATAGAGGTTAAAAAGTTCAATTCCCTAAGAGGAGAACCCGTTGTGGTCTTGAATAAACATAGACGCCGTGGGGATAGAGAAGCCTATATTTGAAATTTTCCCTTAATCATACAAAGATAGAATTCGATTACCGGAAAAAAAAAATTGTTTATCAAGCACAAACCTGTTCACCAGCTCCAACAATTGCAAGTAGGTCTGAGCTATACAACATCTCAACAATAACAAAAGCCCCAGCAGCTACCAACAACAAACAAAACAGAAAGCAAACAACTTCAATACATAGTTAAAAGAAAGCAAAAAAATTGCATTAATTTTTTACTGGATTTCAATTCAGACACTATCCAATCTAAAACAAGTGTTTGATGTCTGCATTACAGGGAATTGTCTTCAATATCAGACCATACTTAAGATTTCGATTAGTCTAACCAATTTTCTTTCAACCTCATCATCACCGTAAATGTCCAGAGATTCAAATTAAAAGTTATAGATAACAAAAAATTAGGTCTTTTGATGAATACCCCGAATTGCAGAACTAAAACGAGCAGAGAATGTAAGTGGATTATTCATAAAACTTGCCTCGTTCATAGCAGAGTCTGCCTGTAGTGGAATCGAATATTTTGAAGGAATCTTTCGAACTTATCGCAAAACCACTGCAAAATCAAAGCAACCAACAACAACAACAACAAAAGGTCAAGCTTTTTTGAGAAGATCGAACCAAAATTAGAAATAAAAGAGAAAAAGCAAAAACTTTTCTGGAAAACCAGCTAAAGGAATCGAATTCGTTGTCTTCAATGATTTTTCCAATAAATAAAAAAAGCTCACCTATTATCTTGATTGAAAGAAACACAATAGAGAGGAGATGGAGAGGACTGATTCGCCATGTCGCACTCTCTTTCGTCGTCTACAAGCAGCTTTTTTTTATTTACTTTATATATATATATGTTCTGTTTTCGTCGTCTCTTCTTCTTCTTCTCCTTCTCCCCAAAAACGCTGTCGTTGCTTCTTCCTTTCGAAACTGGTTTTTGCTGTTGAGTGAGATAAAAATGTGACTCAGTAAATTGTTGGTTTGTGATAACAACTGAAAGTGACACATGAGGGTCAAAGTTGGACAAAAGTCGCAAGGCATTAGCAGTTGAGGACCACAAGCAGCTTATGATAACAACAAAGGCCAAATTCTGATAACTCGTGAGTATTGATGCGATTAAGAGAGAGAGAGAGAGAGAAGGAGAGCAAATCAGATTCTGGTCAAAAGGAGAGTCAAACAAATCAGTCTCATATAGTTTCTTGCTTTGCCATCATAATGTTAAAAGCAAAAATAGCACTATTTTCTTTCCCAACTCAAAAACCAAGAAACTCGCAAGAAAATACCTTTCCAAAAAGTAAGTAAATATATATACACATCAAACATAACGAACACAGAATCTCAAACTGTAGAGAAATTTTCATCAATTCACCCAACATGTACATGTCTATATTATAAAAAAGTGTAGAGCTTTCCCATCGATTTTGATTGAAAAATGAAATCTCTGTGTCTTTCTTGTTTTTCTTCTCTGTGTTATCTTGGACCGGATAGTTCCATGGCGAATGAATCTAAAGGCTGTTGATCATCGTCATCATCGAAAGCTGAAGACCCAAACATTTGATATGTTGGATCATTGCAATGTGCTTCAAGCCTTGAGACAGAAGTAGTAGACAGAGACGAGATTGTCTTGAAAGAGATGTTGGCGTGGTAGAAATGCGAATGGCTATGCGAAGCAGCCCATCTCTCGGCTAATCCATCGCCTTCAAGCATCAAAACCACTTCAGACATTTTAGGCCGATGAGCCGGAAGGTACTGTGTGCATAGCAAAGCCACTTGCAACATCTCTCCGACCTCAATCTTATCGTAGCTAGCCCCGAGTTCTCGGTCCACCAATTCCTCTACTTTCATCTCTTCGTGCAATTTCCTCACCTAAATAAAAGTTACAGCATCAGAAGAAACAAAATGTTGAATGAAAATGTGATTCTGAGTCTCTCATTGCTTACCCATTCAAGCATAGCTCCTTTCTGGCTAACGGTTTTACCAAACTCAAGAGCCCTCATTCCGGTTATGAGCTCAAGCAAGAGTATACCAAACCCAAACACATCGGTTTTCTCAGAAGACTGACCGGTGGAGAGATATTCAGGTGCGATGTGGCCAACCGTGCCACGAACCGCGGTTGTGACATGAGAATCCTCGTGGTTAAGGAGCTTCGCGAGCCCAAAGTCGCCAACAACAGCTTCAAAGCACTCGTCTAAGAGGATATTAGCCGCTTTGACATCTCTGTGGATGATCTTGGGATCGCACTGCTCATGTAGATAGAGTAAACCTCTTGCTGCTCCGATCGCAATCCTCTTCCTCATGTTCCAGTCCAATGCCGGTTTAGCTACAACGGTGAACAAAATTGGTTAAAAAGCCATTGAAAATGAGATTTTGGACCCGACGATTCAAGACTTGTACTAACATTTAAGCTTCAAGGCGACGCTGCCATTGGGCATGTAAGGGTAAACAAGAAGCCTTTCACCAGAAGTTGCGCAATAGCCGATTAACCGAAGCAGATTCTTGTGAACAGCTAAGCTAATCATCTCTAGCTCGGTTCGAAACTGCGAATCCCCTGAAGTTCCATTAACATCCTTTAACCGTTTCACTGCAACCAAAGTTCCGTCTCCTAGATTTCCTCTGTACACGTTACCGAATCCTCCAGCGCCGAGAATGTTCTTGGAACTGAAACCATCTGTAGATACATGGAGTTCTCTGAATGTGAAGCTTCTTAGATTCCCAAGTCCTTGAAGCCCTTCCTCTGGTTTGTCTGCAAAAACCAAAATAAAACTGGAACTTGTTAACACCTTCCTATATCAAAAATGTATTAATCTCAAAGCTCAAATAGACGAACCGTTTAAGTTAAGGATCAATAGCCTTCTTTGTTTCTTTCTGTACCAACAAAAGGACCCGAGAGCAAGGATTAGTAAAACGACAAAGCCAAGGCTTACACCGAGCGCTATCGCCAATCTATTAGACCTGCGTCCTACACAAAACTCAAGTAACAAGAATGATTAATGGAAGGATCATTACAAATGGGTAAATTCAGGAAAGAAAACGAGATAAGAACAAGAATTTTACCCGATGATGAGCTCAAAGAAACAGAAAGAGGACTTGCGTTGATTGATCCAGAACAAATCTCAGGTGGGCTGATTCTACAAATCAAAGGATTCCCAGCAACACTACATTCAACAACAAAGCAGAAGCAAGACTTATTAGTCCTGATAATATGAGATATTAGTGAAATCACTTGGGAAATTTTAAAAAACACAAAACAAGTATTTTTACTTGAAAGTCCTGGCTGGGAATTTAGGAACAGTGCCGCTGAGATTGTTGTAAGACAAGTCCCTGAATTTCGATAATAAATAAAAATCAGACAAAAACAAAAGACAGTGTTCAGAAGGTGAAATTTGTAAATAGAAAAAGAAGAAGAAAAGACAAATCTTTATACTCACAAGAAGGAGAGATGAGGAATTTGAGACAAAGAGGCAGGGAAGGGCCCAGAGAATGAGTTGTTGTTCAGTCTCCTATTTGAAATCAATTCGTACGAGGTAAGATGATTTATGAACTGATCAAAATCATTAAGATTGAAGATAAGAGAAGAAGAAGCTCACAGATATTGAAGGCTGCTTAGTTGCTCGACGGAAACAGGGATTTCGCCGGAGAATCGGTTGTTGGATAGATCCAAGGTTTGTAATTTGGGAAGAAAACCGAGCTCCGGTGGGATTTTGCCGGAGATGTTGTTGTTCTGCAATAACCTGCAAAACTCCCACAAGTAAGGAAATTGAACAAATCGAATTGAGGCTAAAGAGAAACAAACAAAAAGAGAGAATTTTTTTTTTTTATTATAGAAATTAAAAAAAAAAAAAACAAGAGGGACGAAGGATCCGAGGATGTCGTAATCTTACACTTGTCGGAGATTAGTGAGATTTCCGATTGACGCAGATAGACTTCCCGAGAGAGACTGGCTTGGCGCTCCTCTACAATTGGAGAGAGAGAGTGAGAGAGATATTTGTCGCCATTAATGAACTCGAGAAGAACCAAACAAAATCGAAGGGAAACACAATAAAAGAGAGAAGAAAGCTCACAGGCCAATGACGAGGTTGTCTGGGGAGCAAGTGATCATAGCCCAGCTACAAGGATCAACTGAAAACTCGTCCCAGTTGTTCAAAGCTCCATGAGGATCATGCAAACCATTCTTTATGTTTATTAACGCCTCCACTGACCATTTTAGCAAAATCAGAAAGAAAAAAAAAATCCAAACTTTAAACCAAAGGAACACTAATTAAAGAAAGATTTGTGTTGTTGATGTAATGTTACCTTCAGGGTTTCTGGGCTCAGAAGAGAGGGTAAGAGTAGAGAAGCAGAGAAAACAGAACAGGTAGAAGAGATGAAGTTGAGTCGTCATCATTGTCTTCCTTGTTACCACCATGGATTTAGCTTTAGCTACTGAGAAGTAAACAAAAATTCTGAAGAGAAGGGAGACAACATTTACTTTTTTTTTTGGTGCCCACAAACACTCGTAGAAAAAGAAGAGAAAGCAAAAGCAAACAAAGGAGAAGAAGAAGAAAAGAAAAAATCTCTGCTTTATATTTTTATTTTAAAAAGAAGAAATCTCGGGTCTATCAAAGAAGTGTTTCTTTCTCCCTTCTTCTCAAACAGTCTCACTCACAGGAGATGAGTTTTGTTGCTAAGCAAAGAAGGTAAACAAAACATTGAGACGTTTAAATGAGGGAGAGAGAGAGAGAGAGAGAATCAGGGGAAGCTGATACGGACTGTCGGACCCGGGAAGGTGGATGCTGGTCTACTCTACACACACACACTCTCTCTTTTCTTTGTCTCTTTTTCTTAATGCTAATTTCCTGTATATTAGAACCATATTTTCTTTTTTTTTAAAATAATTTTTTGATTTATTATTTTTGTGTTTGTGTTTTTTTAAATGTTTTCTATTAAATAAAAAAAAATTGTTGAAATTAATAATTTTTATTTTATAATGATAATAAACATAAATATCAGGTACAAAACAGTTCAAACAAAATTATGATGATAAATGTATATTGCAAAATTTTTATGTTTATACAAGAAATGACCAAAATGGTTTGGGTTTTAATTGAAATCTCTAATTTTCTTATGTTAAAAAAAAAAAAAAACTAGGGAAGTCTACTCGACTGTATGACTGTATATAATATTATAAAATCTGTGACTTACAAAAAAATTGTTTTATATGTCCATTTTACAGTGAAATAAAAAAAGATAAATAAAAAATATAATTGATGTAATGTACTAAAACTACCAGTGTCAGGCTATAGGACTGATATGGACGCAAAAATGCGCTTCCCCCTCTATTTTTTTTTTTTTGGTTTTTGTCTTTCTCAAAAGTTTTTTTTTACTTCCATCTTAATGGAAACAATATTTTAACAGAAGATGAAATTTGAAATTTGCTGTCTCCCTACCTAAGTTTGAATTTAATGGTAATGATATTTAATGATTCGCATATATAGAAATTATTACATAAAAATGTCAAAACGCAACAACATGAGATAGTGAGTGGTACCAAGAGAAACGGGCACCAAAGTAAAGATAAGCCCTGAAATAGGGAGAATCCACCACGCTTGCCTGATGTTGTTTGTGTGATGTTACATTATTTATGATAAGTCCCTATATTTTTCATTTTTTCTTCTTTTTGTCACTCTATTTTCTTTGTCGTTATTTTGGCCCACCTCCTCCTCCTTCCGTAATTATAATTATTTAATCGAACGCCCTTCCCCTCAAATAATTACTACTTCTTTGTCTTTTTTTTATTACTACTTTTCTATCTTTTTCCCTTTCAATCACGTCTTACTTTACTGCAAGATCATTCATGACCCCCACGTTTCGAATGTATGTTTTTAATAAAGTTTTCGTAAAGAATGGAAATTAATTAAGTTTTTGTTGAGATGTATACATCTACTAATAAATAATCAATCATGCTTTGCTCATTTTCATCGTACGTAACGATGCACTCAAACTCGTAGTTATTAAGAAAAAAAGTTTATGGAATTTTGCATGGTTTTAGATGAATACATATCATATTTCGATAATAAATGGTTAGTCCACATCATGTAAATCATTTTCTACTAAACATAACACTAAAATTCAAAGTACTTGAATCCGATAACATCGAAATTGAACTAGTATCATTGATAACTCTTCTATCTTGTATTCACCGAAGTGTCAATCAACGCATTCACCTAATGGACGACAACATCGAATTGTCACCAAAATGCAATTGCCTTGATGATTAAAAACATAAAAAAATTAAAAGATCAATTTGGATTTTGGTTTAGAAATCAAGTACTCAAAAAAAAAAAAAAAAAAATAGAAGATGGAAGTGGCCAAAATGCCGAATTAGGCTGAGCAAGATGAGGTAAGCAGACGAGATGCCTTGCAACCAATCACCTTATTTTGTTTCCTGTCACATATTATCAATGATCCTTATACATCACGCATATGCATCTTTGTACTTGTTCCATTTTTTTGTTTTTGTTAAATGTACTTGTTTCATATATATTCCCTAATTAACTATCATAATTTCTTTTTTTCACACGCATTACGTATAATATGATATGATATACATGATGACAAAATCTATTACCTTTTTGTGATCGTTTATATTCACTCTCGGGAAATTAAAACATATTTTACGAGAGAAATATTGTTGAATGATTCACAAATCTTTTTTTTTTCTAACGCTTCACAAATCATTTAACATCAGAATTAGATTCACGTGCCTATAATAATCCAAATTCCAAAGGAATTTGTAAGACTTAAAAATTTTGGTCTTTCACTAAAGTGGAGAAAGACTGGATGATGGGACAAATCAATACTAATTATACTATTATGCGTTTTTGGCTTCTGTTTCGTTATTCTTTTATATTTTACAAAAATTTAAGCATAATGCAAACACATACGGAAGGAAATAGTTTATTTTCATGAAGGGATTATAAGAAGTAGAATCATCTACCCGATAATTTGCACCACATACAAAATTTGGATATTTTCCTCTATTTCCTTCAGTAGTGTGTGTTTCATCTTTTTATCCACGGGACCAGATTCTCTCATATGCACCAATTATAATATGTTATTCCATTAAAGTCCTTTTTTAATATTGTTAACTTTTTTTTTTGGGGGTATCAAGGCCAAGTATATATTATGCTTTGTGACTAGTTCAATGTGAGTAGCAGAACATTGTTGGCTGTGCATCCTATAGCATTGGAGCCTGAGTCATCATCAATCACATTAAAATTGATCTTCAAACCTTTGGAAAATGCTGAGTGTTACCAACTGTTAGATTACTAGTATCAAACTGCTGAATATTTACCTTTTATATTAGTAAGTAAAACAATTTAAATGTATATTGGTCCCAAAAAATCTAATGACTTTTCGCATTTGGTTTCGAAAAACAACCTTACAAGCAAAACATGTGTTTTGGTTTGAGAATTACGTAAAAAGGCTACATAAAGCAAACAAAGAAACGATATTAAATTTCAACCAACAAAAAAACGATATTAAAAGTGAAAAAAAAAAGAGAGAGTAAAAAAGTTTGAAGTTAAAATAAGTGAGAAAAAGAGAGAAAAAGGGGCAGCAAATCTTCGTCGGAGTGCGTTTATTCTTCTGCGATTTCCCATTCCTCATATGGTCGACCTGATTCTTCCACGTTCTCTAATTTTTCTACTTCTTTGCGATTTCTTCTTGATTATATAATTTATATAAATATTCTGAGCATTGTTATAATTATAAATAATCTAAAAATATACATGTAGTTTAGAAATAAATTTGAACGGAGAGTTTTAGTGGGTTGGTACTTAATTAGTAGTATACTATATTCAGTATTCAGTACACCACAAGGGTAACGAGAAAAAGAGCAGCCCTAAACAAATAGTTAAGATTTGTGTCTAACTGAGAGTATATACATACTGTGAGATAATGGGCCTCGGTCTTCTTTCACTTTAGCCCAGTCTGAAATCAAGTTCTCTGGTTTCATCAATTGGGCTTAAACAATAATGAAGCATTAGATGGGCCTAGTTGATCCAGTGTTAGTCGGTGATGGTTTCTTACTTTCTTGTTTTAAAAGGAAGAGAAGAAATCAACAGAAAGAAGAACTAACACAGAAAGTACAAAGAAAAACGAGAGAGAAAATGCTTCGAGTCTTCATGCCTTTGGCGTGTGCTTTTACCGCATTGTAATTTCTTTATAGGTTTCTTTTTCCTGGTTAATCCTTAGACAGTTAGACCTGAAACACACAAAAAAAAAAAAAAAGAACTCAGAGAAAATTTTGTGGCATACTTATGTTCATAAAACTAAACATACAAGACTTCAATGTCTTCATAATATCAGCAAGTTTTCGTTGCGATGGCTAGATGTTTCCAGTTTGAAGTCCTTTGCTGCGAAAATTAAAAAGTGCTATAAACTATTTTTAAAACGTAAAAATGGTATAAGAATTCATGTGCGTGAGACTTGGGTTTTGTTTCTAATCATTTATTTACTCTTAAAAATCTATTGGAATTATCAAATGATTTGGTATACAAGTATTTTATAATCAACAGAGAATATACTCGATTTATATTCTGTTAAAATTCATGATTGAGAAATAACCTTAGACAAAAAAAAAATTTGAATTCTATTTGGTTTTACCTTTTAATACCCTGTTAAAATGTAAACAACACTGTAACTTTCTTATTATTTCAGGTTTAACCAAAAACTAAATCCTATTAAAATTTATAAACTTTGAATTAACAATTTTTGATTTATAAAAAACTAAATCAAATTATTCACCAAACAGCCGTAAATAAAAAGGTTATTGTCAAACGAAACGAAAAGCCAAATAAAAATGATATTGGACACTTGTAAAAAAAAGCATTATTAGCGGTAGACACTGTACAACATAATTTTTATAATTGTAGATACGTACGTAACTGGACGCGTCTATGGACTATATTCGAATTTCATCTTTGCAATTTGTTTGACCTAAGTGAGTCTTTGTATAACACGCAATATTATGGTTAAAAACAGCGGATAATGAAAACCCTTCTTGGAAAGGCGGAGAAATAGTCAAAAGTGCGATATTTGTATCTATATACTATTGTGTTTTGGGTAGTGAACGTTATTTTTTGTTTTGTTTAATTTCAACTGAAAAAAAGGAGGAGCAAATTTTCAGTACAGAGAAGGAAACAAGATTTTGGGTTCCCTACATATTATATGCGATAGAGGAAGGAAACCAAATCGTTTTCAACGGTCGGTGCACGCAACACATACTTTGCTTTTGAGATTAAGAGTATACTCTGTTGAACAACAACAACAACAAAAGTACTGTACTCTTAAGTTTTAAAGTTATTTTTTTAAAAGCATGTTTTTAATTTCAGCAATGACCAACTTTCAGAACTATAGGTAAAGTAATCATATCATGTGCATTGGAAGAAATCAATATAGATCTAGCTAATTGATTTAAAGTACGAATCTAACATGTGCAGAATAAAAATGATAGAAAACGTATTAAATCTATTTTGAACTTTTTGGAGAAGATAATATAGTTGCGCTAAAATATGAAAACCGGCGTTACTTTGGACTAACGACTTACGACTTATATAATGGTTTCGGTCAAGATATGATGCTGAAAAAGAGAACAAAGTGACGTTATTTACATTTTAATCCTAAGTTTTTGATACGTTAATTCTCGGTCAAAAGCGTGCAATAAATAAAGAAAAATTTATAAAATATAAAATCCCAAATTCCAGTTCCAAGCTTTAAGCATATACATAGTTCAAAAAAGAAGTCTCCATATATATAGTCAAGAAAAGTCATCAATATTTTCTTTATTCTTATGTAGACCGAATACTTTCGGGAAATATTTTTATTTTTGAAATTGTATTAGGTTTTTTTGGTACAAATTTGGTAAAGGAAAACATACTTTATACGTTTTTAAAAAGATTTATTATATTTGCATAGTTACAGTTCCCACAGTACGTTAAAATAATATAAACATATGCGCGTCAATTAATTGCTTTTGGCAGGAGATTCATATACAGTTCTATTAATATTTATTGTTATATTCAGTGTAATATTATTATAAATGATAATATTATTATAAATGATATTAAGCATATTAAACTTTAGGATTCAATAAAGTTAAGCACGTCTGTACAAAATGGTCAACAATGGTTAGCTAGCTGTCCAGTGTTCCATTACAATACTATTACATAAAACGTGGAAAATTAAAAACCAAGTAGGTACGACGACCATATCCATTCTCATATAAATACACAGAGACATACGTGTTTCTTCTCCATTGCCTCCCTCTCTCTTTCCTTATCTCTCTCTCTCTCTCTCTCTCCCCTGATCAATCTCTCTCTGTGTTTTCTTTCGCCGGAAAAAAATGGTGGAGCAGAAAAAGTACGCTCTGTTTCTAGCGACTCCAGATTCGGAGTTCGTGAAGAAAGCGTACGGAGGATACCACAACGTGTTTGTGTCGACGTTCGGTGACGAAGGAGAGCATTGGGACTCGTTTAGGGTTTGCGAAGGCGAGTTTCCCGACGAGAAAGATCTTGAGAAGTACGATGGTTTCGTTATCAGCGGAAGCTCTCACGACGCCTTCGAGAATCATGATTGGATCCTTAAGCTATGTGAGTTCGTCAAGAAACTTGATGAGATGAAGAAGAAAGTTCTCGGCATCTGCTTTGGTCACCAGGTTTTCTTCTTTTTCCTATAATCCCCTCTGTTTTTAACTTTAATGTTCTTTTTTCTACCAATTTAATTGTTAATTATTGGTTATAAATTGAACCATTTTTGACGAAATACTGAGTGAAATGTTCAAAAAAAGAAAAAAATTACTGAGTGGAATTTTATCCTATTAAATACCCTTTTACACATAGAGAAATTAATTGCATCTTATTAATGAAATTAATGGGTATATAAACGATGTAAAAAAAGAAGTATATATGAACATCCCCTGTTTTTGATTTTACCATTTTTGTTAAATCTAGCCATCTATTTGAACTGAACCCATTTTTGTGCAAAATATAGAGGGACAAACAAAGTTAGAGATGCCGTTTTAAAGAAGTAAATTCAAATTTATGATTGAATTGATGGGTCATTTCCGTGAATAATAATAGGTCATTAATTTATGAATGAAGAAGTGCAGTATTCAATAAGTCATGAGATGACAATAGAGCAAGGACCGACACACTTTTTGTATAACGTTTTCGATTAAGATTAAAGATTTTCTCTAATCTAAAAGATTGGATTTACTTTTAGATCATAGCCAGAATAAGAGGAGGAACAGTGGGAAGAGCAAGGAAGGGACCGGAACTTAAACTTGGAGACATAAGGATCGTGAAGGATGCGATTACGCCGGGAAGTTACTTCGGAAACGAGATTCCGGAGAGCATAGCGATCATAAAATGCCACCAGGACGAAGTGTTGGTGGTGCCGGAAACTGCTAAAGTACTAGCTTATTCCGACAACTACGAGGTGGAGATGTTCTCTATTGAGGATCATTTCTTCTGTATTCAAGGACATCCCGAGTATAACAAAGAGATTCTCTTCGAGATCATTGATCGTGTTCTTGGTCTTGGCTACATCAAGGTTTGTTTTATTGGAAACAAAATATGCATAAAAGTACAAATAACAGCTTTGATTTAGTAAATACGGGTCAGATTTTGGATTATAATACTCTCTCTGGATCGAACTAGATTTGGGAAAAAATATTATAAATTAGGGTGTTTTTTTTATTCTGGTTAGTACATCTCATTGTAGCACTTAGTTGTCCCAATATTCCATTTTCCGGATCAAGTGGGATGCTGTTGCTTTGCTGGTACAAACTTATGATCATTATAAATTGTTTAGGAATCGAATAAAACAAATATGATAAAAAAATCTGGAAAATATAATTGATAAATTGTTTAGGAATCGAATAAAATAAATCTGGAATATATACTAATTGATAAGTTATGAATTAATTTTGCAGCAAGACTTTGCGGACGCGGCAAAGGCCTCGATGGCGACTAGGGAAGCAGACAGGAAACTCTGGGAGACGGTTTGCAAGAATTTCCTCAAAGGCATTCCAACTAATTAATTTACTTTCACTCCCAAATTATCTATTTGGTTCTTCTTATATTGTAACATTTATGGATTTTATATCTTTTGGCAAAAAAAATATCGTCTTCTATTCCTATTCAATGTATAACCTCTTAATCTCATCATGTCATATTTATATTTTATAAGGAAAGAAATTCAATAAAAATCATTTATAGTTTTTGCATGTCATCCTTGCGTTCTTTGTCTTTTGTCTCTTTATTTTATACATCAAGATGTCCCTCTGTATCCTACTTCTTTTGAAGAGGTCTACACATCCCGAGGTTAGTCGGGTGGTTCGGCGAAACTCCTAAATCTTTACAATTTTATTTCATGAAAAACAGCTCTTATAAATGTTCAAAAAAAAAACAGCCTTACAATTTTTTTTTTTTTGGAATATTTATTGAGAAGTCTTTTTTTGTTAAACCGATTGAGATGTCTATTTTTTTGGTTTACATTTACTTATTGATCCGAAATCAACTTTATTTGCCACTGAAATTGTTATATAACATTTATTTCTAGGATATCTGTAGAAATATAATTCAATAAATATTATAATTGATATTTTATAAATCCACTAGTGGTTGGAAATTTTTTGTCATTAATCTTTAGTTGTGTTTTTTCCATAATATAATTATTCTACTATTGTGTTGATTCATTATACATTCTCTATTCTTTAGATATATCTTTTAGTTCTTATAATATTCGCTCACGTCAAATCTTGATCTATGCTCTCTTACTTTCATTTTGCAGCAAGATTTTTTTATATATGTATTATTTATGTTTTGTATTTTTAATGTTATTTATTACTTGGTAATTCTCGAATATTCTTATGTGTTTGATGTTATGGCCATGTTTTGATTTATTTTCTTACTCATTGTGTTGTGTTACTTAAATTATATGGAAATGAATTTGCATATTTTTTCAGGTAGAGTTCGAGTTAATTTCGAAGCGGACAATTGAAGAGTGTTTGTATTAATTTTGTTTTCTCTTTATTCTAAAGGGTAATCATTGTAATGCATGAATAATTTTTAAAATTAATAACCGGTCACGTTTCTTGTTTTATGGTCACAACCCCTTATGTAGCCCAATAGCGCAAGAAACCCAACAATTGATCATTATTTTAACCCGGTTTTGTTTGGGCTCGTAATTACCTGAAAAGAACATGAATTTCGACCCAATAAGTTTGATTCAATTCCTAGATACCGAGCGAGAAGCAAATGAAGACCACCAAGAAGGTCCTCTGCTTCACGCCGTGATAATAATCAATGGATACAACTTCTCAACCATCAACAATCCAGACGATACTCTGGATCTAAATCAACTTTCTTATCCCCAACAAACTCTCAATTGCCCTATCCTTATATAACTGTACTTGAACTGTATTTAATCACTTGAAGAAGGATCCCATATCATGTTGTTCTATCTTATGCAGTTAATTTTGTGTTCAACTACAGTTGTAGTCTAATTTTCCTTTTCTCCTGCATATTTGCAAGCCCTGAAAATTCAAAGTAATTAATAGTCTATGAATTTGAGAAAAAAGATTTTGAGTATAAATATTACATGGCGGCACCGTGATGCTATCGAGAAGGCCTTCCATGGCTGAAGAAGGAAGCGGAGATTACGACGGAAGAATAAATCAGAGTGATTTTAAATTGGACTGAGTGAGGTTGGTATTGAAATTTGTCCCAATTATGTGTTGTCAAATGTAAGAGGATGAGGTGGAAGGAGAAGTGAGAAATAATAAGCATGATTTCTCAATTTTATTTTTTTAAATTATTTTGTTAAAAATTAACCAATCATACATAAATTATACTAATTTTACGTATCATTCTATACATATTTTTATTAAAGTATGAGATTTTTAACAACTTAATTTTACTTATTTATACCTTAATTTTACTTATTTATCTTTTTATTAGATGTTAAGATTTATAAACTTATATTTTCTTTATAAATTTAGTTCTAGAATAACTTATATTTTTAATTGTTAGGAATTTTTTGATATCGTAGTTTTTTTATTATATTACCGATACAACTTAACATAATTCTTTATAAATTTAGTTCTAGGATAACTTATATTTTTAATTGTTAGGAATTTTTTGATATCGTAGTTTTTTTATAATATTAGCGATACAGCTTAACCTAATTAAATATTTATAAAAGTTGAAAAATATTAGTATAACCATTTTTAAAAACTTTTTATTATTTATTTCAATTATATTCATATTAATTTTTGGTTTAATTTAGAATATGAATGGTGTCTTTTGGAATTCTTTTTATGTTAAAACAAAATGTATAATTAGTATGTGTATTAAATTTGGAATTAAAAAAATTAGATTAAAAATATGATGTGGCAATGATGTGTAAGATGAAGTGTCTTCATGAGAAGAGAGAAAAATTAACTTCATATATATAGAAGATAATTCATGTTTCCCATAGATCTTGTTAAAGTTCTCTTATACACTAATCTTTGCCACCATACATATATTTAATTTTCAAAAATATAAAAATTACACTAAAAAAATAATAAAATTTTGAGATTGTTGATCCTGTGTAAAATCAAGTCTAGAGGAATATCGATATTGTATTTCTTTGACCATTAGGTCGGGTATTTATACAGATCTAAGAGACTTAACCTAATAGAGTATCCTTAAGGTAAATAGTTAACTGTACACAGAAAGAAAATACACATATTGATAATTTATCTATAAAAGAGAATAATCAAATAGTATTGTATTAAGAGACAAGAGAATATATTCCAATATCTTGTTCTTTCTGTCTTGGCTACGTCAAGATTTGTTTTATTTTTTTCCACCTCTGTATTAGTTTACAGGAAAAAAAAATATGTAAGATAAAAATTGAGTTCATAAACTTAAATATGATTTTTGTTGGGTGCAAATTAGATTTAGGAAGATAACATTACTACAGAATAGGGTGCTTTGGTTAGTCACCTCAAATTTTTTTTTTTTTTTTGCTAAAGGGTTAGTCACCTCAATTTAGTACACCTCATAATATAGCACTTGATCCAATATTCCATTTTCCGTAACTTGTGGAAGATTTTTTTTTCTTTTGAACCATGTAACTTGTGGATGTTTGTGTGCCTTGATGGTATAAACTTAATTATGCTAATTATAATCGTTTTATAATCGAATATGGTATGAATGAGAACAACATCTGGAATATATTTCAGATATATCAATTTGTAACTTTGGTATATGTTATATCTGGGGTATAAACTCATATATGCACCAAAAATTTGTGGACGCGGGAAAGGCTACGATCAGACAAGAAGCTTTGGGAGAGGATTTGTAGGAATTTCCTCAAAGGCAGCAGACTTGCGAGTTCGTGAGTTACTTTCAACTTTCAAATCTATTGGTGCTCTTATCATATTGGAACATTTATAGGGTTCTTCTTTTGCTCTTTTTTTTTCCCAAAAAAATGTTAAATTTATTGATTAATAAAATAAAATAAAAAAATTACGTAAAAAAACAAAACAAATGATATACATTTGGAAAACATGCACGGATATGTTTAACCAATGAAGTGTTTCGTATGCTTTATTTCTTTTCCATGTATCAACTATTAATCTCAGCATAAGCATACTAATTGTGTTTGACCAAAAAAAGCATAAATAATTTATTATGAGATTAAATGACTCATTATGAAGTTGGGTAATTATGATTCTAGCTAGTCCTGTGATTTTTATTATGTTTGGCCACTGTAGATGGAAGTAATACCTATTGTTCCATAGATTTTGGAGACTAATTTAGGCTCCAGCCCAAAATCTTTCGATTATTAACAAAAAGTAAATTATTAATCTATTGTGAGATATTTATGTGTTATAATGAAATAAAAATATTTTTTTAGGTTTTGCATGTTATTCTAGCGTATTGGAAAGAAAACAATTTTTTTTCTTTTTCATATTTTCTGTTTATCATCAATATATATTATCATGATGTAAAATTACAATGTTATATAATTACCATTTGATTACTTGTATATTAATTGAGAAGATTTTTTTTCTAATTTAAAAACATATCATAATTTTAAATGTGAGATATCTCTATGTTTCATCCTTCTACATAGTTCTTAACTTGGTGAGATTGTTTTTGGGGTCAAACTAGTTTGCATGTAAAGATTTTTATTCTATCTTTAGGTATTGCATTTTGTTAAAAGTTCATTTGATTCTTTACTTATGCTTGTAGAGTTGTAGTCTTTTGGAAATAATTATGTACAAGTGTAATCTTAAACCATTACCGAAAGTGGGTTTTTAGGACGAGAATCTTTATTTTTATTTATAAATTATCCAAGAAGCATTAAATTCTTTATCCATTTCAAATATCGGGACATATAATAATGGGAAATGATGGGAAACAGAGATTTTGAATATTGAAAAATATTCGACGATATACAAAACATGAAATTAGGAAAACGGGAGGTTCCATAAGTTCGGGTACTTCAAATCATAACTTGGATCAAAGTAAATAAAAAATTGGATTTCTTTTTATTGACGTTTTGGATATTTAATTTAAATATGTTAGATATATTTTTTTTGATAATTTTGGTATTCTCTCACATAGCCAACATGTTAACGTACCCATTGGCGAATGAATTTAATGGTTCCAAACATGACTAAATTATACAAACGGATGGATATGTGTGTAATGTATGGCACGGAAATTTGGAATGGGAAATAAGTTGATGAGATAGATAGTTGTAAGTTGTAACTAGTATTACCGATGTGTCACCACCTGGGTAAATCTAAATGATAAACTTTGTCAACCAAAAATAAATTGTTTTGTTTATGGGTTGAATTGAGCTCAATCTTAGGAGTTTGTGTTTTCTTTAAAATGGAACCGCTATAGCTTTAGAAGAATAAGTTGTTTTGGAGATCTATGCAAGGTTGGATCACGAATCTCATAATGCCATATATATTACTTTAGAAGAATCTTGTAGCTAGTGCCACACATAAAATAGTTTATACAGATTGAGTAACGCCCTATATAATGTAGGATCCACAGCTTAGACTTAACCATTGGAAAACCTGAGTGATCTTTCCATTCTCCTGTTTAGATCCTGCGAGTTATCCTATGTGATCTTTCATAGTTTCATCTTCATTCGCTTGCTCGTGGGGATAGCTGATTTTATCTGGTTGGTCTGATGTGATGTACATAACATCGTTGACCATCTTTTCTAGTCCATTGTAAAGCAAACCTTTGTTTCTTCTTTTGTGTTAGCGATGATTTTAGTTTCCAACCAAAATTATAGATCAAGACGGAGAGAGAAGAAATTAATATGACCTACAGTTTCACATTACAATTATTGTCGTGATAAAATGGGGTATATATTCAGTTATTGACATTACATTGAAATTTAGAAGAAGAAAAAGAAACAAAAACAATTGCATCGATCCGCTTACTAGCTAACTATTATGATTCACAAAGAATCAATGCCAAAATACACGTTACATTGGAATCGAACGAAGTATAATGCCAACAATAAACACGTGAGCAATTTAAACGAAACGAACTAATCGGTTACGTACTTCTGAACCATATTAAGTCTTATAATTTAAACAGGTTCAACGATACTGAAACCTATTTGTTGTCCTGCAGTTTCCCTCTATAACTCAAATTAAAATCGATGTTTCGAATTCATAAATTGAATGGTTGCGAATCTTGTGATATTCCAAAACAATTATAAAATTGATCAATATAGACCAAACCAAAAACCGGTTCTTAATTATAGATGAAACCAAAGTGTCCATCTCCTATATATATGCCATGATATTTCTCTCGGTTCTCTCACCAGCGCTACATCTTTAATTATCTCTCTCCCTGTCTCTCTACTACAATGGTGAAACAGACAAGACGATACGCTCTGTTTCAGGCCACGCCGGATTCTGATTTCGTGAAGGAGATGTACGGAGGTTACTTCAACGTATTTGTGTCGGCTTTCGGAGACGAAGGAGAGCAGTGGGATCTTTTCCGCGTGATCGACGGCGAGTTTCCCTGCGACGACGATCTTGAGGGGTATGACGGGTTCGTCATTAGCGGGAGTTTGCATGACGCTTTCGCAGAAGAAGATTGGATCATTGAGCTTTGCTCTGTTTGCCAAAAACTTGATGTGATGAAGAAGAAAATTCTTGGAATATGCTTTGGTCACCAGGTTTCATATATACTATTATCATGCAATGATTTTTTCTATTATTAAAACATATAGGTTTTTTATTACCTGCTAAGTAACTCATTATATATATCTATATTTATTTCTTGAATTTTTTTTTAAATTCGAAGAAACGTACTGCATGTATACTGTTTTGCCTAACCTCATAAGCTATGTTGTAGACTAGTGCTAAACTAGATGAATCTAGATTTATTCAAAATAATTAGTTTAAAACAATTGTGCATAATTAATACTCCCTCCGTTTTGATTTAAGTGTCGTTTTAGACTTATTTTTTTGTTTACAAATAATTATCGTTTTCGGATTTTAATGCAGATTTATGATAAATTTTTCTGTTTTATCCCTACTTTTTCAGCTTATTAATTATTCCTATCAAACAAAATAATGTTTTAATGAAGGGCAAAACAGAAAAATTTAATGTTTTCTTAATCTGTGTGAAATATCATAAAACGACACTTAATTAAAAACAGAGGGAGTATATATTAGCCTTATTTATGAACTAGTAATATTTCTCTTGGAATATATATATTGAGAAGTGAACAACATCCACCCGAAGGAATCATATTTTAAAAAGTGAAAAAATGTTATAACATATATATGCACATATATAAAATGTAAAAGGGTTATACCATATATATACACTCAAATATCATAGAAATAAAGAAAAGAAGAAGAAGATTTTTTTTTAAAAAAAGATATGTGTTAAAATTTTGTCGAAATTAATTTTAAAATGATATGTATAAATATTACTTTAAATTTTCCTTCTTAGCATGTATTTTATTTATCAAAGAAAAAACTATGTATATGTATATAATATACAGCTGTTGTTAAATAAAATAATATACAGTCTTACCAACGACTAAGGTGGGTAGTTGAATTAGTTTCATCTAAACATGGTGATAAATAATCCTGAAAACAATAAGTATATCTTACGTTTGTTTTTTTTTTTTTTTTTGGATTTAGATAATATGTAGAGTAAGAGGTGGGGAAGTGGGAAGGGCTCGCAGAGGACCAGACATAGGCCTCGGTAACATAACCATCGTTCAAGATTTGATCGAACCGGGAGGTTACTTCGGAGAAGAAGTTCCCGAGTGTTTGTCGATCATAAAATGTCACCGTGACGAAGTACTTGAGCCTCCTGAGTCGGCCAAAGTCATTGGATTCTCGGGCAAGTGCGACGTTGAGATATTCTCTGTGGAAGATCACTTGCTTTGCTTTCAAGGCCATCCTGAGTATAACAAGGAGATTCTCTTGGAGATCATCGATCGTGTCAACAAGATCAAATTTGTCGAGGTTTGTTTAATCTTCTCTTGGTTTTAAATTTAATCCTACTGTTTTTTTTTATGTTGTTAAATCGTTGAAGCTTGTGATCATAATATGTTCTTGATTTTCTTATATGTATGTTTAAAAGGATAGTTCGGTTCGAGTTGGTTTAGCTTGGTTTGAGAGAAACTTATAAGAAAATCAAACCAAACTTCTTTGTGGTCCAGTTTCATTTATTTGTTAGGTTCAACTTCTTCATGTACGATCGATCGATATCGATTGTATGTATTTCACGGTTCTTGTTTAAGTTTGTTTTCGGTTTTGCTTCATTTTATTTGACTTTTCATTATGTTCCGGTTTGGGGAAATATTCCCACTTAAACTCTATTGTTTATATATATAGGACATATAGCTAATGTATATTTTTGTTTCTTTTTAACTAAAATTTGTAGGAGAAACTTTTGGAGAAAGCTAAGGGTTCGACGGAGAAGATCGAACCAGACACGCAGCGTTTGCACATGCTTTGCAAGAATTTTCTGAAAGGACGAACCAGCTTTGTTTGACTAGTCCCCCTTGTCCATGGTCTGGTCTCTAATAAATCTACTACTCTCTGTAATGTCATATAACTATTGCAGTATATGGGTACGGTGATATCAAATAATATAACATATTATAAATTACCGACAAGCAAAAGACTGTGATTTGTATGTAATTTGGTGGTTTATATCTCACATAATGTAACATATTAAATAAATAACTATATGAATTGATGTCAAAAAATAAAAAATAATAATAACTATATGAATTGATGTATTACTTAAATCAAAAGAATGACATGGGAAAGCGTATGACAGACAGGTTCAGTTTCTCATTTTAGTCAATGTAATCTTCTTCATGCATATGTATATATATTATTATCTATATACTTAAAAGTTAAAACTTGATAATTAGCGGTGGAGATTCTCCAAAACCTATTTGACTTTGTTTTTTTTTCTGATTTTTTTTGGCTCAACAATAAATCTCACTTGGCGTGTGTGATCGATCGTGTTCACCGTCATCTGTAACAACATTCACATTCTCCGAATCTCTCTCTCTCTCCCTCCCTCCCTCCCTCTTCTTCTGCATCCGTGATCTCCGAAGAAGAAGATGGTGGAGCAGAAGAAGAGGTTCGCTCTGTTTCTGGCGGCGTGCGACTCCGAGTTCGTGAAGAAGACTTACGGAGGTTACTTCAATGTCTTCTTCTCGACTTTCGGCGACGAAGGCGAGCAATGGGATCTGTTCCGAGTGATCGACGGCGAATTTCCCGACGAGAAGGATCTGGAGAAGTACGACGGCTTCGTTATCAGCGGTAGCCCACACGATGCTTTCGGAGACGCTGATTGGATCGTCAAGCTTTGCTCCGTTTGTCAGAAACTCGATGAGATGAAGAAGAAGGTTCTCGGCATCTGTTTCGGCCACCAGGTTCTTCTTCTCGCATTCTTTTATTGAAATTTTGTTTTTTTTTTTTTTGTTTCAATTGTTTCTTATGTTTTTTACAATTCTGATTTGGATCTGATCGATTGGATTCTTAGGGTTTTAGGATGTGTATTTTGTGTGGTACACATCTCGGTCAAATGATAACCTGAATATGACATTTCATTTTCTCAGATCGACCACACTCTATATTTAGCAATCGAATCACATTGAGCTCATTTGATTGATTTCATGAGTCAAAATAGTAGACTTCTGTACCAGGAACTATCTGGTGAAGAAACAGTCAAAGCCACAGAATTTGGTAATCTGGCAGTTACTGTTACAGAAATAGTAGATTTCATGGCATTGTTGCGTGCTGTAAAATTTGATTTAATGGTATCTGTCGATCGATAGAGTTTCTTGAGTGAATGGTTCTTCGTTCTTGTTCTTTTTGCTTCTCCAGATAATTACTAGAGTCAAGGGAGGGAAAATAGGAAGGGCTCGTCAAGGCCTAGACATGGGACTGAGAAGCATAACCATAGCAAAGGACAACGGGAAACTTGGCGCTTTCTTTGGAGGCGAGGCCCCGACATCTTTAGCCATTATAAAATGCCACCAGGACGAAGTGTTGGAACTCCCCGAGTCTGCCACGGTTCTTGCCTCTTCCGAGGTGTGCGAGGTCGAGATGTTCTCAATCGGAGACCAGTTCCTCTGCATCCAAGGGCATCCCGAGTATAACAAAGAGATTCTGTTTGAGATCGTGGACCGTGTCCTCAACATGAAGCTTATGGAGGTTTTGTTCGTTCATACCTTCTCTGATCACTTTCATAAAAGAAACATTTTGGCTTTAACTTTATCGAACTTGTATAAAATATATTGCAATGTCATTGATCTTTTCTGGGGTTTTTTTAATCAGCAAGAGTTTGCGGATAAGGCGAAGAGTACGATGGAGACTGCGCAACCAGACAGGAATCTATGGCAGAAGCTCTGCAAAAACTTTCTTAAAGGCCAATCTGAGCAAGTTTAGTTTGCTATCAAAATATGCGCCATCTCTTGATGAGCCTCCAATTTCCTTTATATTTTTTTTTTCTTCAACAAACAGAAAAAAAAAACACATTAAAATAATCTATTTAACCACCTTTTTCTTATCTTAGCGTTGCAGCACAAATCAAACAATAACATCAACAAAATGTCAATTTTAGTTATAAGCGTTCATAGATATATTCAGTCAGCAACTTTGATTTTTAAGGATCATCGGCAGAGAAATCAGGTTCCGAAGGCTTCTGAAACTTCACAAGTTCTTTAGTAGATTTTGCTGCAATACGGTTCTTGTGGACTTTCCGAAGTGCATTTGCAGCAAACTTTGACGCCAAGAACGTCGCTCTGATGCTAGTAACCGACCCTTCTCCTTCTTCTTCCTCTTTCTTAAGCTGCTCAAGTTTCTTCTTCTTCACGTATCGCCGCCACGCGGCTTGTATAAATATGGCAGCCCAGGTCCTCCATTGTTGTGAATAGAATCTGAAAGTGTGCTGAACTTGCCTGCTGTGCAGTCTCCTGAACTGGCTAGCCACGAATTTGAGCTCATCGGCTATCAAAGCGAAAGCCTCCACCTCGGTTAGAGCCTTTGCGGTTCTGGTGGAGGACGGCAGGTTGGAACCGGATTTGGGATCAAGCGCCCATGTCAAGAGCTCCTCGCCGCAGAAATCTCCTTCTTTAAGCAAACTCCGGTTGAAGAAACCGCTTCTCCCGCCATCTGTGGTCACACTCTCGAGCCGACCACGGATTATGAAGAGCATCTCGTTAACCGGGTCTCCTTCCCGAACCAAATAGGAGCTCTCCGTGAACAGACACGGCTTCAACCGCTCACATATTGCATCGAGCAGCCTCTCTTCCATATTCTCAAACAATGGAACCTTTCCATGAAAAAAGAAAGAAAGAAAGAAGAACAAGATGGTTTCATTAATGCGAGTCAAGATGAGAAAAAGGCTTTTTTAAATTAGAGTTAAACTTACCCTCCGAACCAAAGCCAGACAGAGATGGCGTTTGATATCTCTTCTCAGATCCTTTGGGAGGTTCTGAACCAGATTCTCTTCATCAACTCCGCGTGTCTCCAACCATTTGTACTGGTCATATCGTCTGACCCGTTCCCGCAGGTCCGGTGGAAGCATCCGATGATGCATCCACTGTTCTGAGTCACGTCTTTTCACTCTCATTTCTTCAAGTCGGATAGTAAGCGATTGGAGATAAGTCTGCATGTTCCCAATGAGAAGAGCAAAGAGTAGAAGCCCAGCAATAGCAAGTGCTATGGAGAATATAATCTCTCCAGGGTATGTGCTTGTTTGAAGCCCTTGACCAAGAGTGCTGCATTTGGACATCCACGAGGTTACTAATAAAACATAGACGAGTTATAATGACTATGCAGCCGGGTTCTTTTAGAATTACGTACCTGAGATTCTGAAGCCCCCACCACAAACAGAAGAAGTATTTCGATACAAAGCTCTCGGATGAGACAATGCCAGAGGACAGGGCTCTTAAGTAGATTCCGAAATCAAAAGGAGGACTGTCATCTTCAGTCACGTTGACGGGACAATATGTCTGAAGAACAGAATCTTTGATGGTACTCCAAGCAGCATAACCATCCATAATTTCATTACCGCAAAACAGGAAGTTCCGGGTACAGGTCCCGCTGTTATTAAGGCAAGCCTTCTTCCAGCATCCATTGATGCGTTCTAAAGCCAGTAAGTACCATAAAGCCCCAACAATCTGTAAAGCAAGTACAAAAGTGGAGTCATATGAAGTTCATGAACCCATTATAAGAGGAAAGGGTAACCAAAAAGTAGTAAAAGTACTGACATGACTTGCGAGCATGTAGAGTAGCAAGTAATAAGCTGCACCAGCCCAAGCGGTTTCAGCAAACACCTCGGCTGTTCTCTTTAGCTCTGAGCTTAAAGGATATATCCGAATAAATCTCGGAATGTATTGAACTAAAATGATAGATCGCAACGCTTGCTTTGTCGCCAAGACATTTGCACCTCTAGAGGTGTAGAGAAATCTCCAAACTACAATCTGGAACAATTAACATAAACTAGTCATCAAAGATTGAGAGCAAAAAAACAATGGAAACGAGAGAACTTGAGGGGAGATTTTCTGTTGGTACCTGTGGAAGTGGAAGCACGGAGAGAAAATCAACGATGAAATACTGCTGCAAATACCGTTTTGCGATCTGTGCGGGGTCGATCACAAGCTCGCCTCGCCCGAAAACCCGGGAAGAAGGGGCGACAAAAGCTGTTCTAAACCGGAGAGCCATGTGGAAAAGATAAAACGCATCGATCACTGTCCTCAGCGTTGTTGCTATGATAGCCAATCTCCGGTCTATGCCGATGCATTTGTCTTTGTCTTCAACAAACGGAAGATACAAGAAGAGCGGATCCACGGACACCGCGAGGATGCAAGAAGTGACAAACAGCTTGTTGCAGAGCAAAAGAAACTTGTCCTGCGGATCGAATATCTTCTTCTCTGATGCTTTGAGATCTTCCGGGAAAACCGCTCGTGAGACCCCGAGCCCGATCGATCTTCCTATAGACCAAAGCCCTTTGGAGCCATTCCTAAATCCTTTCTTAATGGAACCGGATGATGATGCATTGTTGCCCTGAGCACCACGTGTTGGTCCTTGTATATTCAGTGTGCATTTGTTCAGAGTTGACTCAGAACCCTGCGAGTACCTAGAATCCATACTATCCAACCTGTGAAGAACAAAAGAAACTAAAGAAACCCTTTTTATTCTCAAACCAGAAAAGTAAACGAAACAGTATCTGAAGCTGATAAAGTCTTTGTATATTGTCTAGATGTTACAGAAACTGTTAAACTAGGACCAGACCAGGATTTCATCAAGTATATATAAGATACAATAAGGAGAATCCTTTTAAAACTAGTTACCTTACGAACTTCTCGAGTTGGCCACTGATTACTTGTGATTTCACTGTTTTTTTGCCACAGTCGAACATGCTTTTTCCCTGTGACTCAACTCATGAATCACACAAGCCAAAACCTGCTTTCACACAATAAATGAATAAACAATTATCATAAAAAAATCACATTTCAAGCACCAAATCCAAAAACTCAAATTAAAAAAAAAAAAACATAAAGCGCACCAAACATGTGATGCTTGCCTCCAGAATTTCACTCAAAATCATTCGGTTAATGGAATGTTTACAAAGCCAGTAATGGATAAAGAACGACCATCCATTATGGTTGACCAGTAATGGATTCAAATGGACGGAAATCAAAACATCCAGAAAGGGATTCAAACGAAAAACTATTACTTGAAAAAAAGAAAAGAAAAAAAGGATGGTTTCAACACCAAAACGGCGCAATCTTAAAAGAGAAAAAGTGTCGCCAAAATCTAGCAATTGAGAAGTACAAAATCAAGGATCATTCCACAGGGTCATAGGGTAAATAAGTAGAGAGGGAGAATGTAAGGATACCGAAGAAGGAGAAAGACGGTATAAGGAAGTTGCAGGGCGGATTAGGCGGAGACGAGAAAGGGAAGAAGAAAAGTGAAGAATGGTGGGAGGAGACGAAGTCGTTTCAGAGATGAAAAAAGAGAAAAAAAAAAATGGATTTGAGAAGAGACTGAAACTGTCTCCGAGCCGTCCGGGTCGGGTCCACCAGCAGTGAAATAGTTATACATATATATCAACAATTTCTTTTAATGTTTCACATAGGATGTTGTAAAAAATTCACACAAAAAATACATAAACTGTTTACAAACATCTAACGTTCTAAATTATTTTCTTATTTTCGCTTGGACTACTTTTAGAAGAAAAAAACAAACTTTTATAAATATTTATTTATTTGAGATGATATCTAACTTTTCCATTGTGAAAACATACATGCGATGCAGCTTTTTGTGTCGGTTGGCAACTTAACTAATTCCCATTGTAGTATGACATTCTGTCTTTTACTGAATTTTTATTCTTTTATCGGCCAACTCGTTTTTTTTTTTTTTTTGTGAACTTTATCGGCCAACTCGTTATATTAAGATAATTATTTTTCAATGGGATACATAAAACTCCCATGTAGGTGAGACGGAATCAAATAGAATTCAAGCAATATAAATGTTCTAAACATTAGTAAATTTGTATTTTTTTTTTTTGTTTTCCAATTTTTGTATAATGATGGAATTCTATAAATGATTGGGATTAACAGATAATATTGAAAAAGAAAAGAAAGACATGGGTAAGAGTAAGAAGACCTATAAGACTATAACAAAAGAGAAAATAGCCTACAAGTTTTTTTCTCAACTCTGAATCCAAGAAAGTAAGCCCCCAAAGAAGCCATTCCACGTTCTTCATCAGACTCTGGCCCATGCCATCTTCGCTCTTAAAAATTCTAACCATAGAACTGACATTTTCTTTAAAAAAACACTCAAAATCGGAACATATTTTGTTCTTCAACATGTAAAACGATTAACTTTTCTTTCAGCAGAGTGACTCTGCAAAAACAGAGTTTGAGATCAGCCCAAGAGGTTCATAGATTCCGCAATCTTGTTTCTGGCCTCGTTGCAAAGAACATCTGCTTTGCTTCCATGTATCGGCTTATGGATGATAACTTTGACACTCCCATTGTTCAGTATACCTTCACTACCCGTCGGCATGATTTGCCCTGTTCCCATTAGCGTGATTGGAACTACTGGAACTCCGGTCTTAGCAGCTACCGTAAATGCGCCTTTCTGTAATATCATGATGTTTCAAGAAGTGACTTACGTTACTCCGTGTTAAACACACAGACCAGAACATGATCAAGAATCTTGTGATTGTGTTTACCTTGAAAGGACCTAACCGACCATCCTTACTCCGAGTTCCTTCTGGGAAGAAAAAGACAGATGCTCCCTTCTTTATGAGTTCCATGCAGCGTTTTAAGCAATCCTATAAAATGCAGAAGAGTTAATATGAGTTTTAGAAACAAGCACGTAAAAGAGTGTGGGAGAAACAGAGAGTTGCTTACCACTTGGCTCCTTGGGTCCATCCGCTTCAAGGGAACGACGCCCATCATGGACATGGCCCAACCGATAACGGGAATTACGAAAATCCCTGTCTTGCTGATGAACTTAAAGCTTTTGCCAAGACTGAGAAGTGTGTATATATCCAGAAAACTTTGGTGGTTGGATACATATACAGCAGGAGTGTCCGACGACGGCAGATTCTCCAAACCCTCGATGTCGATTTTGTAAAACGGATAAATGCTTATGGAAGCCCAAACTTTAGCAATGAAGTGATGGAACTTTCTCCTATAGCGATCGAAGAGAAGGACGAACGGATGCCCAATAATCATCAGGACAATGAGAAAAATGGCAGAAATGGCAGCAACGACACAAAAGCATATCCCTCTGAGTCTTGAGCTCAACTTAATCTCTGCACTTCAAAGTTGAAAGACGAGAAAGAATTGAGTATAGAGACAGAAACAAAAAAAAAATCTGAACAAGTGGTTGTAATCTAGCAAAGCAGATAAAGTTGTTTACAAAGCTTTAGCCAAAAAAAAAAAACCTGGTTGCGGATAAGAAGATTCAGGGGTTGCAGCTCCTGAAAGATCCGATCTTACAGTGATAGTTCTCGCCAATTCACCTAATCTCTGTGATTTCTTGTCATGAACTTTGAAAGGATCACATCTTAAAGAGCGCGTAGACCATTGTACACCAGCACGCCTTGTTTCGCCTATAAATTTTCCCTTCGGAGCAGCTAAAGAAGAAGCAAGTAATGATTTAAGAGACTCATCTCACTTCGAAATAAAAAATCAATAAGCCAGAAAATCTTGATTGCATTTTACCATGAAGGGAAGTACTCATTTTCAAGCTCGCCATGCCATTCGAAATACGACCAAAACAACATCCTTTATCCCGAGAAATCTGCGTTTCAAATAATTTCATAAAATAAGAAGTATCTCATAGTTGATAATAGTAAGAGGTCATGATTCCAAAGTTTCATGGTCAACCAATTCCAACTATCTAAATCCACACCAAAATCTCTACAGAACCCAGAATTTTTTTTAGTTTAATGTTCAGAATTTAGCTTAAATCCACATGATTCAAGTTAAAAATCCTAATCCTAATCAAGCCTCCATCATTTTCTCGAGATACTCGAGATAAACCAATCACTCAAGAGTAAAGAAACCAGAAAACGATAGTTAACTACGAAAATTTACCCGAATCAACGATGACTGTGATGAACAAACTGGTTTTCCATAATCTGAGAACATGATTAAGAAAGAAAAAAAAACAGTTATCCCGAAGAAGAAAAAGAAGTTATGTTTCACAAATATAATGAAGGAGAGATTTAGAACAGAGTGTGCCCCTACATGGAGGATGTGAAGAGACGCCCCGAGCAGAAGCGACATCCATGGCGGAATCTCTCGAGCAAAACATCCGTGAGATTTGCTCATGTAATCTGTGGCTTATCTCAGGGTTCGTTGCTCTGCTGTTTTCACTTTCTAAACATCAACTGTGTGTCGTTTCACGCTGACGAAGCGGCGGATTGCATTTTCTCGTTCTTGATATAGACTACGTGCCGTTTGTAGATGGAAAAAAGCCAGTAAACACTACAAGGGCTTTTTGAAGTCATTTAAACAACAATGGGCCCATTAGGCTTTCTCTGTATTGAATGCTTTTAAGGTTTGACTTTCGACGGGTCATATGAAGAAGTTTTCAACATTTTACGGCGGGTTTTTTATAGACAGTAACTGTAATTAAATTTTAATTTTGAAAATAAATCTGTCCTAATTGATTCGGTTATAAATTAGAAAAAAGATTGTTCGAGTAAACGTCTAATCTAACATACTTCAGAAACGGTAACATGAAATTTCAACAAATTAGTATGGGTAATATTAAATTATTAATCATCGTTAAAATATCAATCAGAGAGAGATATTCCTGGACGCCGTAAGTTAGCTTTGTTTTACCATTATTACGACGGTCATTTTGGTAGAAAAAAAATAAAATAGGTGTAGTTTTTGAGAATGATTATCCCAAATACATAACAAAAAAACAAAAGAGAGAGAGAGGGAGAGAGATCTTTTATGTTGAATACTAAGGAACAAAAGAAACTTAAAACATTCTGGAAAAAAAAAAAAGAAAAAAAATAGAACACTAAATCTTGCTAAAACTTGAAAACGATGAAAACTACAATCTCTCGATCGATCCCTCTCTAAGCCATAGCCAGACCAACCGCAATCGCGGTCAAGAACAAACCGCTTCCCACCCCGGACCCAACCGCGGCGTTATGGGCTGCATGAGCTGGACCCGGAACTGGAGCTGGAACCGGAGCACTAGCAGGAGAAACCTTAGGGTTGCCACCATCGCCAGAGCCATCGCTACCGTCACCAGGATTGCGTTCAGACAAAACAATGATAGTAATCTTTTCGCCTTTAGCGCAGTTACCACCGGGAGCACCACTAATGAAGAAGTAAGCTCCTGATTTGTCCAGCTCGACCTTTGTGTCTCCATCATTGTATTGCTTCAAGGGATTTGTTGTGTTGCAACTATTATAATCTTCTTTGGTCACTTGTAACACGGAATCTACTTTGGCGTCGTAATTCCACACTATTCAACATATGCACGAATTCATCAAATATAAAACCACAAAATTTATAAAATATATGATATATGCATGATAACATGGTTCCGGTTGATTAAATATTTGTCTAAAACATCATAATTAACAAAATAAAGCAAAATATTCGGAATAGAAAGAAAAATGATTAGGAAACAAAGGATGAGAAGTGAAGAGGTAGAGAAAGAGAATAGTACAGAGAATGTCGCCGACTTTGAAACGATTGTTCTCGGCCCAGTGATTGAGAGTGTTGTTGGGAGAATCTGGAACCTTCCACGACCCCGCAGATCCACCGACCAGGATCACCCTCGGCTTGGAGGCAGCATGGCTCACTGTAGTAAGTAAGAGGAAAACAAGGGTCAAAACTGGAACTACAATTCCCATTTTTTGGATTTTTTTCAAGTAGATAACTCTTTGTTCTTGTTTTTTTTTTTTGTGGAGTTTGTCTCTCTTTTGCCTTTTGTTTTCTCTATAGGTGAAGAGAATTGGTGATGGTGGATGCTGTATTTATACCCATTGTGGTTTGGAGCTAAATCGTGTTTTTATTTGGTTCGGTGATAGGTTCCGGAGATCCGAACCGAGCTTGAAAAATATGGTCTTAATTAGTATTAAAGTGTAACCTCTCTCTCTGATTTGCTAAATAAATGGCAGTTTTTACTCACTCTTTACTGCAAAAATTATGTTCCAGAATTCTTTCGTTCTGAATTAGACACAAAATCTTTCGTTAAATTTCCATCAATATTAAGCATAGACGACAACGTAACTCATAGCAATCTTGACTAAGAAAAAAAAAATGCTGAGTTGTCATTACCAAAACACTTGTTTTTTGTTAAATATTCAAAACACTTATTGTTTATATATAAAATACTTTATCAAAGAATTATCCAATGTTTTGAGATAATACTAAGTTTTGATATGTGCTCAATTATTTAATTAATTATCATGCGTATTTCTGTTAATTTTTTTATAAATAATATATTTAATAGAGATTCTGAATATTATTAATAAGAAAATAAAAGATCGGAAAAGAAATCAGTTAAAGAAATTTTTGAAACTATCGAATATAATTTAAAAATAGATTAGCGAGTAAGGAAGTTTGTGAAAATAGGAAAGTTTTGAAAAAACGGAATGATACGAAAAATAAGATAATTTTTCTTTTCAAGTTTTTCATACTTATCCATTTTTTTAAATTAAATTCATGTTTTGTATATCCGAAAAGTCCAGGCTAATTTTAAAGACCACTGAATATATTTGTATTATTCCCAATTTAAATATCTGCAGTGACAAAAGTTTGATTAAATTTAATATATTTTTTCAAATATCTCCAATTCCTTTCTTTTTAGTGTCAAATATTAGAAGGTTAATATGTTTTAAAATCTTAAGGGAATCTCTACAAAATCTCGAATGTTTTAAGCTGTTACACAAAGAATTGTCCGATACTAATAAAAAGTATACACATAACGTGTCGGAACAAAAACACATAATTTTACAATGTATAAAGTAACAAGTAGTCAATACTAAAGTTCAAAAAAAAAAAAAAAAAAAAAAGTAGTCAATACCAATTATGTAATCTTTGACCTTGGACAATATTCTTATAAACAGCTAATAAAAACAGTACAGTTTTCTCGCGTATTACTATTAAAGTATTAATTAATAATTTATGTATACCGTAACGGATTTTCATACGTTAGGCATGAAAATTCTCGTGGCTATAATTGATACTTGATAGTTAAGACTTACGAGCCGTCGAAAACTAAAACATCGTAATGGCTATTAATCGGCAGATCGACAGATATGGATTCCGTTTGTGCTGTGAATAAGGGTCCTATATCTCGACATTGTCTTCAACGAACTTTTTCCAAATACCATCAATTCATTGCTCTTTGTCTAATATAATTATGTCCTTATTATTGATCATGAACATGATCGATGCTAAGAACTGTTGCTTCTTTGATTTGGGTGTAACCTGTTGCTAGTTTGACAAGACAATGTCGTTTCCTCTATCATATATGCGACGTGATTCAATAATACGAGAAAAAATGCGTTTTGATTGAGGGATATGTTTGGACAATAAAGATTCATTTGTCTAATCTCAAGTTACATCTGTATATGATGTAGCTAGCGAACATTGGTGGATTTAAAAATTATTTGTACTGGAGGCAATTTTTTATATTAAAAATAATGTTATACTAAAATCAAAATAACACTATATACCATATGTTTATTTATTATTTTTTTAAAAAATTATTATAATTATTTTATTACCAACAATTTTTTTTAAAAGTACAGTTCAAAGAAATTAAATAAATTTGTAATATTTTTATTACTAAAAATTCAACTAACCTTCTTCTATCTATGTAAGCTAATTACAAATTCACAAAATAACTAACATCAGATACTTAATATACTTTTATACATATAAAAAATACTCTAAATCAAAAATATATATGGACATACAAATAAAAAAAATTAAAATAAAATAAAAATCAAATAAATAAATTAGAAAAAGAAATAAGTAAACGATTCCATATTGATTTTTCTCGATCAGATAAGAAAAATAATATATAGACTTGTGCATTATGAGAATTTATTTATTATTGTTATGTTAATTGATTTAATATGGGTTTTGATGTTTTTGGGCTTAAGTTTTTGAAGAGTTTAGCCCAGACATAATTACAATTTTGAGTGGGGTCATAAAAAGTTAGTTAAACATTACTTTAATTTTTTTTAAAAATACTGGGGCACCTGGCCCCACCCTATGAGCAGGAGATCCGGCATGATATTTTTTTGCCTTGTTTGACCATTTTGTGTGTTTATGTTCTCACTCTTCTGAAAGAATACTTGTGTTCCAAGACACATACAAACAAAAGTACAAATGTAACGTTCCTACGAGTGAGCACCCACGTTCGCTTTCAGACCCGTGAGTTTCATCCCTGTTCGACGGTCGGTGCGTTAACCGGGAGATTCAGAAGTTATGAAATACTAATTTTGTAATCACCACACAATTTTTTTTCCGTGTTTTGGCTTCATTCACACGATATCAAAAATCACTTTTCGATATGTCACCCATCCTAGTGCTACTGCAGCTTAAGCACGTTTAACTTTGAAGTTTTCCCAAGACTAGTGACCGAAAAGATAAGTGCACTTTATTAACATAAGTAGTAGTCAAATCAATTCTTTTAAGCATCTCCACATATATATTCATATTCCTGAAACTGGGTGTTACAACAAAACTAAAAAAAATTTAGAGAATAAAGCTTCTTTTTATTTCTAGGTTTTTTTTTTGGTTAAAACAATATGCTGAATTTTTTTTTGTTTTTTGCAATTTTCCCGAGAAGAATCACACACTTTCGCTAAAATATATTAAAATCATATGATGATCTGTGGTTTCACAGACATTTGGTCTTGGATAATAACATCCTCCCCACTGCTATAAACCTCAGCATCAGCGATGTGTACATCTTTGCCAAGAACCGTTATGTTGTCTTGATCCGAGCAACACGCATTACATGCAACCAAACAATCTCACACCTGATTCAATCACACATCCTGGACCAATCACCACATCATCTGCCAGAACATTCACAATTATATGATCCACTGCAACAAGTTCCTGCGATGCTCTCTTTCTTAAAGAATCGAAATATATTCTTTGCCCGGTTATGTAATCTTTTGGTTGACAAATATCCATCCAAAAACCAGGTAGCACCATCACCATGGCGTAGAGATTCTTCTCTGAAGCTATCCTAGGTAATATCTCTTTCTCTATGGATGTCCGTCTCAGCTTAATCAATCATGTCAAGAACACATGGGTTGAAAAAGTATATACCAGCGTTAATCTTGTCCCCAGCTAAATGTTTCAGTTTCTCTACAAAACTTTCAACTCTCGCTTTAGCCTACTCCTCTCGGTGTAGGTCTAACATTTTGTGATACCATATGCAAGTTTAAAAAACGTGCATTTCTTGTGTACGATCCAAAATCACAAATGATAATAATATAAGAAAAAATCACATTAAAACTTCATATAACAACTCAATTTCATAAACCGTATGTAAGAATAGAAAAAAATTTAATGAAACAATATTTTATTGTGATATACGGCTCTAGTTACATTTTAATCTGTGGTAAAACTTCTATAAATTAATAATGTTGGGACCTTGAAGATTTAGAAAAATTTATTAATTTATAGTGATTATTAATTTATAAATATATTATTTGGTTGAAAAACTAATTTTGGGACTCACAAAAAATACTCTCTCTGTTTTTAATTAAGTGTCATTTGGAGAAAATGTATCTGGATGTATTAAACTCAAAACACATCAAAGATACATCCAATTACATTGCAGATACATTTTTCCAAACGACACTTAAATCAAAACGGAGGGAGTATTAATTTAGCGAGGTATTAATGAATCGAGTATTAATTTATAGAGGTTCTACTGTATTCATTAAACTGTTATAGTCAAATTTTTCAACCATGTTTATTGAAAAAAAACTCACCAACAAATCTAATAAAACCTTTCAAATATTACTATTAAAAAAATCTATAAACTTGTTTACATATAAATATTGATAAAAGGCTAAATAACTTTTTGTTTAACTAGAAATGTTTTCCAAATTAGATGTCTTAATCAATGGCTTCACTAGCTTATGTTGTGGGCCGGGTCTGCCTCCTTCATAATCACCACACCTTACTTAGAAGTTAGAAGGATCAGCAACCTTGGTCACCATGATTGAAGCTTCAATGTCATGAGTTTGATGGAATTCGATCATCTGGAGCAATGGATATTCACAAATAACATTGATGTTTAGTATTTCTCTCATTTAGGGTTGTTCAATCTTGCCATTGAATTACTAAACTATTTGTGTAATCGGGTTTTCAGAGCTTGCAGTGTTGAAAGAGTTTGAGTGTTATTGCGATGATTTCTCTCTTTCCAAATCTCGTAGATAATCAATTGCAAAAAAATAAATGTCAACCTTCTCATAATTCTGTTTATAGATCTCTGTATAGAAGCCACTCTAAAATTGCCTCCCATTCATAATAAATGGTACTGTGTACTTTTTCATAATATGATATACTAATATCTATGTCACTGAATATTTTTTTTTTTTGCAAGCAATCTCTGTCACTGATTTTTTTTTTTAAAAAGACAATCTATGTCACTGCATATCATTGTTCTATGTAGATGTGAGCTAAAGTCCGTAGCGAAAGGGAGTCAAAAAGTTTTAGCTTTGGACAAAGTATGTTCTTGAAACAGAATTTACATGCATGAATGACTATATATTGAAGTCCTGCAAGATTTTGAGAAAACATATTTTCAAAATTGTTAACCAGATTTTCTGGTCTGATTTTTGAAAAACTTCTGCTAGCATATGCGAACCGTTACTAAAAACGTGAGAGTACCGCATATAAAAACTGAGATGAAAACTCTTTGTTTCCCCTAAAAGATACTCTCTCCGTATTTATGTTTTGAATTTCTTACACAGATTAAGTTACAATAACTATTTGGTTTACTAATTGTTTACTTTTTACTTTTTAATAATTTTTTTGTTTTCCAATAAAATTATAGCAATAGAATAAAAATAACAATAATATATTACTCAAATATTTGTTATTGATTCATTTTGTAAATCGAAATGCATTAATTATAATTTAAAACATCAATCTTTCAAAAACAAAAACAAAAATCTAAAACATCAATCTTTCAAATAGAGAGAGAGTAGCTATTTATTAGCTAATTATTACTGACTAGAAATCAACTCGCGCATTGCGCGAAGTTATCTATTAATCTTGTTTTTTTACTTTATAATTTTATTTTATAATTTTATATATTTTTATTATTAATAGTTTTATTTTTTAATGTTTTTTAATTTTAAATATTATTTTAGTTTCTTTATTATTGTTAAATATGTAGATATATTGTGAAATATTTTCCTTAATATAAATTGAGATGTGTTATTTGTTTAATTTTTTTTTCTTTTATACTTATATGTTGCTGTAAGTATCTATGTATCCCATTGAATATTATTCAATTAACTTCTTTTTTATGTCGCTTATTTCCTGTGAGATCAACAAAGTGAATTCACCATCGATCACATTCATTCTCTTTAATTTTTATTCGAAATATTGTGTTTTCAAAGAGAATTTTCAGTTTTATGATAAACCAAAGACTCATCAACGGACCGGTCCGGTACACGGAGCCACTCCTCCACAGTATTTGTTTTTTACTTTTAAACTAATGTAATGTAAATGTCCAATTTATAGTCTCTCTTCAGTGTAGTTTAAAGTCATTCGGGTGTAGATTCTTTTTCGTTGGAGTATCTGCATTTTGTTTTTTTATACGTAACATTGATATGTTGTCTTTCTATTCCTTTTTATGGATTTTAGAATTTTTTTTTATTTTTTTTTATTTTTTTTTAGTCTTGTTCGAATGTTTTCCAACTCCGTTTCTACATTATAGTTGACTCTTATTACAATTAACATTCTTAATTATTATTTTTTAGAGAATTTCTATTTTTTTGTTTGTAGAGAACTTTTATTAATTTCTAAATTTATATTATGTGAAGGTCCAAAATATTTATCTGAATAAAATATATAGAAGCCCATTCAAAAACAAATTAAGTTGATGATATGAATAGCTTAGATGGAGAGAGATTTGACTAATTATATATATGATTTAGTTAAGCTTAGTTCTTCTTTAACTCTTTTTGTATGGGCTGAAAAAAAAAACTGGATTAAAAGGCTCCACATCCTTTGTATCATTTGTGTATTTCAATAGCAAAGCCCATTAAAAATTGATTTACAACATTTCTTATCTTATCTTTTATTTATTTATCTGTGTTGTTGTCACGTAAAGCAAATGATTCTGCGTTGATGTAGGCATCTTATTTAGGTTACTTGAATCAGGCTAATATTTTTTTTTTGTTTTTTGTTGTTAAAGTGCTAATAAATATAGAGAGTGGCCGTAGCCTTATGTTCATTTTCTAACTTTAGCATGCAGCAGTACATTTAGCTCAGTTTCAAAATTAGTTACAGTTTGATTTCGATTTGGTATTTTATATAAAATTTACAAAACATCAATCGAATTAATTCAGCTTGATTTCGATTTAAAATAATTCAACTTGGTTTGATTTGGTTCAGTGCATCCCATTCTTAATTAGGAGAGATGACGAAATTTTTTTTCAGGAAATCAATTACAGAAAATATCACCGTCGTCTTGGTAGAGATAAGCGTGTTTAATTTACCGAATCTTTTTTTTGTCAGAAAATAATTACAGAGTCGTTTTTCAACTTACTTAGTTTGCGAGTTTTACTTTTTTCCGTTACAATACAAACATAGAAATATCTTGTGGCAGAAGAAAATACCCCTACGTCCTTTTCAACCTTTTATTACATTCCTTTGTTATTTATCTTCCAAGGCACACACCGTTTATTACTGATTTATATTTAGTCGTTATACTATCTTTATTTTTTGTTAATTGTGTTGACACATCCTTCATGTAACACGGTCCAAAAATATATCATGGGACAAAAAAACGATTTATGTAAGAACATTTTTCTATTATCTTCAAATAAAATGTGATTTGACAGATATTAGATATATGTAAGAAACTGAATGGCCCTTTAACAAAAAAAAAATGCAAGAAACTGAATCCAAAGGTGAGAGAAATGAAAAAAAAAAAAAAGAATTTTAAAAAATCACGAACTCGCAACGGCAGAAATAAAATTAACGTACGATCACAGAAATTAATTACTGTTTCCTTTTCTACTCCTTAGCGCGTTTTTACTAGAATCAGCGGGTTTATCATGTGGCATATTAAATGTACGCCCTACTAGACATAGAAATATTCGTTTTTTTTTTCAAAGTCATACGCTGTCTCTCGTCAAACTCCTTCTGTATTTGTTAATTGTGCTGACAAGTACTCTGATAGTGATATAATACGATAATAATTGTGCTGACAAGTGGCAAGTATCATCTAGCATAAGCGAATTGCGAGAATGGAAATTGAAACTAATTACGAGAGAACATCATTTATTTTATCATGTGGCATAAATAAATTTTATACAAGAAAATATATCAGTGTCTATATGTATTCTCCCTGCATAGATCATGCAATTTGAGAGCATATATGTAAAATATATGTAAAAAGGGTGAGAAGAGAATTAACAGCACCAAAAAGTGAGGATATATAGATATATATATATATATATGAACATAAAGTTGTATTAGCAATGTAAAGTTTGGTGGGAACGATATATGTGATTTTTTTCTTCCTGTTGAAACTATTACCTATATTTATTCACTGCCTATATATTATATAACTATATATCTATATATAGAAACTTTTTTTTTGAACAACTATATATAAGAGCTTTTCTTACTTTTCATTTATTTGATGGAAAACGACTATATCTTAAAAAAATATACCTTATAGAAAAAAAAATGGGTTTGTATGGGCTCATAACGTCTAGAAGACTTCGTTCAACAAAAAATGTACGTTATAAGATATCCGACTACACCTGATATTCATTATTTATATTAATAATATAAAATAATTCATATCGGATATATATGATATAGGGGCTGGGCAAAAAGCATGTACTTTTTTAGGCGGGTACGAACATGGTAAGGAATCGAAGACGACAACGAGTATCAGTGTCCAACGCTAATATGATATACCTATTTTTCAATTTTGCGGATACAAAAAAAAAAAATAGAATCTGATAAATATTTCTTTATTTTTATAAAGTGATCGATCAGTTACATATATCAAACTTGATTATTCGGTTGTCCAAAGCTAATATGATATATATACCTATTTTTCATTTTTGCGGATACAAAAAATATTAGAATCTGATAAATATTTGTACAGTTTGAGAAAGAGATCAGTTACATTTAAAAAACAAAAAAACGATCAGTTACATATACCAAACTTAATTATTCGGTTGGTTACTTGAAATAATAATTTTTTCAGAGTATTAACTGATCAGGTCTTGCCCTAAGCTTGTAAAACGTTGTGAGAAAAGCACAAGGTCTCTTACTGCAAAAACAAAAAGTCATATTCTAAATTTGCATTTTCAGAAACTTCTCTTACAGTTTTATTGCTCACAAAGTCTCTATATAAGGGTAGTCAATCGATTCTCATTTCTCAACAGAGAGAGAGAGAGAGAGAGAAACACTTTAGCAATAAAAACAAAGAAAAACAGAAAGCAACGAAATATGAGTGGAGAGGGAAGTAAGGGATCCAAAGTTCATAATGAGTGGGCTAACTTAACACCTGATTGCTTGCTCACTATTTTCTCCAAGCTTACCGTGGAGGAGATGTTGGAGGGCCCAATGCAAGTTTGCAAGCCATGGACGGCAACTGGAAACAAATCTGTTTTCAGTGTCTTTGACGTCGGAGCTCGCACCGTTAATCCGTTCGACTGGACGGACATGGAGGAGAAAATGGACGCCCTTCTCAAAGTTTTCGCAGACAAGAGCGACGGTGGCTTAAAGAGTATCAGGGTCAAGCTCTGCACTGACAAATCCATCACCTATGTTGCTGAGAAGTAAGTCATTAAGTACTCTTCTATTTTTTTCTGAAAAAACTCAAAAAGTGAGTCCTGAGTTCTTTTTGAGACCGATAAAATAAAACTTGTGAAAATGATGATGATGAGCGCATCTAATCTACCCGAAAAATATTTTGTATACTATAAACGAGATACTAATTAAACCCTAAAGTTTACCTATTTAACAGTGTTTATATATATGAACTCTGCATTTTATTTTTGGCTATATAGTGTATCACGAATTTGCATTTAGTGGGAAAGAAAATCATGGATTCATAAAAGAAAGAAATTTTTCTTTGGGATGAAATTAAAAGGAAAATGATGCATGCAGTCTGCCATTTATTACAAATTTGAATCGGAACGGAGGAGAATTTAGATAGGTATGTTGTTGAAATATATTAAACATAAATTTAAAAATTCTAAACGTTGAATGATATAAATCTTCCCTGAGTCCTTTTCATCACTTCTCATCCATCTTTGTTTACGTTTAGAGTTCTTGTAAAACATGTGTGGTGTATTTCATTCCATGATATGTTAAAACTGGAACCCTCAAACACCTCACAATAGTTTTTCCACCACTGAAACTGGCCAATATACAATACTGATTCCCATACTATTATGGTGTTTAAACTTTCCTTTCTTGTCTAAGGTGCCCTGCTTTAGAGGTTCTTTGGCTGACTAGTGACTACGTGCCCAAGTGTCACTGATGCTTCCATGCTTAAGATTGCGACGAAGTGCAGAAACCTTAGAGAACTCCGCATCCGCCAGTCGCCGCATATAACCGACACGACGCTGCAGATGGTGGTGAACAATTGCCCCAACGTGCAGATCAATCTGCACGACTGAATTAAGTCTCCGACAATGGCCTATGAACGCTATCTATCCCCTATCCCAGAACTTTATAGCTACTTATGTCAAATAATTATGCTTTCGCGTTAGTTATGCTTTCTGTTTAATTATGCTCTCAGTTTACTTATGTGTGTCAAAACTTTTAAATGTCGTCTATTTAACCCTCTATATATGAATCCCTAATGCTATTTCTATCTATGAACCCTCTCGATGACTCTCAAAACTGCATAGCCAAGTTGAATTACGTGATCTGATTGGAACATAAAAAAAGAATTAAGAGCATATGCATTATGTTTTTGTTTGTTAAAGAGGCATATATATGCATTATGTTGTTATAGATAATATGCTTAATCATACACGCCAGCGTAACAGTGACATGAAACGCCAGTGATGATTATCACAATATTATTTAATTTTTAAAATTTATTTTCACAATATTATTTTCCTCAGCCCAAATGTAAAAAAAAAAAAAGCATCGTTCAAATTCAATTCCTATTAAAGATATATTCCACTTGGTGATGATCTCTTTTAGTCATACGATACAAAGTCTCCCCACTGCCATAGATTATAGATACGACAATGAAGCAAATGGCGAGTTGTGATTAACGAAAAAATGCTGAGTGAAGAGCTTGGGATGGCAAGTAATTTACAGCTACTATATAGAGTTGATCACGAACACACAACGGCAGAAATAAAAAGTACGATCACAGAAATTAATCACTCTTTCCTTTTCGATCCTTAGCTTGCTATTGCTTTTTACAGTTGCACTAGAGTCAGAGATTTACCATGTGGCATATTAAATGTACGCCTACTAGACATAGATATATTCGTTTTTTTTCAAAGTCATAAGTAATTTGTCGTCACATTACTTCTATATTTTGTTAGTTGTGATGACACATATCTGATAATGAATATTATACGATAATAAATATACCATGTAGCATAAGCTATAACTATAAGCTAATTAATTACGTATTGAAGGAGAATTTAATTACGAGCTAGAGAACATTTTAAGATCATGTGGCATAAAGAAATTCTTATACAAGAGAGTATATTAGTGTGTCTATATGTCTTTTCCTTGCATATATACATAATACCATTTGACAAAGTAGATGTAAGAAATATTTTCTCTTCTTTATTTCAATAGTAAGCGCTTGCTCAGAAGAAAAAAATAGATGTAAAATATTTGTAAAAAGGCGGGGAAGAGAAATAACAGCAACAAAAAGTGAGGATATATGAATATAAAGTTATATTAGCAAAATGTAAAATTTGGTGGGAACGATGTAAATGTCATTTTTTGTTTTGTTGTATTTAAATGTTGGTAAACGAGGAAATTGTTCTTAGTTAATGGATCTCAAATATGAGACGGTCAACAATATATGGTTTAACATTACCAAAGGAAAAGTAACCAAAAAAAAAAAATACCACTAAAACAATCATTTTAGATGACTAATTAATTATTTTTCTTAGCACGAAATATACTAAAATCCAGGAATAACCGGCCCATCCAGAGTAAACAGTAAACACTTTATCTAACAACAAAGTAATGCATGGATCCATATTATAATTACAACTTTAAAACAATCATTTTCACGTATATCTTTTTTCCAACATATATAAATAAAATTAATTTTCACATATATCGAATTGATCATCAGAAATTTCGAATCCACGAACCAGCCTGACTCGGTCATCATGCCCTCGAAATCACAGTTTGGACAAGACGATCATCTTGACCCTTGACCCGAATCCCATCATTCAACATACTCATAATCATGCAATGCAGTTCTTTCCACGATTTCTTTCCACGAATTACAAGAGAGTAGTCGACCTGATGGGTTTTATTCAGGAGGACCCGCATATTTTCTTATAATTCAGGAGGTTCCGCGTACAATATTTGTTTTACAATGCCTACAAACTGATATTCCCTCTCTATTTTAGTTTTTTTAAGACTTGCTTTTTTTTGTTTTTGGTCACTTTGCATATGCATTTAGGCACATCTAACAATATTTAAATGTGTTTTTACTTGCTTAGGTGCTTTGGATTGTGAATTACAAGAAGGACACTTTTGGAGTTTAGTTCGAGCAAAAGAGTGGAGTTTAGCGCATGGTTATGATCAACGCACTGAGGAAGTTCAAGTAGCAACCAAGATGGAGACTGAGAGAAAGTTTGAAATGAGGAAAGCAAGTTTTGAAGATTCGGAGGAGGCACATCGACCATGTACATTGGACAAGAGCATGCCAATGCAGAAAACCCAAAATTTATTATGTTGACCTGAAGGCTCCGAGCAGAAGGTGGCCAATGCAGTTTTTCTCTCCCACCAAAATTAAGATTCGACCCAGTTAGAACCGGATCGACTTTCTCCAAAAAATTTTGTCATAATTTTTTTTTAAAAAACATAAGAAAACCTAAGTTTATTTTTTTCTATTACTTCTCTTCATGTTGTTCTTGGATCTTAAGCTTATTATTGCTAACTAGTGAAGATGTCTTAATCTCTTTTTTAATCATTTTAATTATGTCTTGTTTATTGTTTTTATTTGTCTTTGTATTGCTTTTAGCTATGTGTGAGTATTTCATCTTTGGCTTAAGGGTTTAGTAGATTAAGATGGTTTGATGATTGTTGCTGATGCTTAGGCCTAAATATTTGTAAATCACTGATTTAAGATGTGTTTAATGTTAATATTTGACTTGATCATTCAAATCGATTTCACATCCGAAAGGTGTTTGATGAAATGATTGAATGAATTTCAAATTTGTTTCTCTTCCATAACCAATGTAAATTGATGTTATGGCAATTAGTTCACTTAATGAATTTTCTTATTAATGCTAATTGATTATTTGATTGACAAATGAAAATTTAGTAAATTGAGTAATTTTTTTATTTTTTTTTTTTTTTTAATTTTTTTATTTTTTTTTTTTTTTTTATTTTTTTTGTTTTTTTTTCTTTCTTGCATCACTAATCATTTGTCATTCCATCTTAATCAATATTTGTTAAGCCCCAAACCCATTATTTTCCCATTAAGAATCAATTTAGTTTTCTCTCACTTATTGTTTGGTTTGGTTCATTTAGTTCATCGAATTAGTTGCTTATCGTTATTTGTTGGTTTGGTTCATGCATTGTTTTGTTTGTTATTGCAACTAGATAATCTAGTTTTTTTTTTAAATCCATAAAAATCGACTTTCCGTAGTTTAATTAGGTTATTGGATTCTTATTGCATTAGTTACTCAACCGTTTTGCAATTTTATGAATTAGGTTTAAAACTTTCAAACATCACAAACCGAAACAACGACATCTATGTACACTGTACACAATGTGGCCTGATAGGGGCACACTATTAACAAATAACAAGTGTTTGCTTTCAATGGGCCAAGGAAGAAACAGAACGTTTTTAATCACTAGGCAATTATTGGAATTAGATTACCTTGGTGTGTTTTTGGAAAATGTAATATGGGCTTCGCCCAACAAACACTAAGGCCTTGGCTAGGCTTGTACTTTTTTCTTTCTCATGCTTTTAATTGAAAAATCTAGTTTAAAAACAAAAAATTTGAATAGAGAGGATAATAAAGATGTTGCACTCAACTTCGTTTGTCTTTCGATATTCGACCAAGGAATGCATTCAAAAGATCCTTGTTAGCTTTATTTCTTTTTATTTTTCTGTTTCAAACAATGATTTGGAAAAAGTAATACCTTATTAATTAAATTTATATATGTCAAATTACATGCACGTTTTTATGCAAGTCATATCATATATTAAACGAGAAGAAGCACACACGGATAAATTTTAGTTTTGGATGATTAATTAAAATCATATGACAAGCTCTGGGATAATAACAGCGCCACTGCTATAAACCTCTGCATCGGCGACGTGAACATCTTTGCCAAGAACCGTTATGTTAGTTAGCCGAGCCCACCTTCCAACAGTCGAATCCCATCCCACAATACTATCAGATACACAAGCATTTGTCTTGATCCGAGCTCCACGCATTATGGTGCAACCAAACAATCTCACACCTGATTCAATCACACATCCCGAACCAATCACCACATCAGGTCCGATCAAGCAGTGTTCTCCTCGAACCACGGTTTCATCCGCCAGAACATTCCCAATGATGTCGTCTCCTGCAGCCAGTTCTTGTGGCGCTTTCTGTCTTAGAGAATCGAGATACATTCTTTGCCCGGTTATGTAATCTTTGGGCTGACCAATGTCCATCCAAAAACCGGGTAGCACCATGGCGTAAAGCTTCTTCTCTGAAGCTATCTTAGGGAAAATTTCTTTCTCTATGGATGTACGTCTCAGCTCAATCCTTTCAAGAACAGAAGGGTTCAAGAGGTATATCCCGGCGTTAATCTTGTTCCCCACAAAATGTTTCGGTTTCTCTACGAAACTTTCAACTCTCGCTGTAGCTTCCTCCATAACCACCACACCGTACTTGGAAGGATCATCAACCTGTTAATTTAATACATAGAGCAACGCAAAATCAAAGTTAGTAACAGATGAAAGAATAATTCAGTTTTTTGTTTTTTTTGTTTTACCTTGGTGACCATGATTGAAGCTTCAGCGCCATGAGTTTTATGGAACTCGATCATCTCGAGCAGTGGATATTCGCAGATAACATCGCTGTTTAGTACAAAAAAGGGTTGGCCTGATTCATCGACCAGCTTATCCCGAGCCAGAGCGAGAGGCCCTGCTGTACCTAAGGGTTCGGTTTCCTGGGAGAAGGTAATCTTAATCTCTAGCTTCTTCTCATATTCTTTCACAAAATTCAACATGACCTGATCAGATATACCAAAACACAAGGAGTATGATTACACCACACGGAATCTTCTCACGAGTAAATAGTTATATCGTTGTACCTCTGGTTGTTGGTGATTGATAGCTAATACAACTTCAGTCACTCCAGCATCTTTCAGAGCTTCAATCTGTTCATTGTTGATCAAAATATTTGTAAGACTGTAAAAAAACCTCTGATTCGCAGAATGCACCTTAATGAGAAAAGAAACTGAACTGAAACAAAAGACAAAGCTAAACCTGATGCAGAATCATGGGCTTGTTTCCAAAATCAACAAGCGGTTTTGGCATGCTAAAGGTAAGGGGCCTCAATCGAGTTCCGAATCCTCCAACCAGAATAAGGGCCTTCATTCTGCTGCAGAAATATGGAGAGAATCAACAAGAATTATCCAAACCCAGAAGAAGGCGTGACCTAGAAATTATGTAAAAAAAATCTTCAATTACAAGCACAAGTATTTTCATTTTTACTCCTCTAACCTAAAAACAGAGGAATCTCTGAATCAGCTCGATACATTCAACAAGCGGAAACTTCTGCTATCACGATCCAAAGACAGCAAAAAGTTTCCGCTTGGTGTCAGATTGGGGGGGGGGGGGAAACAATGTGCATCTGACACCAAAATCTATAATATAATATGGACTCAGGTCAAACAAACAGATCGGTAAATATAAAATAAGATTTTCAAAGAGAACAGTTAAAAAAATAAGGAAGAAGAAGAAAGGGAAGACTAAACAATGCCTTGTCCGAAGAGATCTGAACGAAACTCACATTAATTTTTTTGAATGGCCACAGATCTAAAGAAGATGACGTCTTCACAGATCTGGAAGGAGACTGTCTCCTAGGCTGAGAGATTTTGACAATGCTGCCAAGACTGACACGAGAAGTCAAGCCAAAAGTGCAAAAGAAAATCCTTCAATCAAACCATAGATTTAACCTTCTTCTTTTTTTTTATAATTGACAACTAATCAAATAGATTGAATAACTAGAGAGCGTCAATTCGTGGGGCCTATTAAGGCAGATCCCATTAAAAAAAAATAGTTATAAACTCCATTTTCTATATATTATATTTCAACAAACTATTTGTTACCTTTTTTAAAAGATTTATAGCCATTTGTGTGGATCTTGTTTTCTTATATTGTATTAATTGTTTTGTGCCTCTTATCTGAATTCGACACATGTCAATTATTTAAAATTTTCCAATTTTTTTGCGTTTAAATAATAATTTCCAGTTTTAAACAATTGACATCCATACTATTTGAAAAAATCTTACTGGAAATTAATTGTATCATAAAATTGATTATGTAGGGCCACAGTTACTAGAATGATGGGAGAATATAAATGAAAATAAATCCATTGTTTTGCTTAATTCGCGACGCCGATTCAACCAAATTCTTTATCTTCGCGATCGCGCCGAACCAGTAACATGCAACCTTCTTTATTGACATGATAAGTCTGTAGTCGGAAAATTCTATTTCTAGATGAGTTTGGATCTCCGTCAGCGTCCCAAATTTTTCGCTAACTGGTTAGTCCGTAATTTCAAAATTGAGAATTTCAGATATTTATTTCGTAAAATAAATCTTCCTGAGTCGACTTACTTTTTCTAGAAAACACAAGTCTGTAGTTGCGAAAAAAAAAACAAAAGTTGCATCATCATATAAAAGAAATGGGATGGTATTGTCGCGACTCCAACGAAATGGTCTTTCCGCGTTTAAAGAAACAACATCACAGACAAAGAGAAACCGTCTTCAAATCAAAAACCAAAAACAACAACTCAGATAAAGTACTGATGGATAAGACATTGATTGATGATGATGATGATGAAGAAGCTCATTTGAGAAGTGTCTTGACAATGGCTTTGACATTGAGCTTCTTCAAGTCAGTGTAAGACTGGCCACAACCCACGAACATAACTGGTGCTCCCGATATGTAAACCATCGATAACGCTGCTCCAACCTACAAACCACCGTCTCAAACACTCAGTTTACGACTCATACACAACATTTTTTCATAAGATCCTTGTATCAGTTTTTACTGTACCTTATCGTCAATGGTATCGAACTTCGTCAGTAAGATTCCATCAATCAATCTTGTGTTCCCAGAATTGGAGAGATCCGAAAGTTTCTGAATTTCACAAGGGGGGAAAGAAAAAAACAACGTTAATAAGGTTCCGATTAAACATCTAACAAGAATATCTAATGCGGGTAAGAAACGGACCTGATTAAACTTTGAGAGCTGGTCTACTGCATCGTTTCCAACAAGAGCTTCACCAACAAACAAGACCAAGTCCGGGGTATTGAGGTTGATGAGCTTTGAGAGAGCTCTCATCAAAGGTTCATTATCCTGCATCCGACCAGCTGTGTCAACAAGAACAACATCCGATCCATTTCGAGTTGCTTCTTGTATGGCTTCTTTAGCAACTACTGCTGGATCCTTTTCATAGCCCTTTTCAAATATCGGTATCTGTTTGCCAAATCCCACCACCCGATTCAAATCAGTATTTACACCATTAATCAACGATTGTTTGAATATCAAACACACAGATGATTCATTACCTGTAACCTGCGAGCATGAGTCCGTAACTGCTCAACAGCTCCAGAACGGAATGTGTCGCAAGCCGCCATCATTACACTGACCTTATGCTGCAAAAGCCAATACGCCACTTTGGCCAGATTGGTGGATTTCCCAACTCCATTGACTCCAACAAACACGACCACATAAGGTCTCCTCTGTTCTTTGGCAGCATGAACGTCTCTCATTATATCAATGGAGCGTCTCGGAGTCAATATACGAACCAGAGCATCCTCCATTGCTCCCTGAAGTCATATGTTTCACCACAATTAACCCATCTTGAGATTGCAGAGTGAAATGTTTTCTAGATTCAATTAGAGCTACAAGGACAAAACACAATACCTGAACGGTTGAAGAGATCCTCGTGAACGATGCCAGCTTCTTTCCTTCAAGACTTGCTTCCACTGATTCACAAAGCTTCCCGGCTATCTCTTCAGCCTGTGCATGAAAAGCCCAAGCTCAAGTAAGACACATAACTAAGTCCAAAACATAAGGAATGTTGCACTGTAGAGAAACATACCACATTCTTGGTCATGAGCCGTTCCTTCAGAGCTTTCAACGCCGGTTCAAGGTCTGTCCTTTCAAGATTCGCTTTCCCAGTAATACTGAACAAAGATTGCAGTATATGTTTTTCAATACTTGATGGTAGAATAGATAAGTAAATTAGCAACAAACTCAACAAGAATAAACGCTAACCTCTGGAAAACTGAAGAAAACCAGCCTTTTTTCTTAGCCTCAGGCTTCTCATCACTTCCTGGTTCGTCATCATCTTCACTTTCACTATCACTACTGAAAACCTCTTCCTTGTCCATCATACTTTCTCCTTCGTCAGCAGCCACAATATCTACATGATCGTTGATCCCGTTTCCATCCACGGAATCCGTGAAGTCCAGTTTCTCTTGTTTTGGAGCCGCATCATTCCAAACCCTATTTTTCTTTGAAGCCTTTTTGGCTGGTTCCACAGCAGTTACCTTGGAACCTTTATTACCTATACTGTCAGCTTTCCTTACACTTCCTCTACCTCTTACTCCTTTACTCCTTAGTTTCTGAAGTTTACTTAAATCAAGTGCAACGTTATCAGTCGTGTTTTCTTTCCCGTTAGCAAGATCATTCTTCTGAGAACCATCTTCCATCCTATGATTATCGTTAGAATGACCATTTGTCAAGTTACCGACTTTGGCTTTATTGCCATCTCCATCATCTTTTTTCGATCCACCTTCGCTGATCCTTTTGTTTCCTCCTTCAAGACCAGCCTTTGAGACCTGCCCTTGCTTCTTAACACTGCTCACAGGCTTTCCCACTTGCTTTGTCTTCTTCAGTTCCTCTGCCCGAGCTTCGGCTTCCTTTCTAAGCTGCCTAAAAGTCTCGTCGAAATCATCGTAAGCCATCCGTTTGGGATCATAGATCTCAGAGAAGCTCTGCTTCACCATAGAGAGCAAATCATCCACGTAGAGCAAGTGGAGAATCCGCTGATAGACAGCGACAAAGACGAGCCCAAGATCATTGTGGAACGTCCACTTGAGAGTGTAGGCGGCACCAGGAGCATCGTAGTTATACGAAACATCACCAGATCGTTCCTCAAGGAGGCATGATCGGATCAAAGTATCGATCGGTGATCCTTTCAGAGCGTTCCCAAACTCTTTGCATGTCCAGAGGATTAATCCTCCTCGGGTAAAGATTAAAAGCTGTTCTAACATCTTCGATCTTCAATTCGCACCTGAAAAAACATATGTTACCTCCAAATCAAAACCCAAAGTTTAACCCTTGAAGTGAATGAATTGCATAAATCAACCCGAAATAGCCCAATTTCTGAATATTCTTAAGAGCTTGTCACAAATCGGAAAAACAATTATTCGGAAAAAATCGAGAAACAAAGACGATAGCCTCAATCCATAAGCACAAATTAAGAGATCCAGGCAGATTTAAAGTAAGGAAGCAACCAAATTAGAAACGCAGACAACAATTCCTAGAGAGAAATCGATCAGAAAAATGCCAATTGAAGATCCTAGGATCAACGGGTAATCGTTTTGAATCCGTAAGGAAACCAAATAGAAACACGGATCTTGTGTATCGATCCGAAACTCAAAAGCCGAAAACAAGCAAGAGGATTTTCACGAGAAGAGATTGAGAGACGAATATATCGAATCGTAGAGTTCGAGAGAGGAGGATCCAAACCTTGATCCCTGTCGTTTTTTGATACAATTGCCCAAATGGGAGAAAAAAACAATAACTTTACAGGGCGAGAGAGAGAGAAAAAAAAAGAGAAAAAAAAATGTGAAGATTATGATTCTCTCTATTGATTCCGTGTTATATATAGGGTTAACATTAATTCTTTTCTTTCTGGAGTCAGGTGACTTTTTTTTTTTTTTTGGTCAAGAGTCTGTAGAAATTTAATTATTCATTCTTGTTTAGGATTTCTTTCCTTTTAGTTTTAGTTGAATAATAATAAAAAAAAATGTAAATCTGAATTTGGCATATATATCACAGAAGAAAAAGAACTTATATTAATATAATCTTCCAGATGACAAAAAAAAAAAAAGATTTGTAATCCAATGCAGACACGAACTAAACTTTGTTTAGGTAAGAAAAAAATAAACAAACAAAAGAACGAAACGTGAAACCGACTTTTGCTTCGTGGAAGCTGGTGGTGGCTCATTGGACGGTAATGAATGTTGATGTCCCATTGACTAACGACATAAAGAAATTCCAACGCGGCGACTGTGAAAACGGTGCGTTTTAATGTATGCTCCATTTAATATGCATTCGAAAGCCCATGGGCTTTACAAAGGCCCAATTAATCGCTCTCCTGAAACTTAATTAGCTTTCAGCTCGTTCTTCCTATATACTATAGTACGTCTCATTAAGACCCGAATATTACTCCCTAGAGTTCCATAATTTATAACACATACATATCGAACATTGGACTTTGTGGGGAAAAAGGTTCTGAATTTTGTTCTTATAACAACACTATAATAATGGTGATGATGAGGATGATGGTTATTAACTTATTATTATGAGGATGCAGAAAATTAGCATGGAAGCTTTGGTCCATATAATGACGATTTACATAATTTATACGTATAATCAAATCTATAAACTAGGAACCACGCCTATTACATGGTCTCGTTGAATCCACCGTTGTCAACAATTAGATTAAAATATACACAAATAATGCTTTCTAAACGTGAATTTGCATCAAATCCCAAAAAATAGATCGTGCATGTTGCATAAAATTCAATCATTAATGATCGCAAATTCGCAATTCCTTCGGATATGCCGATCATTACGCCAGCTCTTTTTATCGTTTTGACTTTGTTTGTTCAAAGTCTACTTGTTTGGAAAATATAGTACATTAGGGTCGCAATCCCCATTTTTTTTTCATAGATTTACTTGCGCCCGGAGTAATATTTACTTTAGTTTAGAAAACTCTAATGTATAAGCACCAATTTACAAACAAAATACAATTAATAAAGTTGTACTAAAATAATTATAATTAGAAACAATCAAACAATATACTCATACTTTTTGTATAAGTACTTTTATGGAAATTTTTATTTTTATAGCCATTTCATGTTCATGTTCTTTTAACAAAAAAAAAAAAAAAAGCCATTTCATGTTCACCGATCACCAACATCAAAATTTCACTTTCTAAAAACATTTGTAAAACCAATACAATGACAATCGAAATCTAAAGTCATATATCATCAATTAAATGCAATTTTTCCAAGCATAATTAATTAAGAAAAAAAACAAAAGGTGTTTTCATACTTCTGAAGAAATATATTTAGATATATCCGACATGGTCTACTAGCTTTTGGGGCACCGATTTTGACCTATCATTTCTTACGACACAACACAATTGAAGCTTTTGCAATGGTACAGTTAGTAGTAGTCTCTTCATAATATTTTAAAATAGACGGTGAACTATAGTATTACTTTATATGTCGATTCTCAGAAGATTTCATTATTGAATACATATATACACACTAGTCTTATTTAATTGGTCTGGGGGAGAAGTGATCTTTAACCACTTGTGTTGACCACAGTACGGATCATGAAAAATTGAACAAAAAACTCAAATATGATTTGACAAAATACACAATATTCTGTACTTATACTATTAATGATGTAAATCATGTAATTGAAATCCTAAATTTGATAAATAAAGAATTATATTACATTGTCATCTCTTTACAAAAGAAAAAAACTCTTATAAAAAGAATAACCAATAAGATGGTCAACTGAATGACATTGTAATTTGTCGTTTTAAAAAACAGTTAAAAACATGTGAACCCAGTATTATACCATAAATATATATATATCTAAACAAACTGAATTTTCAAATAACAGTAGCAAAGCCAATACGACACAAGCATGAATGACATTGTTTTTTAAAAAATGCATATTTCAGAATTTATAGGCACAAATTTTTTTACACGATGAACATTAGTTTGTTTACTAATAAAATACAAAAGTTATAACTATTATTCCACATCGTCCATTTTGTTTGTTTGTTTATTTGTTTATCTTGTGGTAATGTAGTAATTACACTTTTTATTTTATTTTTTTCATTATACTTCCTCAAAGTAAATAATTGCAGATGTCAAAAAAAAGAGTAAATAATTGCAGTTAATTTATTTTCTTTCTTTGTTTGTTGTTCATCGCGAACAAACGTGCTACAGATCTTTTGACTTTAATGTCCACCTAATTAATCACCAATCAGCAATTATGGGTAATATTATGTCTGTATTCAAAAAATTGAGACAGACAAATATTTTTTTTTAAAAACCACCTAAAAGTTACTAATATTGAGAGAAACGAGTCAATACGGCGGATAGAGGTGTATCAATTGCAATTACCATGTAAATAGCTAAGAAGTAAGAACATAAACATGCAGAGAGGATGAGAGAAGAAGATAAAATAATCATTGTGCAACATTGCATTTATGGCTTTGATTTGCTTCTGATTCTAATTTCTAAATCATATCTTCTTCTGAATTCAAGATCCAAATTTGCCTTCGAATATTAGCAATGCAGCAACTAAAAAAGTAATTGCTACACATGAATATATATACATATATATCAAATTTTCTAACACCTTTTAACTTCTGAACAGTTGTAGTAGTAAACAGTGTGGTTAATGCGGTCTATGCATAAGAAAAAAAACCCGGTTCAATATGTGATCACTATTAGTTATGTGGTTCAATTACAGAAATGAACTAATTTTTTTAAAAAAGTTAACTAGTTCAAACCCATAAAAAAACATAAGCAATTTGTCTTTTTCCTTATATGTGTTCGGAGCCGAGATAACGACGTTTATCACTTTCGCTGCATTTGTAGCAAACACAATTTTATGTGGGAGAAGCAATACCACAACTAAAATAAGCCCAAACATTGCATATATGATATAGTTTTTCCATCAAATTGGTGGGTATAGGTGAGTGTTGTATTATACAAGCTCGTGAATAGTCCCTACGTTGCCTATGTGTATACAAGCTCGTGAATAGTTCCTAAATATACTCACATATATGCCAATAAATACATTAGCAGAGAGAGAGAGAGAGAGAGAGGTCCACTCACAGCTGGCCCAACCTACACATTGTGTAGTAACTCAGCAAAACACACATTAAATAAGAACCTCCAAAACCCCATCCATCAATATCCATATACATCTCTCTACTTTCACACACATATAAATACATCCACACAAACATATATACAATGATCTCCATATAATATATGTCCTAACACACAACCCACTCAAGAAGAAAAGTGGAGAGAGTGTGAAAGGACACGAAATGGCAAGAACTCATCTCATTTTTCTTCTTCTTGTAGCTCTTTTATTGAAAACATCGTCATCATCATCATTGCCTTCAAGTGAGCAAGAAAAGGACAGAATCAAAGCACTTCCAGGGCAACCAAAAGTGGCATTCTCACAATACTCAGGCTATGTCTATGTAAATGAGTCTCATGGTCGTTCTCTCTTCTATTGGCTCACTGAGTCATCTTCTCCTTCTCCTCACACCAAACCCCTTCTTCTTTGGCTCAATGGAGGTCAGTTTTCTCCACTTCAAATCATTCGTATACATATACAAATTATATCTGTTTTTGTAGCTTTTTGCAGTCGTATATGTTTACTTTTACTCACATTTTAGGGGTTTATTTGCTTCTTTAATTTGTGATTATTCTTCTTACAATCACGCATTTATATCCGGCTATATATAGTTCAAAATCATTTATAAAGACCAAAACCAAACTAAACTGTAATTAAAAGAACGCTTATATCAAAACTAATTAAAAATGAAAAATGAAAAACCGAAACCAAAACGGAAGACCCATTATATTCAAGGATAGGATAAACGATATGATTATGCATCAAATTATAGATTATTCCGTAAGTACAGTCCCTATCCTTTTGGACAAGGAGACAAAATGGTAAAGAGAGAGAAAACAAACACTTAGTCCCAAAACAATTTCATAAGACAAAAAAATTATATATGCATGAGAGACCACACAAGACATATCTATTAGGCATTACTCCTACTAATTTGTGTATTTATTTTAACTATAAAGTAAAAATCGTTATTTTGGATAAAAACTAACAAATGTCCAACTCCAACCAAAATAGCAATAGCAGCATATCAAGTATCAACCACCCCATCTGCCTCTCATTAATGGAACATGCACTCCTTCGCTTTATCTCTTTTTACATCTTTAATTAACTGTTTTTTTAAAAAATAATAATAATTCAAGACCATTTATATTACGAGCTTCGGATTTCGTACTCTGTGAAATCTACCACTCCTACCCATTTCTAGCACTCACGCGCATTGGAGTAAAAACCCTTAGAGCATGTGCATTGGTCTCTCACCAATTTAATAATAATAATTTTAATTATATTATATAGTTTTAAATTAAAAAATAAAAATAAACCAATGATATGAAGACAACGCATGAGATGGTCTCTCATAGTCTCTCAAATCACTCTATTCTCTTCTTTTCTTTTTCTAAGTTTATTAATATTTTATGTTGAGAGACCACCAATGCACATGGTCTTATCTCCCACTAAAAGGCACACTTAAAAATTAACTGGAACATATACATCCTCTGAGCCTCTCTCATCCATGACACGAAAAGGCTTACTATCTTTTTGACTTAAACATTCATGGCGACTATAAATAGCATACAACTATAGCCATAATTAGAAATTAAATGTTATAGGGTTAATTAGAAGCCCACGTGGGATCTCGTGAAGTCTAATCCCTCTGTTAATATTTCGTCAAGCTAATTTATGATGAATCTGTGTATCTTTATTTCCCAAGAAATCCATTAAAAAAAATAATAGTCGTATACGTAATGCAATTATAAGTACATAAAAACATGAGTAGCCTAATCAAATGTAGTTTTCTTCTACGAAATTATTATATGTTGAGTGTTCTCTTGTCACTATCAGGCATCAACTTGTTCTTTTCGATGCCTTTGTAATTGTTGTTCCTCGGTCTCTTCGTTAGCTTCTGTAAGGAAGCATGCCAAAAAGATGAAATTACCGTTTTGCTACCTTAAATAATTAGATTAAAAAAAAACATTTAGATCCCCAAAAAAACATACACATTACCAAAAAGCTTACTAACTACTTTTTATATTTACTTAATTTTTCTTTTCTTGTTAATTAGTTTTGTTTCTTTGACCTAATTTTGTAAAGAAAACTCTTCTCTCCTTCTCTGTGTGTGTGAGTGTAAAAGTCCTTAAGTTCAACGTTGTATAGTCGTAATGGCGTAGTAATAGTGGAGTTTATATATATATATAAAAAAAGAACACTTTAGCACACACAAAAAAAAGAACAGTAAAATTCGGGAATTGTTAGAAGAAAACAAAATTGTTTCAATAGAACTATAGAAGCATGCGTGTTCATGGAGGTCACAAGTTGTTGACAAAAAATGATGATGCATTCTATAGTTGTCTAAGCACAGCCACACACTCACGCCTGCGTGTGTATTTTTCACAATTTTTTGTTTGTTTGGGTACGTGCTTTTATATTCCACAATATTAATGCTTTTTTAAAATCAAAATATATATAGTGTTGTAAAAAGTCATCAAATGAAGGAGGCGTGCAAAACATTTATCAAAATATGCGGCGTCAAATATAAACGAAAGTGGAGCCCACCATCACTATGCGCGCACAGTAAATTTCTCTTTTTCTCTTCTATATAAACGAACGATTTCGTTCATTTGTAAACACACCTAAAAAACATCAAAACCATAAACCATAAAGAGTAATAAACTCTCTCTCGCTTCTTTATCAAGTGTCTTCCTATTTTACGGGTACAAATATTTTTGTCTTTATTTCTATTTATCTATACGATACATTATACCTATTATTATAACATATAGATATTTTTTTTTCCTGGGTCCAGAAATATAAGCGTCATCAAATAGTCTTTTGAAAATTTTGGCCATTGGACTTTTTAATTAATTTAATCATTGGTATGGAGAAAATGGGAGCATGCACGAACAGAACAAGCCATAATTTGGGTCACATTCAAGTATTCAACATGGACCAACTTCTCAAAAGTTAAATCAATAATTTTTCTTTTGATAAATTTAATCAAGAAATTTTAAAGAAACTAATAGATAAATTGAAATGGAGAAATTTGTATATCATTATCTGGCCACATATTTGTTATTCATTAGTATATTAAAAAGAGGATAAACGAAAGATGGATTTTCAGGAAAACAAAGAGTATATATATATATTTTTTTTAACAAAGATTATATTAAATATATATTGAGATTGATGAAGTCATTGAAGGAAAGATAACATTTGATTATTTTATTTATACGAAACAAAATCCACAGGACCAGGCTGCTCATCGATTGCTTATGGAGCTTCCGAGGAAATTGGACCGTTCCGTATCAACAAAACCGGTTCCAATCTCTATCTCAACAAGTTCTCTTGGAACAAAGGTAATTACAGAATTTAATTACAATCATTTTGGTCTACTTTTATATTAATTTTAATCTTCAAGATTATATGAACGAAAATGTTTACAATAACAGATGCAAACCTTCTGTTTTTGGAATCACCTGCCGGTGTTGGATTTTCTTACACGAACATAAGCTCCGATCTTAAAGATTCTGGAGACGAACGAACAGGTTCAATCCATTTTCTTAACTCATGTTCTATCATAAACCGGCATGATTAGTTTTCATTCTCATTTTTACTTAAGAAAATTGATTTATGTTGTGGTTGCATTCCGTATCACAGCTCAAGATAGTTTGATATTTCTTATCAAATGGTTGTCCAGATTTCCTCAATACAAATACAGAGACTTCTACATCGCTGGTGAAAGTTACGCCGGTATGTCATTACATAACAATATTGTTTGATTCATTCGATTCGTATATGACCTGATTCATTCATTCATATATGATCCATATAAGAAGCAAGAAGTTTTGACTTTGATTTTGCTAAAAAATATATTTTTAAATTAAATAAAATTCGAAAATTCTTCTTTTGGTTTGAATATATTTTTGGGAAATCAATTTTATTAAGAGGAACTCAACCAACTTATAATTTGGTTCGTTTTATTCGGTTAAAGGTTCAAGAATGACTGACCTATTGATAATTTTCTATCTACAAATTATTATTTGGACAGGTCATTATGTTCCTCAGCTTGCCAAAAAGATCCATGACTACAACAAAGCTTTCTCAAAACCCATCCTCAATCTCAAAGGATTCATGGTAATAACTTCTTTTTTTGGCGAAATAGACACATAATAATAAGCTAATAAATAAAAGTAAATTAACAATTAAGGGTCTATCTAGCTCAATCTAAAATATAGGTCACATTTGTAATTAACGAAAGATTACCATCCTTATTTCTCAAGGTGGGAAACGCCGTGACGGACAATGAGTACGACAGCATAGGAACCGTAGCATACTGGTGGACCCACGCAATCATCTCCGACAAAACATACAAGTCAATTCTCAAACACTGCAATTTCACGGTGGATAAAGTTTCCGACGACTGCGACACCGCCGTTAACTACGCCATGAACCACGAGTTCGGTGACATCGATCAGTACAGCATTTACACCCCAACGTGCGTGGCATCAAAACAGAAGAAGACTGGTTTCTTTGTACGGATGAAGAACACACTCTTGCGTAG
>JAHZTW010000034.1:1738457-1785638 GCA_020283515.1 Alliaria petiolata | reverse complement strand
CTTATAAAAAAATAACCAATAAGATTGTCAACTGAATTACATTGTTATTTGTCGTTTTAAAAAACAGTTAAAAACATGTGAATCCAGTATTATACTATAAATATATATCTAAACAAACTGAATTTTTCAAATAACAGTAGCAAAGCAAGTACTGTTGTAGTTTTTTTTTTTCCAACTGTTGTATTTTTACTTTTGTTTTTAAAAATGCATATTTCAGAATTTATAGGCACAAACTTTTTTACACGATGAACATTAATCTGTTTACTAATAAAATACAAAAGCTATCACTATTATTCCACATCGTCCATTTTGTTTGTTTGTTTGTTTATTTGGTTATCTTGTGGTAATTTAATAATTACACTTTTTATTTTATTTTTCCACTATACTTCCTGAAGTGTATCAATTGCAATTACGCCTAATTACCATGTAAATAGCTAAGAAGTAAGAACATAACATGCAGAGAGGATGAGAGAAGAAGATAAAATAATCATTGTGCAATATTGCATTTATGGCTTTGATTTGCTTCTGATTCTAATTTCTAAATCATATCTTCTTCTGAATTCAAGATCCAAATTCGCCTTGGAATATTAGCAATGCAGCAACTGTTCTATACACAACACTAAAAAAGTAATTGCCACACATGAATATATATATACATATATATATATATATCAATTTTTCTTAAAACCTTTTAACTTCTGAACAGTCGTAGTAGTAAACAGTTTGGTTATATGCATAAGAAGAAATAAAACACGGTTCAATATGTGGTTCATTTACAAAAATGAACTATTTTTTTTTTTTTAAAAGTTAACTAGTTCAAACCCATTAAAAACATAACCAATTTTTCTTTTTCCTTATATATGTTCGGAGATGAGATAACGACCTTAGCACTTTCGCTGCATTTGGAGCGACACAATTTTATGTGGGAGAAGCAATACCACAACTAAAATAAGCCCAAACATTGCATATATTATAGTATTTCATCAAATTGGTATAGGTGAGTGTTGTATTATACAAGCTCGTGAATAGTCCCTTCCCTACGTTGCCTATGTGTATACAAGCTCGTGAATAGTTCCTAAATATACTCACATATATGCCAATAAATACATTAGCATAGAGAGAGAGAGAGAGTGAGAAAGGTCCACTCACAGCTGGCCCAACCTACACATCGTGTAGTAACTCAGCAAAACACACATTAAATAAGAACCTCCAAAACCCCATCCATCAATATCCATACATATCGTCTCTCTACTTTCACACACATATAAATACATACATACAAACATATATACATCTCCATATACTATATGTCCTAACACACAACCCACTCAAGAAGAAAAGTGGAGAGAGTGTGAGAGGACACGAAATGGCAAGAACTCATCTCATTTTTCTTCTTCTTGTGGCTCTTTTATTGAAAACATCGTCATCATCATCATTGCCTTCAAGAGAGCAAGAAAAGGACAGAATCAAAGCACTTCCAGGGCAACCAAAAGTGGCATTCTCACAATACTCAGGCTATGTCAATGTAAACGAGTCTCATGGTCGTTCTCTCTTCTATTGGCTCACTGAGTCATCTTCTCCTTCTCCTCACACCAAACCCCTTCTTCTTTGGCTCAATGGAGGTCAGTTTTCTCCACTTCAAATCATTCGTATACATATACAAATTATATCTGTTTTTGTAGCTTTTTGCAGTCGTATATGTTTACTTTTACTCACATTTTAGGGGTTTATTTGCTTCTTTAATTTGTGATTATTCTTCTTACAATCACGCATTTATATCCGGCTATATATAGTTCAAAATCATTTATAAAGACCAAAACCAAACTAAACTGTAATTAAAAGAACGCTTATATCAAAACTAATTAAAAATGAAAAATGAAAAACCGAAACCAAAACGGAAGACCCATTATATTCAAGGATAGGATAAACGATATGATTATGCATCAAATTATAGATTATTCCGTAAGTACAGTCCCTATCCTTTTGGACAAGGAGACAAAATGGTAAAGAGAGAGAAAACAAACACTTAGTCCCAAAACAATTTCATAAGACAAAAAAATTATATATGCATGAGAGACCACACAAGACATATCTATTAGGCATTACTCCTACTAATTTGTGTATTTATTTTAACTATAAAGTAAAAATCGTTATTTTGGATAAAAACAAACAAATGTCCAACTCCAACCAAAATAGCAATAGCAGCATATCAAGTATCAACCACCCCATCTGCCTCTCATTAATGGAACATGCACTCCTTCGCTTTATCTCTTATTACATCTTTATTTAACTGTTTTTTTCTTTTAAATACATGACCATTTATATTACCACATAAGTCCCCCCACGAGCTTCGGATTTCGTACTCTGTGAAATCTACCACTCCTACCCATTTCTTGTACTCACGCGCATTGGAGTAAAAGCCCTTGATTATCTCCTCCCACTAAGGTACACTTAAAAATTAACTGGAACATATACATCCTCTGAGCCTCTCATTCATCCATGACACGAAAAGGCTTACTATCTTTTTGACTTGAACATTCATGGCGACTATAAATAGCATACAACTATAGCCATAATTAGAAATTAAATGTTCTAGGGTTAATTAGAAGCCCACGTGGGATCTCGTGAAGTCTAATCCCTCTGTTAATATTTCGTCAGCTAATTTATGATGAATCTGTTTATCTTTATTTCCCAAGAAATCCATTAAAAAAAAAATAATAGTCGTACGTAATGCAATTATAAGTACATAAAAACGTGAGTAGCCTAATCAAATGTAGTTTTCTTCTACGAAATTATTATATGTTGAGAGTTCTCTTGTCACTATCAGGCATCAACTTGTTCTTTTCGTCGATGCCTTTGTAATTGTTGTTCCTCGGTCTCTTCGTTAGCTTCTGTAAGGAAGCATGCCAAAAAGATGAAATTACCTTTTTTTGCTACCTTAAATAATTAGATTAAAAAAAAAACATTTAGATCCCCAAAAAAACATACACATTACCAAAAAGCTTACTCACTACATTTTATATTTACTTAATTTTTCTTTTCTTGTTAATTAGTTTTGTTTCGTTGCAATTTGTAATAGAAAATTTGACCTAATTTTGTAAAGAAAACTCTTCTCTCTTTCTGCGTGTGTGAGTGTCAAAGTCCTTAAGTTCAACGTTGTATAGTCCTAATGGCGTAGTAATAGTGAAGTTTTTATATATATATAAAAAAAAGAACACTTTAGCACACACAAAAAAAAGAACAGTAAAATTCGGGAATTGTTAGAAGAAAACAAAATTGTTTCAATAGAAGCATGCGTGTTCATGGAGGTCACAAGTTGTTGTCAAAAATGATGATGCATTCTATAGTTGTCTAAGCACAGCCACACACACTCACGCCTGCGTGTGTATTTTTCACAATTTTTTGTTTGTTTGGGTTTTGGGTACGTGCTTTTATATTCCACAATATTAATGCTTTTTGAAATCAATATATATATATAGATAGTTTTTTTTTTCTGGGACCAGAAATATAAGCGTCATCAAATAGTCTTTTGAAAATTTTGGCCATTGGACTTTTTAATTAATTTAATCATTGGTATGGAGAAAATGGGAGCATGCACGAACAGAACAAGCCATAATTTGGGTCACATTCAAGTATTCAACATGGACCAACTTCTCAAAAGTTAAATCAATAATTTTTCTTTTGATAAATTTAATCAAGAAATTTTAAAGAAACTAATAGATAAATTGAAATGGAGAAATTTGTATATCATTATCTGGCCACATATTTGTTATTCATTAGTATATTAAAAAGAGGATAAACGAAAGATGGATTTTCAGGAAAACAAAGAGTATATATATATATTTTTTTTAACAAAGATTATATTAAATATATATTGAGATTGATGAAGTCATTGAAGGAAAGACAACATTTGATTATTTTATTTATACGAAACAAAATCCACAGGACCAGGCTGCTCATCGATTGCTTATGGAGCTTCCGAGGAAATTGGACCGTTCCGTATCAACAAAACCGGTTCCAATCTCTATCTCAACAAGTTCTCTTGGAACAAAGGTAATTACAGAATTTAATTACAATCATTTTGGTCTACTTTTATATTAATTTTAATCTTCAAGATTATATGAACGAAAATGTTTACAATAACAGATGCAAACCTTCTGTTTTTGGAATCACCTGCCGGTGTTGGATTTTCTTACACGAACATAAGCTCCGATCTTAAAGATTCTGGAGACGAACGAACAGGTTCAATCCATTTTCTTAACTCATGTTCTATCATAAACCGGCATGATTAGTTTTCATTCTCATTTTTACTTAAGAAAATTGATTTATGTTGTGGTTGCATTCCGTATCACAGCTCAAGATAGTTTGATATTTCTTATCAAATGGTTGTCCAGATTTCCTCAATACAAATACAGAGACTTCTACATCGCTGGTGAAAGTTACGCCGGTATGTCATTACATAACAATATTGTTTGATTCATTCGATTCGTATATGACCTGATTCATTCATTCATATATGATCCATATAAGAAGCAAGAAGTTTTGACTTTGATTTTGCTAAAAAATATATTTTTAAATTAAATAAAATTCGAAAATTCTTCTTTTGGTTTGAATATATTTTTGGGAAATCAATTTTATTAAGAGGAACTCAACCAACTTATAATTTGGTTCGTTTTATTCGGTTAAAGGTTCAAGAATGACTGACCTATTGATAATTTTCTATCTACAAATTATTATTTGGACAGGTCATTATGTTCCTCAGCTTGCCAAAAAGATCCATGACTACAACAAAGCTTTCTCAAAACCCATCCTCAATCTCAAAGGATTCATGGTAATAAGTTTTTTTTTTTTTGTTGGCGAAATAGATGCATAATAATAAGCTAATAAATAAAATTAAATTAACAATTAAGGGTCTATCTAGCTCAATCTAAAATATGGGTCACATTTGTAACTAACAAAAGATTACCATCCTTATTTCTCAAGGTGGGAAACGCCGTGACGGACAATGAGTACGACAGCATAGGAACCGTAGCTTACTGGTGGACCCACGCAATCATCTCCGACAAAACATACAAGTCAATTCTCAAACACTGCAATTTCACGGTGGATAAAGTTTCCGACGACTGCGACACCGCCGTTAACTACGCCATGAACCACGAGTTCGGTGACATCGATCAGTACAGCATTTACACCCCAACGTGCGTGGCATCAAAACAGAAGAAGACTGGTTTCTTTGTACGGATGAAGAACACACTCTTGCGTAGCCGGTTCGTGTCTGGGTACGATCCTTGTACGGAGGGTTACGCAGAGAAGTATTTTAACCGCCGTGATGTTCAGAGAGCTATGCACGCTAATGTCACTGGGATTCGCTATAAATGGACAGCTTGCAGGTAAACAGTTCGCTTCACCGCTTAACGACGACTGTGTAATGATGATTTGGAAAAACCGTCCCTGAAAGCACCGGTTTTGTCTGGGATGGTGCAGTGATGTTCTGATCAAGAACTGGAGAGATTCTGACAAGACGATGCTGCCTGTATACAAGGAGCTTGCAGCGGCTGGTTTGAGGATCTGGGTTTTCAGGTAAACAATGGTTCGATGTAATTGGAGATATTGCCGCATCCTACACCATAGCCATTACTATTAGCATGTTGCGGGACATATTAATTATGCTTCTAGGTCTAGTTGTAATGAGTCTAGGAAGACTCAGACTCACTGTTTTGGGTACTTAACAAAACAATGGGCTATACTGTCATATGCAGTGGTGATACAGACTCGGTGGTTCCTGTGACGGCGACACGGTTTTCCCTCAGCCATCTCAATCTCCCGGTGAAAACTCGTTGGTACCCTTGGTACTCCGGTAACCAGGTATAATATACATACACAGATGCACATGTATATGTATCTTATATATATATACAAGGCAGTGACGTTAAACGTTGGTGACAGGTGGGAGGATGGACGGAGGTTTACAAGGGACTGACCTTTGCAACAGTAAGAGGGGCTGGGCACGAGGTGCCTTTATTCGAACCGAAGCGTGCTCTCATTCTGTTCAAATCTTTCTTGGCTGGAAAAGAGCTTCCAAGATCTTATTAGTTACCTAAACATAGAGTAAGAGAAAATGTCCCCACAAGCACAATTCGGCTACCAGAGTAGGACCCAATTCCGAGTAAACTTGGAATTCTTGTTTTCTTTTCTTTCTTTTTTTTTCTGTTTAAAGCTTGATTCATTTCCACAATTTGGAAATCACTAAACGATTTGAGAGCATTCGAGGAATTGTTGATATTCAAAGAAGAACAAGGGTTCAAATATTAATTTCTCTCTTGATTCATTAGAGTAGAGTACACAGCTCTAGTTTCTTTCTGCCTGATTGATATACAAAAACAAACTGGACTTCTCTCATACCTGAAAGTTGAGTGTAATGTAATCACAAAAAAAAAGAAGATTTGGTTTTGTTACTTTAATCCATCACTGAGGCCCGGTGGCATGCCTAAGCTCTGGGCAAGATCACTCATTCTTTCTTTCATAGCCTGTGAAATCGGGAAGGTTCTTCTATAAGCAACAGATGAAAAAGAAAACAAATCCTGATAGTTGTATCGTAAAATACGGTATGTGATTTCTTTACCAGTACACTTTTTGCATGTGCGTCCTTGTATGCTTCTGTGACAAGTAGTGATAGTTTCTGCCAAAAGGAAAACAGGTAACATGAGAAGCTGAAGGATGAATATAGCTTTTGATCATTCCTTGGTAGAAGCAAGTGCAAGAGAAAGTTAAGTGAAGATTACTCACTTCGGAACCCAATTCCATTGCTGCATCAGTAATATCAGTGCGGATTGGTTGCTGGTTACCCGATAATGTAACCTGATAAAAATCCAAACTTTCAGTTTCAGGTCACATAAAGAGAGAGAATAAAACTAAACACAGCACTGTGATTGACTGATTGTGTAAATTATCCACGAAAGTAATAAATCAGACAGCACAGGTCTCAAGTCTCAAAGCTGACATAGTGTGTGTTAATGATCTAAAAGGACATAAAAAGAGTCTGTAATACCTTGACAAGCTCGCCTTGACAATAACCATCAAATTCAGCACTGAGAAAATGTAAATAAAAGCAGCATGAAACTCATTGAGATTGAGACAGAAAAAGACTTAGTAAATGTGTATGGTTGGTTAATGGGGACATACACAGCTAGCTCCTTCTGAACCCGAACAGCCTCTACTTGGACAACCATTTGAGCTTTCTTCACAGTCTCGTACAGATTCTGCATATTACCAAGAATTCCTGCCTAGGGCAAATAGAAGAAGCAATAAAAAAAAACTCATCAGTTTCTAAGCTCACTAAGTGTGTATGATAATTCCTAAAGAAAGGAGGGCAATGGCCTAGAACAAACCCAGTTTTAAACCTTATGTTGCCGAGAAATCATGACAAATCTATGGAGACTATTGACATGATCCTTTAAAACATGTACCTTTGATTGCCCGTCCTCGTTATTGTCCTTCTTCCCGCCTCCGAATAAACCATTCACACGAAGAGACCTGTTATTATGATTTCCAGGATTCTTCCGATTTAACCATACCACGTTCTGTCTACTACCTCGTTGCGCCGCATTCCCTGAAATTACCTCAGAGATGAATATGAAATCCGACCCCAAGGGCGCCGAAGATGATCAAACTATACGAATCTAGAATTGTGTAACTGAGAACGAGCTCGATGGATATCACACTTCTTCTCCAAATTCAAAAAAAAATTTCATCTCGAAAAATTAATCAAACCGAGAAATATACACTTAAAATCACACACACACTCAAGCACATACCTATAGACATAACTCGAGAGAGAGAGAGAGAGAGTCTCCCAGAGAATTTTAAAAACTAACCATTGGAGAAAGGAGAGAGGAAAGGCTTGAAGAAATCAGTTGTCGTAGCCGTCGAAGCCATTGTTTTCCTCTGAGGGAGAGAGAGAAGTCTCGAATTCGAGAAGATAAACAGGAAGAAGGATATATTTTCTACTAACCAATAAGATAATGCCACATCATCATACGTGAGTATCTTATAATGAGTTTATTGGGCTTCAAGTGATGCTTACAATTATATTGGGCCCCCAAAATAAATGGATAATATGAAATTCGATCATCTCACGCAATGGGTTGGACTTTGTGGCAAAACAAAATTTGATTGTAAGTTTCTCAGGATGGGTCCAAAAATAATATGAGACAAGTATGCGGCAGCATCCATCTGCATCAGGCAAAAAAAATATACCATACACATATCTTATTATAAATATAAACACACATATATCATAAATAAATATATACACACCACCACACCAAATCATCTCTCTTTACAATCTCCATAGTTTTCTTCTTCTCCTGTTTCACTGTTTGTTTCAACCCAACTCTTTTTTTTTTTTGGCTCTCTCTCTCTCTAAACCCCATCTCTTTTATTTCTCTCTCTAAATTTTTCTCACATACATATCCAACAATATTAACTCTTAAATCTCTTCAATGGCCCCAGTTGTGCTTTTTAATTCAAATTTTATACCAATGATCAAACCCAACACAATAAAGATAGAACCTCTTTATTGGTCAGCATTTCAATGCCCTTCTGCAACTTCCAAAAGGGGCACAACAACAAAGAAAAGGTAAAAACAAAGAAAGAAAGAAAAAAAAAAGACTTTTGATTTTTTTCCATTTCTTTCTCTCCTCTCCCTTTTCCATCTTGATCACTACTCCTAGTTTTCTGCTGCTTGTCTGGTCTGTCTCATAGACTCTCACAAAAAAAAAAGAAAAAAAGAAAAAAAAAAAGAAAAAAGAGAAAATCCAATTTTAATTCCAATTACAACAATTTCAATCCAATTGTAATGGGCAACCAAAATCAAACAACAATTATGTGGTGGCTTCTTTGTGGTTTCTTAAGTCTTCTTTGGTCAGAGTTTCATAGGAGGAATAAGACTCCCACCATTAAACCTAATCCCTTTTGCCTTCTCTTCCTTCTTTCTTCTCCCCTTCTTCAAGCTTTATCGCTCTTCCTCTCTTCACATCTCTCTTTCTCTTCCCCCGCTCTTGTTTTTCTTTCTTCTGTATCTGCGATTCCTAGGTTTCACTGAGCGGATCCGATGAAAGAGATTAAGTCTGATTTCGTCTCTTCCGCTTCGGTTGGCGATCCCAGGATCATGTTCAAGCATCAAGTCCTTATGCAGGATTATCAGGAGTTGCTAAAGGTAATTACTGTTTGAATTGAGATTCATGGGTTCCTTATTTGTTTCGATTTCCTCCGGATCTGGTGGTTTTACACGGTGCCCAATTTGGGTCTTCTTATCTTCTGTCATGAATCTGGGTTTGAAATTGTTCGGTTGATTGTAATCGAAGAAAGAAAGAAATAAGAAAAGGTTTGATTTTTTTTATTTTTTTCAGGAAACAGAGTTTAAGATGAGGAAATTAGGTATGATGAAACAAAAACGATTGACCCTCGAGGCAGAAGTTAGGTATAATATCTCATCTTCATGTGAATTCCGTGTTTACTATATAAGTTACAGGATTCAAGCACATTCCAACGTTTAATTGGCTATTTTAGTACATTGATTATTAGCTTACTGTGTGTTTGATCAAAACGTTAGGTTCTTGAGGCGTAGATACAAACACTTGAAGCAAGACCAAACTCTTGAAACCAATCCGAAGATGTTGAGATTGTCAGAATCTGGGGACTTAGAGGTGCCAAGTAAGCCAAGTCTCAAAAGAAAGAAGCACTCTGCTCTGAGAGCATCTGTCCCAGGCTTGGATTTGAAACAGAAGAACACAATTTGCAATGAGAAGGCTAATAATGCAAGTTGTGACTTGGAAGAGAATCCGAAAAGGAGCAGAGGAAACGAGGTTTTGACAAACTCCGTTCCACTTCCTGATCTCAACGGAGATGGGAACACTTTTGTCACCGACAAAGTACCGGGCTTTGACCTAAACCAGATCTCGGTAAAGGCAAACAACTTATGATGTTCTTAGGCTCTTCCTTTTGTTGGAGTCTTAGGGAATTGAGAAATTGATCAGCTTGATTTGTGGGTTTTGCATTTTTGGTTGTAGAGAGAAGAAGAGGAGCCGGAAGTGAATGGTGAACCAATGTTGGCAGAAGCACCAAAGAAGGCAATGCTTGGTAATGGAATCGATGATCTACATTGCGAAATGAAGTTACCAATTTGCAGAGACGTGGAGACAGAGTTAAATAGAGCAGTGAAGAGGAAGGTTTCGTGGCAAGATCCAGTGGCTTTAAGTGTTTGAGGTTTTAAGTAAAGAATGTGAAGTAGGATTGAGATAATGAATTTAGCCCCAATATGCACATATGCTTTAAGGGTTTTATATATACAACAAGTATATAGATATAAGATTTGAGGAGTTAGAAAGTCATAACTTTCATATGACAACAACTGCTTGTCTTAGTTTTAGCATTATCCTTTAAATCCAATATGGTGTTTACAGAATCTCTCATGCGTTGGATGTTCTTACGCATTATCTTCATATGCCATAACAACTCTGCCTGTAATTGCTGCCTCTGCTTTACGTTTTGCTCTCTTTAGAATCACCCAAAAATATCAAGGAACAGGAGTGTGATTCCTCCAACTAATAAATTTGGTTAGGTGTTGTTTTATGGTTTTCCTTTTCGGATTTTACCATTTTGGCAATAATCAGAACCTAGTTAAGTCATAAATAAACTCGTGAAAATTTTAAATTACATATCATTTTGCTATTATGATTCAGTTGGTAAATGAAATGAGTACATATTTTAAATACTTTCGAAATTATTATACACCGTCTTGATTGGCACACTAGACGACGCAGCTCTCTGTATGGATCCTTCCGAGGTCGCGAGGTTGCACTCGAGGTTCGTGCCTTATACCTACCTATCTGCAGGAATGTTTCTTGACTTTGGGGAATGTTGATGCTCATACAATTGGAAGACACATGTGTCAGCTGAAGCACCTGGAACTAAGACTAGAAACAAGCTCCAAACACTCTAAAACTCTTTAAATGCGAAAGGGAATAAAATTAAAATGCATGCTACATAAGATTCACACAAGTTTTAATACTAAAGTTAATGACAAGAAGGCTTATTTGTAGCTACGGTTACGTTTATTGCAAAAGCGAAGAGGCCTTGTGGCTGGCTAAAGTTGCAAAAAAGCAGAGAGATGGATGTGTCCCAAAAACAAAGAAGATTTGATGTGCACATTGTCAAGTGATTGCAACGGCAAGATCAGTCACTCTTCCCGGGATTAAAACAGTTCTTATGAGGTATTCCGTGGTTGTATAAGCCACATCGAAGCAGCTTTAGTGTGTAAATGCCCCGAGAAACCATACCTTTCTCCGAGAAGAAGAGGGGCCGGAAGTGAATGGTGAACAAATGGTCGCGGAAGCAACAAAGAGGGCAATGCTTGGTAATGGATTCGATGGTCTGCAATCTGCATTGCCAAATGAAGTTACCGATTTGCGGAGACGTGGAGAAAGAGTTAAATAGAGCAGTGAAGAGGAGAGTTTCATGGCAAGATCCAGTGGCGTTAAGTGTTCGAGGTTTTAAGTAAGAATGTCAAGTAGGATTGAGATAATGATTTAGCCCCAATATGCGCATATGCTTTAAGGGTTTTATATATACAAGTATTGATATAACATATAAGAGCACCTCCAGGTTTTAAACTCAAGTTTTAAAGAATAAAAAAATCTGAAAAATAAAAAAGGAGGAGAGATGGAGAAGAGCCGGTTCTTATTTAAAAGTTTTTAGAAACGGTTTGTAACCACTCGACATCATCTGATTAGTTTACATTTCAAAAATAAAATAAAATTTAATTAAATAATATTATTATATTAAAATATTATTAAATTAAAGATAAAAAGAACTCCATTTTTAGATACTCACCAATGGTGATGGTCTAAGATTTGACGAGTTAGAAATCAACACTTTCATATGACATCAACTCTTGTCTTAGTTTCATGATTATCCTTCAAATCCAATATGGTGATTACAAAATCTCATGTGTTTATGTTTTATGGTTCAATAGATTATAGAAACTCTCTGTGCTTATTCACTTAGCTTGATCACAACTCTTACCAAACCTTGGTATTTATAGTACTAAACTTAAGGAAAACTATTAAATACGTTGACTAAATTTTATATAGTAAATAAGATCCATTTTAATGTTATAATGTGTGTTGAATAAATTGTATATATTCAACACACATTTAAATTATTCTTACATATATTATATTCAACGCATTTAATAAAATTTATTGCTTTAGTTGATTTTTTTTGTTTCTTCTTTTCAGGCGGACTTGGTTTCTTTTTTGAACTATATAAGTGATTATAAAACTTTCATATTTCAAACTCAAAAATTGTTTTACAAGTCTTTCATTTTCTTTTTCGGGGTAAGCTCAGATTTATGAGCTGAAAGTGAAGGAAATTACATTCTAGGTATTTTTGACTTATTTATTTCTCGGTTAAAATATCGTGTAGTCGTTTTGCGAAAAACGAAATACCGTGTAATTGTGTTGCTACATTTTGTTTTCTTTAAATTTCTCAGGATCTATATTAAACTAATAATGATTTGAGTTTTGATAATTTTTATGATTTTGAATGAATTTAGAGAAATTGTCAAGTTTTGCACGGAAATCTTCAAAATAGTAATTGGAAACATGTACATATTTGGTTTGTTATTGGTCAGCTGAGAAAAAAGCTGAAAAAAAAAACGATTTGCGCTGTTCTTAATGTTTGCTTTCCATGGGCATGTTACTCTGTTTTATTGCACCTCTTTCTCTACTTCTTTGCTGTACCATTTTCAGTACTTAAACACACAATCTTCTTCCCCATAGATTTTTTCCACCTTGTCGATCAAATGGGATCGAGACACGGCCCTGACTGGACTGAGTTGATTCGGGAATGTCTCCTCGACATCTTCTCGCGGCTGAGCATGGAACAAAAGTGGAACGGACCGATGCTGGTCTGCAAGACCTGGATGAACGTATGCCAAGACCCGTCTCTCAACTTGGTCTTCGACCTCGAACCTTGGTTTCTGTCTGCCACCGATTCGAGCGTCTGGTGGAGTCCTGAATTCGAGGAAAAAGTCGACTCAAGTCTCCGTTCGGTTGTCGATCAGAGCCAAGGCGGTCTCAGAGAGATTCGGGCCAGGCATTGTACGGATCGAGCAATCTCGTACGTTGCCGAGAGGTACGTCTCAGCTAGTTGCAAGCATTTGATGAAAATAGTATAAAGTGATATCGGTGGTCAAGTTTTGAAAATGTGAAGTTGGTTTTGCAGGTGCCCTAATCTTGAGGTACTTTGGGTGAAGTATAGCCCAAAAGTTACAGCTGAGTCGATGAGTCAGATAGCCTTAAACTGCCCTAAGCTTAAGGAACTTGATAGAAGCTGCTCTTATGGAATATCTTGCACGTGTATGGAGATGTTTGGTATGAACTGTAAGAATCTTGAGATTCTGAAATGGAATATGATGGATCCTGTGGAGGTCGTCACGACGAGGTTGCGCTCGAGGTTCGTGCCTGATACCTATCTGCAGGGAACTTTCTTGACTTTAGGGAATTGTGATGCTCTTACAATTGGGGGACACTTGCGTCAGCTGAAGCACCTGGAACTTCGATTCTCTACAATGACTGATAGAGGTCTTCTCCATCTCTGTGGTTGTTCGAATCTAGAGTATTTGGACTTGTCCGGGTGTCGCAACTTGACTAGCGATGGTGTTGCTAACTATACCTCGAGTTTGAAGAACTTGAAGGAGATCAAGATACCATTTTTTACAGCTTTCTTCTTTTGATTGAACTCATATAGTTCTTCATGTGTAATGTTTCTTCCATTCTGTATTTGTTTAGTTGCTCTCTGCTTCGGCTAAGGCTCTGTTTTTGCTTTTAGTTCTGCTCTATGTTTTTTGTATTCTCCAAACCTTGGTGGTTTATTCACACCACTTTCACAAGGAAAAAGTAACTTTTGGTTATTATCTAATTTGTGCCTATTTAAAATTTAAGGAAAATGTTAAGTGTACAAAAAATATTCAAAGACAAAAGAAGCTCCAAAGACTTACCATCTCCAATGGTAGAATCCCAATTGGGGTTCTTAACAAAAAAATTTAATACAAATTTTTAACACAATTACACGGTATTTTTTTTCTGCGTGCTAACCCAAATTTTCATCTTTTCACTAATGTTTTCAATCAGACTCGGAAAAATTCAGGAAGATAGTCTTAGAAATATTTATTACTCCCTCCGTTTCACAAAGAGTGTCATTTTAGGATTTTATTTTCGTTTCACAAAGAGTGTCGTTTTATATTTTCAATGCAGAAATTTGAANCTTCTTCGATTTGCTTTTCCTCACGAAAACTCGAAGATTGTCATGGTGATGACCGTGAGACCCATCCGCCTTCTCTTCATGTTCAACTAGTTCCCGACCCAAGGGAATGATCTTGTGCTGTCTCTTATACACATCTAGATGTGTCTTAGGGTACATCCCAGGCATAATTTATGCGCTATACGTGATCGTGTTTCAGAACCGTGAAGGGGGATCTCAGGATTACAGTGCCCCACTCAACCTGTCTCTTATACACATCTAGATGTGTATAAGAGACAGGTTTTAATTTATCTTATAGAATTATATTTTTAATGCAGAAATTTGAATAAAAATCTAGTTTTAACCCTATTCATTTATTGTATTAACAAGAGAAATAAATTTATTTAGAGTATTAATAAGGGGTAAATTAGAACTTTTTATGATTTTTTTAATATATGTGAAAACCTTTAAAGTGACACTCTTTATGAAACAGAGGAGTACTATATAAAATGTTTGAGAAATAACGCTAAAAGTCAAAACATTTGAAGAGCAAACTCGTATTTATTAGATCTCTCAATCTAATGGGAAGTCAAGGACGACGGAGAAAGGCTAGAGATGGGATCGGGACTCGTCCCTGACTGGGCTGAGCTGACTCGAGAGTGTCTTGTCGACGTCTTCTCGCGGCTGAGCCATGAGCAAAGATGGATCGGACCGGTGCTGGTCTGCAAGACCTGGATGAACGCATGCCATGACCCGTCATTCAACACCGTCTTCGACCTCGAAACTCGATTCCAGTCGTTCCCCGAGTCGATCAACTGGTGGAATCCCGAATTCGAGGATAAAGTCGATTCCTTCCTCCGATCTGTTGTCGATCGGAGCCAAGGCGGACTCACAGAGATTCGGGTCAGGCACTGTACGGATCTCTCTCTATCTTACGCCGCCGAGAGGTACGATCATTCATCACTGCGCCGGTTTTCCCTAATTTCAGCTTGCTTTGCTTTGAGGGAAATGAATGAAATGTCTGCCTGCTAGTATATGATCTGAAAATTACTAGTCATCTGTAGCAATTTAGCTTGATTCCATCGTTGGTAGGTGAATGAAATGTCTAGTAATATAAAGATTTCATTTTTTGTTGTTCTGTCTAAATCAAGTGATGTCGTCGTTCATAAATATTCATATTACCCTGCAGGTGCCCGAAACTAGAGCTACTTTGGATCTGTCTCTTATACACATCTAGATGTGTATAAGAGACAGGTTTTAGATTTTTTTAATAATTTTGGATGGATTTAGAGAAATTGGAAAATCTTCAAAATAGTAATTGGAAACATGTACATATTTGGTTTGTTATTGCAAGTGTCCTAGAATTGGTCAGCTGAAAAGTCACAACATTTGATTTGAAGATTTCTTAGAAGCTCTCTTTTGTTTTATTTTCTTAGAAACATTTGATTTGAAGATTTCTTAGAAACTCTCTTTTGTTTTAGAAACGGTCTCTAATCACTTGGCATCAGATTAGTTTACATTTTAAAAATAAAATAAAATGTAATTAGATTATCATATTAAAATATTATTAAATTAAAAATAAGAAGAACTNCCTGGAGTTTAGATACACCACGTTGACTGCTAAAGGTCTTGCCTCGGTTTGCCAAGGATGTCTTGATCTAGAGTACATGGACTTATACGGGTGTATATCCTTGAGGAGAGAGGAGATAACCGCGTGCACCTCGAGCTTGAAGAGTTTGAGGGAGATCAATAAGCCGAATTTCAACTTCGCTATGGCTATTCTACGCATGTCAAGACCGGGTAATCCGAGAGAGGGATGAATATGGTGATGGGTTTTGGTGGACGCACGTTTTGATTTGATCCTACTTGTTGACCAGTCTCGATGCTCTACGACATGTCCACTTTGTTATTCTTTAAACACTCTGAAACCTTTTCTACTTTGTCTTTGTTTCTAAATTCCCAGATTTTGCTTTTTGTGTGTTCCATTAATAAAACCCTTTTAAGTATGTATTTCGTTGCTTTAGGTGTGAACTGATTGTGGCCATAGAGTCATAATAACACACATTGAGGAAAACTATGTACTTGTTCACAAAAGAATACAAATCCTTTGGTTTAGAACTATGTAGTCTTTCGGCCGTAGCCTTTATAGCTTTCTGTCCAAGCAACCCCCAGCATCGTCTAATCAATGTCGTATCGGTACGACGGCGTTTTAATCCAATCCCAGTCTGGTCCCGGATTTAACAGAAGACGGGCCTTTCTAGGCCCACTTAGCGACATCACCTTTTAAACCTAACGGTGGAGAAGCGAGCGAATCAGACAGAGTAAAAAGATCTAAAAATGATCTGGTGTAGTAAGTTGCACCATATCTTGCGTGTTTCTAATAACCCGCTTTGAAATGGGAAATATCTAAGGAGTGGGGTAAGGGTAAGGTGATGTCGGCATGCAACCCAAAGCCGTACGATTTAAATAAATCCCGAAAACTGAACGGTGCAGATCTCGTTGTTGACTTGGTTGGAGCGTGGCAACTTTCAGTGTTCTCTCTGTTACATTATTCATTATAAAGATCGAATTCATCTTTAAAGAGTTTTCTACTCATATCTGTAATAAAAAAAGAAAAAGAAAATGGCGAGCAACATGGAAGTTTTCTGCGAGATCTTAATCGCGATCCTTCTTCCGCCTCTTGGGGTTTGCCTCAAGCGTGGCTGTTGCACTGTGAGTTCTACTCTCCCTCCCTCTCTTTAGGGATCCTAGCTTTAGGTTGGAAACCGAATCTTGGAAGTTACTTTAGGTTAGGTTCACTTGGTTTTGGTGGTTTCCTGAAAACTTGGATTAGCATATGAGTAATGTGTGGGAGTGAGTATAATGTGGAATATGGAGTAATCCGAGAGAGTTATTGAGTTTATTATTTTTGCTGACTCTGGTTTGGTTTTTGCAGCTAGAGTTCTTGATCTGCTTGGTGCTGACAATCTTAGGGTACATCCCAGGCATAATTTATGCGCTATACGTGATCGTGTTTCAGAACCGTGAAGGGGGATCTCAGGATTACAGTGCCCCACTCAACTCCGCTTGATACTATCTGTTACTCGGGATCATATGTCGTCCTCTGAAACCGTTTTTATGTACCCAATAATTTGCTTTTTGCAAATCTAATCTGTTTCCTTACTATGTATTTGAAGAATGCCAATTTTCATTGAATGAATTCCCACTATTGGCAGCACATATTTCTTATCTTTGAGTGTGTTTCTCATCTTTTCTTTTGTAATTGTCACCCCCAAAAAAAAAATGAGATTTTTTCATCTCTTTTGTGGATCAAAGTCTCTTTTTTTTACCAAGTATACGACACCGTTTTATCCATTTACGCTGCTGTTCAAATCCCAAGTCCGTTCTCGGATTTAACTGAGATGATCTGGTATGTTAAGCTGCACCATAACGTTTGTGTTCTTCTTCGTTCTTATCCACGTTGAGAGATGATGAAAATAAAGGAGTGGGGTTAAGGGAAGTGATACACGTCACGAGACGTAACCTGAGACCGTACGATTTTAAATGAACGGTACAGATGTCGTAATTGACTCGGTACCGCTAAAATATGTGTAGAAACGTGGACTGCTTTTCATTGGTTCACCGTGCCGGCAAGTTTCAGTGTCGTCGTCTCTCTTCTTCAACAGGGAGACAGATCTTCTCTCCATTAATTCATTGTTATATAAAGATCGAATTTCATCTCGAAGCTTCTTCTCATCATCTTGAAAAAAAATGCCGAGCAAGTGCGAAATCTTGTGCGAGATCTTAATCGCGATCCTTCTTCCTCCGCTAGGAGTTTGCCTCAGGCATGGCTGTTGCACTGTAAGCTCTCTCTCTCTCTCTCTCTCTCTCTCTCTCGAATTCCTCGGAAGAGATGTTCAATTTCTGTTTATTTACCGAGAGAAACTTGTTGAATCTCTGATTTTGTTTGCAGGTGGAGTTCTTGATCTGCCTGGTCCTGACTATCTTAGGGTACGTGCCGGGCATAATATACGCCATTTACGTGATTGTGTTTCAGAACCGAGAAGAGTATTTCGACGAAGCCAGACGCCCTCTCTACTCCTCCGCTTGATATACCTCTGTGTGTCGGAATCTCTTCTTCTTTGGAAACTGTTCACTTTTTGTTTTTCTGTACCCAATAAGTTTGCTGTGCAATGTGTGTTTACTTTTTATGTGTACATTTGAAGAGATTTGAAAACATTTTGTGTTGTTGTTGCGTTGATGCATTGGTTTATCCTTTTGATGTAAAGCAAGCAAGATTGAAGGTGACATTACATATAATACTTGTTCGCTTCTGTCTTCAGGTTACGAGCCCTGCTTAGTGTTTTAACTGATTCTAACTAAGAGATCACAACTCTCCATATCCTTGTTAGACATACAAACTCCCTCTATACCATGAGCTTGATGATTCTGAATAAGATCAAACTGTTTTGGATACAAATTTATAAATCTCGAATCTTTGCATCAAAAACCAGTTTGAACATCGAGTAGTAGGAACGAACCCCTTGTCGGTCTGATATATTTGTGTTTCTCAGTTTTTTTCGTTTTTCAAGATTTTTACATTTTAGTACAAGAAAAGATGGACTAGAGCTGCAAATGTGACGTGAAGTAGTGCAAGTGAAGCAGATTTGGTCATGGAGGAGGCCATGGCTCTGTTCTTTTTTCTTTTAGGTCTGATCATGGAATTACCTCCATAAACACCTCTCGCCCTGCTCATCTGCGAAACTCCATGTGCTCCTCTCTTGCTATCGGTTACGATTGATCTCTCTGCAACAACAAAAAAAAATGAGTTCAAAAATGTATGTATAGCTAGCTTCTCAAGTTGTTCAGCAAACACTGAAGCAACTACACTTGCCTTTGTGAACCGCGTTGACAGTTTTGTCTGAACAGCATTGAAGTTCTTCAGCAAAAGCAAAGGCAATGAAGAAGATGCTGATGATTAGCAGCAACAAATCTCGATGGTGTCTCTTCATTGCAGACGAGTATGAAAGATTCTGCAGAAGAAGATTGATTTCTTTGGTAGAATTTGTTTGAAGTTGATCATCAAGTTAACCAACGAGTATCGGGATATATAGGATTATGTCTGCACAAAGAAAGAAAAGAGAGAGAGAGAGAGATGAAAACATAAAGGTGGAAGATTACAACTCAGAAACAGAACAAAGATTGAAAATCTGATGGAAGAAAAAGAAAGAAAGCAAAAGCAGCCATTGTCGGGTAAAATTTGATTCCCACACCTGTGACCTGACCCAGTTTCTTTCACTTTTTTTCCCATTTTCTCCGATCAAAGAAGAACGCAAAAAAAGAAAAAAAATTTGATTCGGTTGAAACCGGTAATGAATGTGGGACAGTGGGAGGAATATGTCCTTTGCGCAATGAACGATCTTATCTGTTTTGGTAAAAAAGCCGATTCACTCTTGCTTTCTTCACCTCTTCAAATTCAATCAACATGTATGTTACAAAATAACTTCTTCTTTTTTCTTTTCACTTTTTGTCTTCTAAGTTCTAAGCGTGGTTTAGTAAAGATATCATTCTGAAGTAGTCTAGTACGGTATATACGTGCTTACAATTAACTACCCTAAAACTCATCGCTAGTGCAATGAGAGAATATAATATAAGATCGTATGTTGAAAAATTGATATAAAATTATTTTGTATTTCTTCTCGTGGCATTTAGTATCTACATATATTACTTACCAACACGTAGGAAAAACAAATATATACATATATTACCAACACGTACACAATATATAACACAGAATATACTTAAAAACCAATATTTAAGAATTAGTTTAGTCAAAGAAAACAAAAAATTAGTTTAAGATAAGCTGTTTCCAACTGTATACGTAAAGACTACAATGTCAAGATAACGGTTTTCTTAAATTACTATATTCTATCAAGTTATTGGAGAAATTTCATATGATTTATTGGCTTTCGACTAAAATAGCTTCTTTTTTTTTAATCGAATATAAAATTTATTCAACCAAATTTGTTTTTACATTCAATCCATCGTTTTTGCAAATAAATAAAATGAATCAAAGAATGCTACTACTCTAAACAAAGAATGATAATCAACGTAGTCACACCGATTTGTTTTTTTTCTTTGCTGATTAGAACAACAACAACAACACTATAATCAAAATAATACAAACCATTACAAAAGAAAAAGAAAGTTCACGACAAGATACAAATCACAAACATTGGAATCTGAATTAGAAGGCGAAGTAAATCAACAGAATTGAGGTCGCGACCGTGGAACCGAAACGGAATTCGGCCGAGAGACAAGGTCGAGAGGTAGCCGAAGAACCACCACCCCCACCACCACCACTAGGGACACGACGGCGACTCTTACCACGGCCACCACCACGAACTTTCCTCATGAAAACTCGAAGAGTAGTGTCACGATGATCCGATGGATTGGAGTCGCCGTGTTCGGCAAGTCTTCTTCCCCAACATGTCAATATCTTGGCATTGTTTTCTTGATTTTCAGATAAAATTGGAAAAGGTTGAGAGAGTAACGATACGATTATGATCAATGAACAGAAAAAAGCCAGTGAAGTCCTCATTTGCCTCTTCTCAAATAATGTATATTTTCCTCCAACAAATTGGAGAAAAAGGAAGAAGATATATATGTATGTGTTTATTACAAATGAACTAAACGATGAGATATTTATAACCCTAGTAGACTAATTAGAAAATTTGGGATGATTAAGGCTTCGATTAATTCCTAATATAAAATTTCGACAGAAACAGAAATGAATGAAGAATATTTCTCACTATTGTCTTGACAGATAATATCTACTCTTAAATATTAGTATTATCTTTGTGGTTTTCACAATAAATTTTGGTTTAGTGAAAACAGGTCTGTACCGGATAGTTGATAATTTATTTTACACACAACATAAATACTAGGAACCCTAAAAAAGACCTGTCTTATTATCCGCCTCCTCTTGTTGCTGCGTCGTCACATCGCCGCCAAGCTGTGTTGACTATCGCTGCTTCTTCGGTAATTCTGTCCTTTTGTTGTTTTTATATATCCTCACAAATTTGTTGGGTTTTTAGGTTCTGATCAGTTTTGGGGTTTGCTACTTCGATAGAGAAGGCTTCTGGGCATCAATTGTTAGTGGCGACATCGATGGAGCCGAGGCACATCTTTCTGAGTTCACCAAGATTGATTCAAATTTTCAGTCAAACGTCATGTTCTACCTTCTTCGAAGGCAGAGATGCTTGAAGTTGCTTGTCGAGTAGGCTTTTTGTTTTCTTTTATTTGCCAACATTATATATAAATAATTTGTGACTTTTTTGTTTCCCTTTCAACTGTAGCGGCAGCTTTATTAAGGCAGCATTTATGTTGTACCGGATCAGGAAGATACCAGAAACGAAAGACTTTATCGATGATGATATCAGTCGCATTGGAAAGTTAGGCCAGAAGTAAGTTGACAAACATAATGTTTGTTTTAAATAAAACAAAACACTAGTGATGGTTATATTAACATGTTTGCGATATATAAACATGCGCAGGGCCGAGGAGGCTCTCGAGGAATACCCTTTTGATATCGTTCCGTTTGCAAATGCTTACACGAAGGAGATGCATCAGATGATGCAAACCCTAGTCGCAATGAATCCAGATCTGCAGAAGAAAGACATTTCATCTCAAATGCAGACATTACATATCTAGGACGGCAACCATAGATGGTACGTAATCTTAATGCTACCAGATTTGTGTTCTTCTGTTTTATTTGCTTACAGATTTGTTTCTTCTGTTTTATTTGCTTACCCCACCACTTCCACAATTTGTTCTTTATGTAGCTTGGTGTGGGCCGGACCAGCGAAGCATCCCAGACGTAGCCTTTGATCGCCCAAGTTAAACCATATGATTACTCTATGGGCTAATAAATTAAGTTGCGTTATCAGTATCAACAAAATAACAAGAACAACATGGAACCGCATTAATAGACGATCAGAGCAAACAACTTTCAATTTTTAGAGAGTTACAAACTGAATATTTGCCGGGGAAAAAATCACACCAAACAACCGCAAATACAAAACTCAATCAAACTTGCAAATTCAAACCCATTTGACTTGAAGAAAAAAACAAACCGCAAACCGCAGCCTAATAGATCAGAATGCGGCGAGCATTAAAACAAAGGAAGTTACAAGAGTAGATAAATAAGTAAATGGGTTAGAGAGAAGAGTTCTAGTAGCCGATGACTTCTTCTTCTTCTTCGATTTGCTTTTCCTCACGAAAACTCGAAGATTGTCATGGTGATGACCGTGAGACCCATCCGCCTTCTCTTCATGTTCAACTAGTTCCCGACCCAAGGGAATGATCTTGTGTTCATCATATTCGCATGAAATTATGAGGGATTGAGAGAGTAGCAAGAGGGAGATGACCAAGAACCAACCAAGAAGAGAAGAAGAAGTTCTCATCTTTTTCTTCTTCTTTGATTATATTTAGGTGAGCAAATATTACTGATCTTGATTTTGAACTTACGAGTGTGTTTGTATTTATAGGTTTGTAAGAAAGTAGTAGTGTCGCACTCTCTACTACTTCGTGCGCACAACCAAATAAAATTGAGATTATCCCTCACAACAAGGCATTGATGAGATCAAGACCGCTCTGTCAGCTCATGAGTGTGTGTGTTTTTTTGTTGGAAAATGTCTTACTGCCCAAGAGACATTTTGTCACGTTTCATACCTTATTATTATTATTGGTCATATAACTTGGTCAAATGTATTACAACCGCACAAAATGAATGCTTGGGATGTTTCAAAAAATGATAGGAAACCTCAATTTATAAAATGCTTGACTAGTAATTAGCTTTTTTCATTACAATAACTTTAAGACTACCATGTAACGTAAATCTCCTCGTCTTGCACATCTTGAACTACAATAAACCAAGATGCAGACACAGAAAAAAAAATACACGAAACAAGAAAACCAAAACCAAGTAACAAGATTGAATCTAATCTCGATTACAAGTATGGTATTAACTCAACATTTTTCAATAAACGATTTCAAGAAACACCTCACTGTTTTCCGGATGAAACATGTAAAACAAACTGATCAAAAAAACATGTATTCGGATGAAACCAAACAAAAGCTTACACCAAACTACGGCATGCCTCGACTTCGGCTGCTTGCGTAGCCAACAGAGACTCGCTTACACTCTTTATCACAGCATCTAAGACTGCTTTCTTTGTCTCTTATACACATCTAGATGTGTATAAGAGACAGCACTTACCACGGCCACCACCACGAACTTTCCTCATGAAAACTCGAAGAGTAGTGTCACGATGATCCGATGGATTGGAGTCGCCGTGTTCGGCAAGTCTTCTTCCCCAACACGTCAATATCTTGGCATTGTTTTCTGGATTTTCAGATAAAATTGGAAAAGGTTGAGAGAGTAACGATACGATTATGATCAATGAACAGAAAAAAGCCAGTGAAGTCCTCATTTGCCTCTTTTCAAATAATGTATATTTTCCTCCAACAAATTGGAGAAAAAAAAGAAGATATATATGTATATGTTTATTGCAAATGAAGTAAATGATGAGATATTTATAACCCTAGACTTAGCTAATGAGAATATATATATAAGGGATCATCGCTTCAAATTGAATGACTTGTTCTTTGGATCGCATGTTCAATATTATATTCTATTTAACTATTTATCTTACACTGATTAGCAAGAAAAAAATTCCGAGAGGCAACTTCTACTGTAATTAGAAAATTTGGGATGATTAAGGCTTCGATTAATTCCTAACAATGGTGCCAAAATTATCCATCTAAATTCTAAACTGTAACGACTTCAACCCCGCCAGCAAAAATGGATCGGTGTTGGCGCAAAGTAAACGAAGACCACCGATGAAATACAAAGAAATCAAACGGGTTCGACAGAAACAGAAATGAATGAATATTTCCACTATTGTCATGACAGATAATATCTACTCTTATCTTGGTGGTTTTCACATTAAATTTTGGTTTAGTGAAAACAGATATACAGTAGTTGGTAATTTATTTTACACAAGATAAATAAATACTAGGAAACCCTAAAAAGACCAAAGAGGCCGAATCGCCGCTGTGTCCTTGGCCGATCATCCGCCTCCTCTTGTTGCTGTGTTAACTATTGCTGATTCTTCGGTAATCCTGCCCTTATTGTTATTTTTATATATCCTCACAAATTTGTTGGCTTTTAACTTTTCAGGTTCTGATCAGTTTTGTGAATCTGATTGTATACTTTGTTCTCCTTAAAAGGTTTCGATTAAAATAACAAAATGGATTCCATGACCGCTGATCTGAATCGGGGTTTGGAAACTAGTCTCCCTACGTCGTAAGTTGCAAGAATAAATCTTGATGGTTTTAGTTTTTTTTTTGTTTTTTTTACTTAGTTGTTGTGTGTGCATGTTTCTTGTGGATTTTGACGTTTAAGTTTTCTAATTCTTCAGTTGCTACTTCGGTAGAGAAGGCTTCTGGGCATCAATTGTTAGTGGCGACATCGATGGAGCCGAGGCATATCTTTCTGAGTTCACCAAGATTGATTCAAATTCTCAGTCAAACGTCATGTTCTACCTTCTTCGAAGGCAGAGATGCTTCAACTTGCTTATCGAGTAGGAGGCTTTTTGTTTTCTTTTATTTGCCAACATATATATATATATATATTTTGTGACTTTTTTCTGTTTCCCTTTCAACTGTAGCGGCAACGTTAAAGCAATAGGGATGTTCCTCCGGTTATTGGAGATACCAATACCAGAAACGAAAGACTTTATCGATGATGATTACAGACGCATTGTAAAGTTAGGCCAGAAGTAAGTTCACAAACATAATGTTTGTTTTAAATAAAACACTAGTGATGGTTATATTAACATGAACATGCGTAGGGCCGATGACGCTGGAATCCCTTATGATATCGTTCCGTTTACAAATGTTTTCACGAATGGGATGCATCAGATGATGCAAACCCTAGTCGTAACGAATCCAGATCTGCACAAGAAAGACATTTCATCTCAAATGCAGACATTACATATCTAGGTCGACGGCAACCATGGTAATCTTAATGCTACCAGATTTGTTTCTTCTCTGTTTTTATTTGCTTACCCCACCACTTCCACAATTTCTTCTTTATATAGCTTGGTGTGGCCGGACCAGCGAAGTATCCCAGATGTAGCCTTTGACCGTAAGCAGCTCTGGTTNAGAATGCAATACCCTTTCACGGTCTTAAGGACTTGGTCCTTTTCTGAAAGAGTTCCTCTTCTAGCTGACCATGGGACCTCTGCTTTCACCAGGGCAGGAGGAGGACCAGACTGTTTCAGTGAGTTGTCATGTTAGTTGCAAGCAATAACCACCCAAAAGAAAACTAAGGTACTGTCAAAATAGAGTGCCAGAACAGTCAAGACTCACCCTCTGTATTGATCCAGTGTGTGCATCTCTAGGTTCGCGTTGGTCTTCCCTAGACCTTTCTTTACTTGGGGACGAAATTGGTGCACGGCTATGCCAATCACGGTTATCAGCCTCTGAGAAACGATTCTGAACTTGAACTTCAGGCTAAAAAGGGCAAACAAGAAAGGGAATATAAAAACAAATCTGAAACAAATAACATAATGAACTCATTTCCTTTGTTTTTCAACACTCACCTTAGCTTCTGAACGGCCCCAGCTCTGCTCTTGGCCAAAAAGATCAGATGAGATTTCCTGATTGAGCTTCAGGATTTCCTCAGAGACTTGGATCGCCTGCACAAGAGAAATGGTGAATGACTTGAAAATCAAGCAAATATGTATATAACTATTGACCTACATCAGGAATCTTCTCCGGACCTCAACTCAAGGATGCTAGCAAGTAGGAGGCATTTAAATCGGAGCACACACCACTTAATTATTACCTCTCTGAGCAAAACAAAGAAACAAAAGCAAAGTGACGGGTCTATGCATAAAAAAGGTAACTAATTACCTCTTTAAGCTGAAGCAGCTGTTCTCGGGTGAACCGCAAAATCTCACGACCCTCAAATCTCGAGTCTCCCCTCTACAAAACATAAACAAGCCATTAAACTTAAAAAAAAACATGGTTGGATTTAAATACGCATGAGCTCAAATCAAGAAGATGAATCAATTATATACGTAGGGTTCTTTATGAGCATCAAAAACTGATAGAGTGCCCACCTAAAAGCCTACAAGTATTGATCTTTGTCCATATTTACAGCAAGGTCACATTGCTTAAGCGCCCCACCAAGAATTAGGACATTATTGCATTAGAGAAAATTTAAACAATCAGCAAAAGATCCAAACTTTCTCCAAAACCCAATTCAACACCACAAGAACGAATCCGACCCTCAAATTTGTAGCTCATATTAAATCATAAGAACGTGATAACAGGAAGAAGAAGAAACAGAACAAGACAAAAGCAGAGGGATATCGTGTGAATCGAATGATACCTTAACGGCAAAAGTAGCTCCGCCATTGGTAAGATCAGAAGAAGAAGAAGATAAGGCTGAGCGTGGGGCAAAGAGTCTGTTTCCTCCACGACCGCCTCCAGGCCTCAAGCTCAACACCGACTGGTCACCTTGCTGCATCACTCGAATCTTTCGCGGCAAAGGAAGGGCACAAGTAGTGGATGGTTTATGAGACTGCACAAGCGATCACAGCGTTCAAGTCGACGTTGGAAACGAAAACCACAGTGAGCAAAATGCGAAAACACTAATGATCAAAGAGGGGAAAATTGAAGAAGCTTTGCTTACCTGAGAGAGTTTGTGAGAGAAAAGGAGAAAGAGAGAACGCGGCGCAGAGCGTTGAGGCTGTTTTGTTTTCTTTGTTAGCCCTGTCCCACGCTTTTTTTTTAGGGTTTGGGCCTGTATGTACCATTACCAACCCATTTTCGGAACTATAAAATAATCACAAATAAATCATACGATAAATTATTTTAAAATAAGTAATTAAAATTATTTTATTTCATTTCATTTCTTACATTTATTTCGTAGTTTTTCTTTTCACTGTTTTCTTCAAAATTATTTTCGGCTAAAGGTAAAGCTTTTGGATGTACAAAGTACAAACATCACACTCGTATGGAATTTTCAAATTTGATTACTGAAAAAGATGTTAAATAAAAAATGAAACATCTTATTATCTGGATAAGAGCTTTATTTTATTATATTTAATTATTCTGTTTTCTGATTTTTCTGATTCGTAGAGACGAGAGAGAGAGGCTCTGACTGTGAAGTGCCATGGCTGGGATAACCAGCACCGTCGGGTTCAACGCCATTCTCCCCGGAACCACCAATACGGTGTCGCATCCGCCATTCTCTGTTAATTCTAAGCTCTTCGGTCTTCGTCTCTATCTGCCCGAATCATCATCTATTGTCACTCTTGAGCCTTTTCATCGCCGTATCCCCGCCATCACCTGCCGTTACGGAGGCGGAGGCGGCGGTGGCGGTGGCTCTCGATTCCCTGGCGATAGGCGAGGAAGGCAAAAAGAATCCGAGGATGATGATGCGCTTGATATCTCGGCTATTAGGTAACTGTGGAAACTTCAATTGATTGAATTTCTCTAGCTGAAAAGTCATGTTTTGATTGATTTTTTTTGATGTATTGACATTTCTGGGTTGAGTAGGTCAGCCACTGTCAGGCTTATTGATGGGCAACAGAACATGGTAAGTGCCTCTCGATGATATCAGCAAAATGGAACCTTCTAAAATTTCCAGTTTCTTTGCTCTGTAGATTGGTTTAGTTTCCAAGGAGGAAGCGGTTCGAAGAGCTGAAGAAGCTGATCTTGATCTGGTTTGTGTTTCTTTCTTATTTCAAATCTCATAGATTACCCTTTTTTTCTTCTTCTTCAAATGCAGGATCTTTTCTCTTTTGTATGTCGTTTTCAGTAAGTATTTCGTATGCCGGATTTGGTTTTTCAGGTGATTCTTTCGCCGGATGCTGATCCTCCGGTTGTCAGAATGATGGATTACAGGTAAATTATCTAAATTCGGCCTGCTTTATGTTATGTGGATTGTGCGTATAGGAAAACTTTCAAGGAGAATGATTTTTTTTTTTCCTTTTTAACAGTAAATATAGATATGAACAGCAAAAAAGGAAGAAGGAACAGCAGAAGAAAAGTATTTGATCATTCTTCTCTGCAAAACAATAAGCTCACATACTGTGTTGTATTTACATGAATTGATTGTAACTGAAGCTTGTTCTTATGTCAGCTACTCGCATGGACTTGAAGGAGCTTAAAATGGGGTAAATTGAGCTATGTCTCTCTCTCTCTCTCTCTTTCGTATGTGCCGTTTGCAATAGCTTGTTTAGAACTTCTTCTTCTCAAAAGGTTTCTTCTTTTTGTTTCCTTGATAGTTATAACATCGATCAGCATGATTATTCTGTTCGCCTGAGAGCAGCCCGGAAGTTTTTGCAAGACGGTGACAAGGTTGTTCACTTGTTCCCAATATTCTCTTCTTTTATTTTTTGCTACTACCGGAGCATTTATGGGCAGTTTTCTGCCCCTTCTGATTTCAGTTTTGTGCTGCGTGGCTTGTAATACACGCAGGTTAAAGTGATTGTGAACATGAAAGGCCGGGAAAACGAGTTTAGAAATATTGCTATTGAGCTCCTTAGACGTTTTCAGAATGAAGTTGGGGAGGTGCGTATAGTTTTTGATTTGGATTCGCATGTAAATTGCGCCTGAACGGATAGTGTTTGTTGAGTCTCTGAAACTTTTAAACATTTGCAGCTTGCGACTGAGGAGAGCAAAAACTTCCGGGACAGGAATTTGTTTATTGTTTTGGTGCCAAACAAGGAAGTTCTTCGGAAAGCGCAAGAACCACCCCAAAAAAAGAAGAAAATGCCAGATGATGATGAAGTTTCAGCGGCAGGTTTAACTGCAACTTAAAAGACATATGATACGCAATTGTCTGATATCAAACTTATCATCGGGTAAGGATTGGGAGCTCCGGGCACAACCGTCATCTGGTAATGACAGCGAGTTCGATAAATTTCTGTATAGTTCCTTCTCTACTATGCTTTTTGCGTTCCCGTGTATCTTTAACTAGAAATAGATTATTTGAATGAAGATGTTCCTCAACGTTTTTGTATATCATTTCAACTTTTAAGCTTAGCCATATAGATTGTAACAACAAATCAAGACTTATTGAGTCAGTAAAGAATTATAAATTATGAGTGATGTCGTAATGTTACACGACGAGTCGATGAGCACGGTATGACTTGTGTCGAGGCCAAAACAAGTCGCTACCAGTAATCTCCACAAGAGCAGACACCGTCTTTAAAGTGATGGAAGCGGTTGGCGTCTCTTACAACTATCACTCTCTCTGTGATCTTTGAGATGAGTTTTGTTACGGTGTGACAGTCTAAACAGACCCGAAGATTTTTTATGATCCGGATTTCGGTTCCTGGTTCAGTGGCTATGAGTCCAAAGGCAATGGCTAGCCTCTCGCTGTGAAACTTCACCATCAGCTCCCTTTCTTCCTCCTCCACGTCTTGCAAGGCCAACTCAGTCTCGGGTTTATACCCAGCTTCCCTCATCTTCCCTTCGAGCTTCTCTAGCTTCTCATATATTGCTTTTGCCTGTGGATGTGACTGTTCTCCCGATGTAAAGACATGAGGCGTCTCACCGATTTCTATTAAGGTATAACCAGGAGCCTTGGCTAGTTTCCTCTTCTTTGCCGTTTGTCTGACCTTAGCAGCCTGTGGATAATTTCCATCAGCTGAGTGAATATTCGACAGCAAAACATGGTATCCTACATTGTCTGGATCTAGCTCAAACAGCTTCTCAGAGACTGTACGGGCAAGGTTTGTGTCTTTGTGAATCCTACAAGCTCCTAGCAGTGTTTGCCACACGGAAGGATCCGGCTCAACTGGCATTGCCTCTATAAACTGCAATGCTCTATGCAAATGTCCTGCTCGGCCAAGAATATCGACCACGCAGGCGTAATGTTTGACCGATGGTTCAAAACCATACTGGTGGATCATGGAATTGAAAATCTCATCACCTTCTTTGACCAGGCCAGCATGACTACAAGCGTAAAGAACGCAGAGGAAAGTGACTGGCGTTGGTGCAGTGCCGGAATTCAACATCTCAGAGAAGATATTCAGAGCTTCATGTCCATGTCCATGGAGCCCATAACCGGAAATCATGGTGTTCCATGTAACTTCATTCTTCTTCGGCATCAAGTCAAACAACCGGCGTGCTTCTGCAATGCTTCCGCACTTTGCATACATATCAATCAAAACAGTAGAGACATATATGCTAGACTCAAAATCTGTACTCCTTACTAAACCATGTACCCATTTCCCTAAACTCAATGATCCTAACTGCGCACAAGCCGATAGTATACAAGTTATTGTGATAGGTTTTGGAGTAAACTCAGACTTCAACATTTCTCTGAATAGAGATATTGCGTCCTCTGTCAACCTGTTTTGGGTGTAACCCGAGATCATTGCATTCCAAAATGCCAAGCTTTTGTCCGGAGATTCCACAAAAACCTTTCGGGCTGATTCGATCTCATTCAGTTTACTGTAAACCGTGGTCAATGTGGTTCGGACAGATTCATGAGACAAGAAACCTGATTTCAAGCTGTAACCATGAATGGCATATATAAGCATAAGATGACCAGAGACAGGGATCAGACTCGCCAGCGTGCTTGAGTTCAACCTTGTTCCAGATAACACCAGTTCTTTGAACAGGCTTAAGGAGAGCTCAGTCTCGCCATTTGATGCGTAGCCGTGAATCATTGCGTTGTATGCTACTACATCTGGTATACGAAACTCTCGAAACAGAGTACTTAACACTTGAATCATTCCACACTTCGAGTACACTGAGATGAAACCGGTAAGAACAAACTCGTGGGAGTAGCATCCAGTTTTTGTCGCAAGACTATGGATTTGCATCCCGAGTCTCAGCTCCTGCAACTCTGCAACAGCGGGTAGAATATTTAGCACCGTTGTTGAGTCCAAACGGGTACAACTCTCGTTGATCAAATCCCTGAAAACCTGAATAGATTCCTCATACATTCCATTATCTCCGATCCCAGATAGCATCGTATTCCACAAAACTGCGTCTTTCTCAGGCATTCTGTCGAACACCTTCCTAGCATCCTCGGCTCGCGAAAACTTGAAATACATCTTAACGATGTTCGACCCAACATGTAACTCCGAGTCAAACCCGTCGACGACCGCTTGACCATGAATCACACGTCCGGCTCTCTCGTCACGAAAACCCGAAGCAGCCGAGATGGCGTATGTGTAGGTGGAGCTATTGGGCTTGAGATGAGTGGATTTCCTTAGATGGGCGAACACAGAAAGCGAGGAGTGGGGTAATTCATTATTGGAGAAGCCGCGCATGATGACGTTGCAGAGGAATTCATCCGGTGTCTGGACGGAGAGGAAGAGGTCGCGTGCGTAGTGAATGGCGCCGAAATCGGAGAGTCGTTGGGTAAGCTTGGTGGCCAATACGATGTCGTCTCGGAAGCCATGGAGAATGATCTGAGCATGGGTTTGAGTAAGGTGGGAGAGAGAAGTTGATCTTCTGAAGAGATCGAAGAAGTTGTTCCTGTTTATCACTCCGACGGTTGTCTCGGCGGTGGCGGCCGATACGGTCCGTAGAAGCATTTGGCTTTCTGACGTTGAATGAAAACGGTACGAGTCATTTTAAATTATGTCATTACCATTTTATTATCATTTTAAGTTATGTCATTATCATTTTAAACAAATCAAAGTGTCGAGTGTAGATGAATAAAAGTAAAAAAAAAGAAAATAAACATAGCGAAAGTACTTTGTCAGTCTAATTTTATTTAACTTGGTTTTATAAGGCAAAGACGATTGTACATGTGATGTAATTAAATTGTTTTAGTCAACAATTTCTTAAATTAAATAAAAATCCAAAAACAGACCTAACATTAAATTTTTGTTATGATTACTAAACTAACTGAGACTATATGTAATAAAACTCCCCCCAAAAAACCCCACATCAGATCAAAGCTTACATGTGAACAAATAAATTCCCTTTTTTATCCTAAAGACCTTCGAACTTGCGATCTCTCGCTTCCTTTTTTCCTATGCTAATGTTTAATACCAAAAAAAAAAAGAACTTCAACAAGCAAAGATCAAAAAAAGGATCTCGACAAGAGAAATGTGGGAGAGCATCAAAGAGAAATTTACAGGTGATTAGTGTTGAGCGTGTGGAACTGTAAGCGTGTTATTTATGGCCATGGAAACTTGCTTAACGGCAACAAAGCAGGAGTCTCCTCCTCCTCTGCATCTTCTTCTCCTTCTCTCCTAGTTTGTATAAGATGACTCCTCAGGCTACACTCTTTTATCTGTTCCATGCCACCAAAACTCGGTTTCAGCTCAATTCACAAAATCATTTTTCATTCAATTACTAAACTCTTATTGTGTTACCTGCATGATCGCGGTTGAGGCCAGAAGATCTTCGCATTTGCCTTGCATAGAACTCTCTTTGGTAACGACAACAGCGAGTTCCGAGACCATTTTATTCATCTCCTCCACCTGCAAATACAATCAATCGTAAAGACTTCACTCGCTTGAGAGTTAAGTCAAGAGGATAAATTTGGAAAATGTATTTATTATAAAAAAAGTCTCACCTTTGAGAGTAAAGACCAAATGGACGATCCCATAGCCTGCATCACATCGAGGGCAGAGGACATAGCTGCTTTCAGAGATTCAACGTCCGCCTGTAGGAAGAGAATTTCTAAATGATAACTATATTCTTCATCTTCTGGATTTAATTCCCATGCGTATTCGCAATAGTAACAATATATATACCTTTGTTCCTCCAGTCGCTGGAAGACGGAGAGTATTTGCTTCTAGATCTGCTATGGCTCCAACTAAAGAGCTAACATGGTCTCTTTCAAGTGTGGCCCAATCTTCAAGGCTCACCATCTGTTCACATATTTATGCATAAGCATGGCTTAATTTGATGAATGCAAAGTCAGTATACAACAGAGAGAGAACCTACCTGATCGTTTAATAGTGAGTTGAGTTTGATCTCTAGCTTTAGCTGTTGCAGGCCAATTCTTTGGCTGGTAACATCATCCCGTAGTTCTGATATCGCATGCCACACATTGAATAGAGTTTCCTGAAATATTAAAATTTGAATTTTTAGATACATTTTCATCAATCAGTTGGAGAACCGTTCATGTTGTTATAGAGGACACATGACAGAAGTACTATATACCTCGGAAGTTAATCGTTGAATGTACATTACAGCTTCGGCCCGCGCAATTGCAAACCGCCACTGTAAATATCTATTGTAGAGCAGACGCAGTTGATGTACGTCTTCGATGTAGCTTGTTTTTTTCCCTTTCTTGACATCCGCGATGAAGCTGAGAACCGAAGTTGTGGTACTGGATTGTGTAGAATTGCTTGTTTGTCTTATCCGGGAAGGACTTACCCCTCTTGAAGGTGGAGTTGATGGTCTAGCAAAAGAAGAGGAATTTGTGACACGTGAAGGACTTAGCCCTCTTGTAGGACTCAATCCTCTTGCAGGGCTTAGTCCTCTTGCAGGGCTTAGTCCTCTTGCAGGGCTTAGTCCTCTTGCAGGGCTCACTCCTCTCGAAGTACTCATGCCTCGAGAAATAGACGATGAAGACGAAAACGATGTTCTACTTGGTGAAGCAGGTCGAGATCCAGGAGAAGACAATGGATGAAGCCTATCTACAGCCGTTGCCAAGGTTGCTCTGTCTAGCGAACTTGCAGACAAAAGTCTTTGAGCCCCAGAAGTTCGAGCTATGTTATTATCTTCCGACTTTGTTGGAGACACTAATCCACCATTACTAGATGTGTTACTAGAAGTTTTATGCAAAGGTTTCGAACTGCTGGACAAAGGTAGTGACATTCTCCTAAGAGAATGCCCCGTTCCATGCCCTGAAGTTGATAGACCCCTTGAAGCCTTGTCGCCAATATCCAAGCTTCTGTTTAAGGAATTCGAATTGATCTTTCCACCAATTCTACTAGGCCACCGATGCTGTTCTATTAACCGACTATGAGGTCCATCTACAGGTTTCGAATTCTCTGAAAGATCAGACGCACTATTCTTCCCGTTCATTTTCCTCTCTGGCGTAGGTTTCCTTGATATAGAGGTCGTTTCAGCCTTTTGCTTTTGAGCTATATTCGAAGAAGGTCTCAATGTTCGATCAACAGAAGAACTACTAACCGGTTTCTCCTTCTTGCTAACAGTGACTGAGACTGAATCCGACTGAAAAGAAACGCTGAGGCTTCTCATAGTGGAAGGCCATAAGCTTTCAGGCAAACGACCTGTAGATAGCCTCCTAGATGAAGCTGGTAAGTCTACAGACTCGTCACGTATAGGCGTGGAGGGACTAGTAGGAGATGGCGGTGTTGAAGGACGCTTCCTCTCTGCCGAAACCGCTCTTTTAGCAGCCACGGATTGAGAGCTCGAAGACACTGTTGGCCTCGTGACGCTTGGGGAAGGGCATCGCCCGGTTCTGGTTGGTGTAGGTGATCTGTATCTTGAACTGACCTCTGTTGTTCGAGGACGGCGAGTGACAGTGTCTGCATTGTTCTTCTCTGATGGAAGAAGACGCCGTCTAGTAGTATCTGTTGCTACATCCATTCAAGCTAACGAAACAAAAGTTGCATTGATTGGATTCAGCAGTTCACGACTCACGTCTCGCTCTGCATTCGAGCTAAACAAGAGTAAAAGCTCCAGTTGCTGTAAAGGAAGTCCCTTTATTCTGCAAGAAACCCAAAGCCCAGGAGAAAAAGTAAGATACCTCAAAGATAGACAATGCGTAAAAAAGAGCAAAGGATATTGAACAGCCCGGGTAAAGAAAAGTAAACGAGAGAGAGACAAAAAGAGAGAAAGGTGGGTTGAGTTCTAACTAGTTAGTTGTAGTTTCAAAATATCAGGGATATTTTTTTTAATCGAAGATTTTCAGAGGAAGAATCTTTTCCTGTGTCCTTATCACAAAAGTGCCATTGTCGGATGGGCTGGAAAATTAAATGGACCAATCTTCTTCTTCTTCTTCTTCTTCTTCTTCTTCTTCTTCTTTCCATCAAAATCACAATCCCTCAAACAGAACAAATATAACAAAAGAAACCTCCTTTACCACCTCACGGTCAGTAAACTTACTAAATTATTTAGAAGCTTGGGATTTTAATAATTCGTGTGACAATGTTTGATCGTAGTAATAGTGTAAGCTTATTTAACAAATAGCACATATGGACATTTACAGATTTTGATGTTTATCGATTTATGGGACCACGTGTATGGAAGAAACAAGAATCTGTGCCCACTCTCCTAGAAAATCACTGGGTGATTGAGAAATTCAGAGAGAGAGAGAGAGAGAGAGAGTGAGAAATGATAAATGCAGAAACAGTGATGATTCCTGGTGTTTGAACTTTGACCATTTGAGAAAAACACACAACATTTTCTCGGGATAGTGAAGGGTGAGGGACGAAAATCAACAGAAACAACAAAATTTCGGATTAAGAAACAAAACACATTTACAGTTTCGAGTGAATCCAAAAGGCAAATTTGTCTGTTACTCAGCGACTTGTGTCTCTCATGACACAGACTCGTTTAATCGATCATATTTAGTAATTTTTCTAGGAAAGTTTTTCTGTGCAAAATACCGAACCAAAAACAGATTGCTAGTTTCTACCAATGATCAAATCCAAAACAGGCGTTATTTCCTCTCCTAACTCATGAAATCTCAGATCGCAGTAATAAAATCCAATACCCAGATACTTTAGGGTTCTTCCGATTTTGATTGAATCAAAACTGAGATGGATTGATACACCAAATGCGAAGCTTAACCTTAGAGATCCGAGGAATCTGAAATTTGGAAAATAGAAAATCTTACCAGGATAGATGTAAAAACCCTTCGATTCCCACAAAAAGAAAGCAATCCCGTGATTCTCCTCCTCTCGAAATCTTCTCTGCTCGAAATGGGGATTACGAACGCGACCGGAGCTAATTAACGAAGAAATCTTTCGACGGCGATGGAGAATGCTCGTGAGAGAGAAAGAAACGCCGGAGATTGATCGAGCGATTTAAGGATGGGTTCGAGATCAGAGAGAGAGAGAGAGAGAGAGAGAGGGCGTTATTTTCGCGCCACCTAATTTTGATATTAAAGAGTCTTCTCTTCTCGCAAATCGGAACAATCCCAAAAAAAAATTCCTATCAAGCCTTTGCTCGTAGAGGTCACTAACAAGAATACAAGGAGACCAAAATATTCTAATTATTCCTTACAAAGAAGGGGGGATGTTATAAATTAAGTGATCATTCCGGTTCAACCGATCTGATTTTAAATCGTAGCAAACTAACCAAAAAAATAAAATGATCACAAAATTAACAAACTAAACCGATTCTGTTTTTCTGTTGTTTTGAGTAAACCGTGATCGAAACTGAACCGAATACCAAAATAATCTTCAGAATCGTTAAGAATCCTTCCAACTTTAGTATCTCTGTTAGTATAGTTTATATTTTTGGTTTATCAGATTCAACATAAAATCTGGTAACCATCGAGATACAAAAAAAAAAAGAATGTATAAATCAAAATGTCGTATAAGCTCTCAATCAAACACGAGCATGTAGGTGATAGTCAGCATCTGATAGGTTGTCCGCACCTCCTTAACGTCACGCATACGGTCGCAAGAGTCTTCAAACATATACCTAATAATGATCATTAGATTGTAATCTTTTTCTTGGTATTGATCTTTGTAAGTACCAATCGAAACTGTTGATGGAGTTTAATTCTTAGGAAATATAGGAAAAATTAAATGGCAAATAGTCGAGAACAAAGTTGACAGTTTATCGAACTGATGATTGTTTCGGGGGGTTTTTTTTAACACTTTTTGTTTTTGTTATACAAATTAGCATTTTACGCCGAAAGCTTTATTTACATTTCTACACCTAACCCTAACCATAATCATAAGAGTTATGAGGAAAAGCTCTCCGACAATTAATGAATTAAAATTGAAAATAAACAATTTTATTTTTGCAGAAATGGAACTATGATGGTTACTCATGACAAGTGTTTGGTCTCTTCTATTTTTTATTTGTCTTTTCTTCTACTTTTTTTTTTTTTTTGAAACAGGTTTTTTCTTCTTCTACTTAAGAAAAGAAAATTTACCGAACACTTACGATGGCTAGTCCCCAACTAAGTTTCTTTTTTTGATATTTTTCTTGCTTAATTATTTTATTTAGTTCACTTGTATTATTTTATCTTTCATATTAAATATATAAAAGAATCTGAAATCACATGGATTGCATGCTATATGTTTCACTAGACACATTAATTCATATTCTAATGGCTAATTGCATGGTTTATTCTCTTAAAGCGGTATGTTGATGATTGCCCTCAAAATCGTCTACACGGTGTTTGTTTTCTAATTCTTCATCCATAACATTTTTGTAAATGGGTCGACTCTAGTGATCGATGAGGACTCTAAACTCAGTAGTTACTATGAAGAATTATCATTTGTTTTTTTTTTAAATTATCATTTTTAAACCCTTTTTATTTATTAAAAAGACAAAAGAGAGGTTTGCTCCCACATGAGATGATTCGGACATATCATATGATCTTAAGCTTTCTGTAGACCTTTGTCTCTCTTTCATCTGTGTCCCCCTTACCTTGTGGAGTCTTGCTCTAACTTTACTCCCACTTGGAGTTCTATTTATTTAATATTTATTATTAAAAGTTCCTGTTTCTTTAGTTATGTTTTAGAGATCTTTTTTTTTTCGTTCTTTTATGTTGGCTACACATGTACGTACTGCCAAATTTTCAGAATCATTGAATCTAGCACACATACATGCTACATGTATATGATTGCATATCTACTCGTCTAGTCACCCGTGGTCCGTTCGTGGCTTCAATTTCTCCAGAAATCTTTAGATTCACATTTTATAGAGAATCAAAAGTTATTGAATCTTATCTAACGTATATTTTTATCATAATCGTAGTAGATCATTACAATGATTTGATTTCTCTATTAATTACAGTTGCCAAACTACTACTATAATCCTCATATATTAAGTAGCTGCAGAAATTAAAGATAAATCTTTGTTTCTTGGTGTGATTAAGAATAATAAGCAAGAGCCAAATGATGGATATTCACGTGCTTAGCACAATTATATTGACCAACACTAGAAACAAGAGAGTTATTGTAAATGTCATGTCTTCGCAATGTTTCTTTGCTTGTCTAAAGCTTGTCGCTTAGCTGTTTTCTCAAAAAAAAAAAAAAATCTATATAATTCTTTTTTTTCTATTATGAAGAAAAAGTGAAGAACAGTAGACTTAAAACGAACTCTTAAACTTTTTAGATAACTACTAGTAAAGAAAAATTTCATTTGAAATTACAACACTAGTTTACTTTCTTAACAACTAATGTTTGGGTTACTTACATAACTAAGGCAAAATTCTCTTGCGGCTGACGAACGAATGTATTAGTTCTTAAGCTTTGGTAAAGCAAAAATCGGATTCAGAGGAAGCAACAGTTCCCATTGATGTTCTTCTACCTCAACAAGTGCCAAAAAACAGAGAGATGGAAGAGATTTCATCGTCATCGTCATCACTCGTCATCAGTACTTCACAAGTCCAGCACCTTGAGCCTTTCCAAGAACTGACTCTATGGTTCCATCATAGAGATCAAAGCTTTTCGCAACAGCAAAACCCGAAAACATACCATCCACTGCAGCACTTACAATCCCACCAGCATAACCAGCTCCTTCACCAACTGGGTATAGACCTTTCAAGCTCGTGCTCTCGTAAGTCTCGTTGCTTCGAGGTATCCGAACAGGAGAGCTTGTTCTTGTCTGGTTAAACAAAGTTGAAACATTGTTTATCTCTTGTCTGACGACTAGACTGATTCAGGACAAGTAAGATATATAATATTATATATACCTCTACGCCGTGGAGGAGTGCTTCCTCTGAGATGAATCCCGGTAACTGAAAGTTCAAGTGTTTAGAGCAAAACAGAAGCTACGGGTTTTGTTTATATAGCAACGAGAAAATATCTAACCAACCTCTTTTTCAAACATAGAGATAGACTGTCGCAGAGAATCTGTGATATGAGCAGGAAACAGTTCATGCAGATTTGCAGACTTCACTCCTAATCTATAGCTTGATGGAGGTAAAGGTGTTTCTGTTTAATAGCACAAGAATACCCAAATATCACCAAAAAGAAACCAGAAATTCGAACAGTAAAATGAGAATTTGAGTATTAAGGAAAATATTTCTTTTTTTACCAGATAACTTGTTTTGCAGAAAATCAGTAACCCTTTGTACAGGAACTGTAAAATTGCCACCACCCATTATAGCCGCTCTTCTTTCAAACTCTCTCTAAAGAAAAGCAAAAATCAAAGGAGAAATGTTGAATATGACTCAAGAGTAGTAATAGTAAATCCACTTTCAGATTGATACCTGAAACTCAATTCCAGCTAAAGGTCCCTTAAGATTGTGAAGATCAAAGTCTTTGGTTGAGACCGTGACAACGAGTGCAGCATTGGCCCACTTGGATGAACGGCGAGAAAATGACATGCCATTGATGCAGAGTTCGGTTGGGTTTGTGCTGGTGAGAACAACCTGCAGAAAAAACATAGAAAACAGTCTTACTCATGACAAATCGAAGAAGAACAGCAAGACACTCTATAAGGAAACTGTACCTGACCACCAGGACACATGCAAAAGGAGTAGCAACTACGTTTTGATGAAGACTCCGAGAGATCCTTCTCCTTCTCATTCACGTATTGAACAACCTTATAATCTGCCACTGGTACTTTACCTCGTCCTTTACGAACTTCACTAGCTAAATCCGAGTACTACATACATACCAGTAAAAAAAGAAAGAGCATCACAATTCAGCAAATTCATGATATAATGAAGATGTCTGGTATTAATATAACCGAACAAACCTGTATACTGTTAATTAGCTCCTGAGGATGCTCAACCCGCAAACCAACCTGGTCCACACATCCATATAGAGATCAAATGATAAAACCAAGCCAGAGAAGATACTCGTAACATATATATACGTATAAGAAACTTACGGCAAAATCTTTCGGGGTCAGTTCCACATTACGAGAAAGAAGCATCTCATATGTGTCACGTGCTGAGTGACCAACTGCAAGAACAACTGCATCAAATTTCAAATTCTCAGAGGTACTCTGCAATTGGTCTGTTGAATCCGAAACTCTGACTCCAACCACACGAGAATCCTCTACCAGAAGATCGTCTACCCGAGTCCCAAACTTGATAGTCACCTAATTAAGCATATGTAATTAAAGAGGGAGCTCACAGGAGAAAAGGTCTTAAAAACATCTAAACTTAAAAGAGACTTTAATCACTCTCTTGTTTTAAAACTTACTCCTGCGTTTTGTAGATAATGCCTGAAGTTACGGAGTAATGGAACTAGCTTATCTGTTCCTAGATGAGGCTTTCCATTGACCAGTATACTATCAGGAGCCCCAAAACGAACCAAAGTTTTCAATACCTGTAACAATTAAAGCCATGGTCACATTTTTTTCAGCTCTACTCAAACGTGAAGTGCGCTTATATACGAAATTGGGAGTCTCAAAATACTAACCGCTAAAACAGTGGCACTGTTCTTTCCTATCCGAGTAACAAGCTTTCCATCACTCCAGGTACCTGCACCACCCTGCAGTCCATAAGTGCTAAAATATGACTATGGCGATAACAAACAAGACGGCAAAACTACCAAAAGATCGAAGTACTTATGGGAAATTTAGTTAAAGAGAAGGTTTTTTAAACCTCGCCAAAGCAGAAATTACTCTCCATATCCAAAATCTTACGAACTACCAAAGCGCCTATATCACGTCCCCTTTCTTCTACTGCTTGCCCTCTTTCGATCAATGTCACATCCGCACCAAACTCAGCCAGAACAAGAGATGCAAACAAACCAGATGGACCACCACCAACAACTGCGATTTTCGGTTTCCTGCTTCCCCCTCCTCCATAGTGGTGTGGATCTCCATTGCCATTGATAACCAGAGGTTCATTTTCGTCGCTTCTTTTACAATCGTTTACGACACTGATCAAGTCACCTGAAACGATCTTCTCGGGAGGCAAATGCTCAACAAGCCCAATCTTGGGCTCTAACCGGAAAATGAAATCATGAGCACGAGGCTCTAACTCAAGAAGCGTCTTCACATCCAAGTCCACAGTATACACAAACTTGGCTTCTTTCAGGATCTGAACAAAAGATGAAGAATTCACTCACTTGAACTACAATCATAATAACAGTATGCGGGATCGCTTACCTTCCTAGCGTCAAAAGATTTCCTAATCACTGAAAATGCTTCTTCTGGCAGCATTGAAGCAACCTGAAAAGAAAAAGAAAAAAAAACAGAGAAATTTCTTAAATTTCAATCCAGATACCATTCAAGGTCAAGCTCAGGTTCATACCCTAAGATAAAGTTCGGAAATTTTCACCGGAAACTCGATAACTTTAGCGATGGCTTGAAGCAAGCCTTGTGAAATTCCGAGAAAATCTTTTCCAGGGTCATCTCCGACAGGAACACCGAGCTTAGAGAGGCGCCAAACTCCTTCGAGCTTGTTCTTAACCTTTGCAACAGCTCCCTTCTGCTCCGTCCTCAGCTTTTTCCTCTCAGAAGGGTATCTCCGTCTCCCGGTTCGCTTCGCAGCACAGAGAATCCGGTGTGTTTGGAGACGAGGATAAGAGAGTACCGCTCTAGAATAAGGTATACGCAGGTCATGGCTCGATGAGAGAAATGAAGAAGTGAGGAAATTCGTTCGCGAGAGAGACATCGTTAAAACTCAGACTACTAAAATGCGCTCTCGTCTCTGTCCCAAGGAGTTATCCTATCATTTGAAACTGAATCGACTCGAGTCCGGTTATACCATTGATGTCCAATCCGGTTTGTTCGGTTCGATTCGTTTGGTTTGGTTCGATTTTGGTTTGGATTTAGTTTCTAATTTAGTTCTGGGTTTTGTGACTTTTGTGAAACTCAAGTGTGTAGTAAGACTCTGTTTGTTCGGTGAGTTGGACGCGTTATCTGGATGCAGATGCAGGTTGATGTTCGTTTAGTGCTAATTAAGAGCATGAACTAAAATCTGTATTCAGATGCGTTTCCAAAACTCATTCAAATGAGTTAATTTGCTGCGTCTAGCTATACTAAATTCATCCAAAAATAATAAAAATCAAAAATACCCTTATTTTTATTTAAAAAATCATTTTTTATTTTAACTATATTATTTTGATCTTAACTATACTAATCTTTGATTTAAAATATATTTATAATTAAATATTTAAATTATTATTTTTAATATTTATAAATCACGTTTTCCCTTAATTTTGGCGATTTTGGCGGGAAAACACAATTTTTGCGATTTTGGCATGAAAACACGATTTTTCGGTTATTGCCGAAAAACGTAATTTTGGGTTTTGGCAGAAAAACGCAATTTCAGGGTTTTGACGGAAAAACGCGATTTTGTGGATTTGGCGAGAAAACTCGATTTTTCGGTTACTGCAAAAAACATAATTTTTGGGTTTTGGCGGAAAACCGTGATTTTTCGGTTTAGGCGGAAAACGTGATTTTCCGGTTTTGACGGAAAACATGATTTCTAGGTTTTGGCGGGAAAACGTGATTTCACGGTTTTGACAGAAAACCTCATTTCTGGGTCATGGCGGAAAAACGTGATTTCTGGGTTTTGGCGGAAAAACGTGATTTCGAAGTTTTGGCGGAAAAACGCGATTTCGTGGTTATAACGGGAAAACTCGATGTTTCAGTTATTGCGGAAAAACTCAATTTCAGGATATTGGCGAGAAAACACGATTTGAAGGTGATAGGCGGGAAAAACTCAATTTTAGGAAGAGCATGATTCGGTGACAATTGAAATGTGTAATATCATGTGAAGAATGTATAATATAATTTACATTAGTATGTTATAAAAAAATGGAAAATGTAGTTTGATGTTTGTTTTATTTGACTTTAAATATAAAATTTGGATAAGTTTAGTTTTAATTTTGCAGATCATTATATACAAGTTTAGATCAAAAAAAACAAGTAGTTTTTCGTCATTTGACGTAAAACGCGTTCGGATACAAATACAGACATACAAAATGAACGTAACTGCATCCAGATATAATTTCTAGATGCAAACAAACATCATCTGACTGCTGCGTCTAATTACTGCACGCAGATGCTGTGTCTAGAAATCTCATCTTCCTCACCAAACGAACAAGGCCAAAGTCACCCAATCAATCGTTTGTCAACGTCACATCAACCTTTTGATAGTATGTGCTCGGGCAAGCAAAATGTGTCAAGGGTTCATCTCTGTAGTTGGCTGCCCATTCATATCCGGCTTTACTGATTTTGAACATGGCTATAGTTGGTGTGGGGGGGCAGGCTGCAAGTGCCAAAGATTGTGTCCGAGCCCCAGCTCTTACTAATGTCATAATGGAACATGATGTCATGTCATGTAATGTAACCATGTTCAGCTCGTGGAGCTTGCTTCTCAGATAATGATAACTTAGAAGGAAAATAAAATTAAATCGCAACACATATCAAAATTTGGTCGATTAAATTGACACGTGTCACGATCATGTGAATTAACAAGTTTGACGCATCCAACTTTATATAATAAGATATCAATAAATCATTAACATTAACTATATACAGTATATGTTAATTGTTATTGATCTAATGTGATTGTAACTTCATTGGTGTGGTGAAACTTATGCAGTTAATTACTATGAGTATTGTTTTTTATGGAGTTGGATTTTGAAACTCGTGCACTTCTTTCTAAGCTCCTAAACTCATAACCATTTACCTTTTCTTGATCATCGTTAGGCAAGAATTATAACAAGAACTGTATCTCTCGAAAATTTAATCAAATTGTACATGGCTCATTAAGAGAGTTATAAGTTTTTATATATTAGAGGCCAAAACTCTTAATATAAAAAAACAATTCTGCTACGATGGGTATCATTGAAAGCTAAGCTGTACGATTTTGGATTCGCCATCATCACATCGTTGCACAAATCAGTTAAGAGGCTAATTTGCAAATGCCAACATTTGGTACTAGACAATCAAGATAACTTGGCTTGTATGCATTTGGTAGTCAACAATCTGATAACTTGGCTTGTACGTCATATAGAAGAACCCCCGAGTGTTAGCCCTAAAATCGAAGGCCTCACATGCAGAAATATATATATATATATATATTACCAAACTACTGATAGATTATATACAAAAATTACAGAAATTTAATGAATCTTAGATGTTGATCTACCCTATATAAACTCCGCATGACGCATGGGCCACGCCAAAAACGTCTCAAACCAGCTATACGTACCCCTTTATAAAAAACACTTCTCTCTTGATTTTAATACAAAAACTGAGGAATTAACCTTGTCAAATCTTTTGGGGTTTGGGTTTGAGGGAAAACTTTTGGCAGTAAGGTGTAACTTTCTTCTTTTGGTGAATCTACAAATCTATCTGTATAAGATACAAAATAAAAGAAACAAAAAAAGAAGAAGCAAAATTGCCCATGTTTTCAAGAGGCTAAAAACCTGGTTAATTAGCATCTCCATCTGATGATGCTGTCTACGGCAAGATCCCTTTCTTTGTATCAAGACATGTATATATATATGTATGATCATGAGCCCATAGAAATGGCTAGTGGCATCTCACTTTCATGCGAACCGACAGTAGAATTGCTGGAGGTTGACATACGTTTCTTGGATTGATTCCCTTCAATCGACACTAGAACCTGGCCTTGTGGGTGAGCAGCTATTGCCTCTGGATCATCGTCAGGAGGCTCTAAAGATTGATCAGGAGGGTCAAGATCCCGTGGCATGGTCTCTCCAGCCGCGTTGTTATTATTACCACCGGATCCAATGACCATCCTGAATCCAAAAGTGCGTGAAACGATGCGGTATGCAAAGGTAAGGAGCCAAAAGAACCAAGGGAGACAAACAAAGAAAATGCCGAGGTAAGACAGCCAAATCGGAGGGTAAGGAAGGATTGTGTATGCAATTAGACAACCGCCTCCGACAGCGATTGATAGGAAAAGAAATAAGGTAATGAGACAGATGAATGCCTGTCCCGCCCGTGGATCTGGCACAGGCATTATTCTTCTCTAAGGAAAGATCGTTCTCAAACTTTAAGAAGGATCAAAGAACGTTTAAGGGTATATACTACTATATCATCCTCCATTTACAATCTGCTCTTTCCTTCTTTCTACAATTTGTTTGTTTGTTTTTGTTTTAATGAGGTTGATAATAGGGTTGAGGATATCAGGTTGATATCAAGAATAATAAACGGAATAGATCCGACACACAAAACAAAAACGAAAAAAGAGCGATTAGGAAGAAGAAAACACAAGAGGGTATTTCTGTTTTGTTTGCGTGTGACTTATAATTTGACAAGAATAGCCAATAGTCTTTTTTTTCTTTTCTTTTTCTCCATTTGCCATTCCATAGGAGAGGGACGTCCGTAGATACAGGACCTATAACATTGAATATCGTTGGATCAAAATCATTTTCAAGCTTTTTGCAATCTTAATAATTATTAGATAGATGATGAATATATATACATATGAATCATGTGTGTATCAAGTAAACTGATATTAAACTATAATAAAATGCGAGGAAACTTCTATATTAAGTTTTAAATATATATCATCAAAATACTATTTAGAGTATTTTAGTGCTGGAGATTTGCTTTCTATATTATCAATACTACTAAATATATATGGGACGTGGCAAAGACTGTAATTCTTGCAATTAAACTCATTCTAAATATATGTTAAAAATTCAAATAAAAACAAGAATTAAGTTTTACTTTTAAAAACATAAATTCCAATAAAGTTCATTCCATTTTCTCTCTTTTTTTTTGTTTGTAAACTTCCAGGTTCTCTATGTTTCTAAATGAATTTTGAAGCATTGTAAACAAATAGAATTGGAATTCAAGGTCAGAACTAAGACTTTTGTTCATTCCAACAGTTTTTTTAAATACAATTTTCTAAGTATACTTCCACTTTTTTTATCTTGTTCAACTTTTCATTGTATAGGATTAAGATAAGATTGTATTTAATTTATTTTTGATTACCATAAGTGGCTTAAGAAAACATTGTTGACTAGTGACCACAAAAAAAAGGTAATTAAATTAAGCAGTGAAGACGAGTAACACGTGGCAAATTCTCTATCTATAGCCGTCATAAGAAATAAGCAATTATGGGACCCACCCAATATATCAAGAACTACTGGGCTGTTCGCCAGCGAATTAACTATTTATTTAATAAAAATCAGGAAATGACGATATTAGCCCTTCTTTAATACGCATAAAAGGGTGGTTAATTTGGGAATTTCCAGCACCACAATTTTCCTTTTTAGTCAGAATACGATAGCGCGTGGCCGCGCATCGCGGGATACTCGCGTCGATAGCCGCCAGGAGAATCCTCTTTTCAATCAAATAGAGAGAGAGAGAGAGAGAGATCCCCTAATTGTTACTCTAATTTCTAGGGTTTGCTGATTCATTTCGCGTTCCAGATAAATTCCTTCTTTTTTTTTTTCTATTGTTTGTTTTCGTGATTTCTTCAGCGTACTATTCTCAATTCATCTGATTTTGGGGATTATTCGGGAGAAAGTGTTCGTTTCTGGATGGTGGAAATGAGGAAATCTGGCGGTATTACGCCGGAGTCTGAATTGGCGGCGAAGTGCCGAGATGAGCTGCCGGTGAAGCTGGAGATTGTGGAGGATGATTTAGAAGAAGCGCATGGTCCTCTCAACAAGCGATCCAGGGTTTGTTCCTTCTCTTATTCCAGATTAGCTCATCTGTTTAGTTTCTCCGAGAATTTGATAGGAAATTGTAGTTTACAAGCGGATCGATTCAATTTTTTTTTTT
>JAHZTW010000034.1:1552720-1738099 GCA_020283515.1 Alliaria petiolata | reverse complement strand
CGGCCCTTATGGTAATGGTATCGAAACTGCCTCTCATATAAAGGTAAAGCCTTTAAAGCTGGATCCGACGCATCGTCCAAGGGATGATGATCGTGCAATGAAGCCGGTGGTAAAGCATCGTCAACTTCTTGTAAATCTACATCTTCCGGTGATGGGGGATGAGAGTTGCTCTGCAGCATAGCCTTGTTGAAAATAAACACTTCTCGATCACTTGCAGGAAGCCCGAAAGCTGTCTCTTATACACATCTAGATGTGTATAAGAGACAGGTCTTCATCTGAACATATGTATCTGTCTCATGAAGCACCATCGCCCAGCTCAGGTATTGTGATAACTGCCCGTTCTAGTTGCTTTCATGGCTCCTTATTTGGATTTTTCTTTTCCTTTGCACTTCTATTGAGCCAAATGAAGATTGTGTGTTTTCTTTCTCTGCTTGTTTGCTTTATTCATCTCTAGTGATAGATGCTCGTGGAAATGAAGGAATTGGGGGTGCTGAAGCAGTCAATTCAAGAAACACAACAGATTGCGGCCAGACCGGAGTACCTGGACTGCACCAATCTATGTCACTGAGCGATTTCCTTGCACTTCTCAATGATTCAAAAAACACAACGGATTCGAGTCAGGTTGAAGAAGTAGCTGGAGTACACCAATCTATGTCAGTGAGTGATTTCGTTGCACTGTTATCTGATTCAAGAAACTTAGCTGATTCGAGTCAGATAAAAGTACCTGGACTACACCAATCTATGTCGGTGAGCGATTTTGTTGGATTTCTCTCTGATTCTGCTGGTGGAAATTATCCCGAACATATGGAGAAATTTGAGAACATGAAGCAGCAGTTGCTAAGCGACAATATCCAGTTCGATACACCAGATGAGAAGTCTCTCATGCCAAGGGTTAATTCGTTATTCAACCTCTTGTACAAGGATCCAAACGTCGTTGCAAACTCACAGCTCAATACCGAAATCTCGGTTGGATTGAAGTCTGAACCCAGTGATCTGAAGGGGATTGTGTCTGACAACAGCAACAGAGTTCTTGATCCAGCTTCTAGCAGCAAACCACAGGGTATGTTGAGGAAAGACTCATTCAGCGATCTGCTATTACACCTCCCCCGGATCACATCCTTGCCGAAGTTCTTGTCCAACATTTCAGAAGAAGATGGTGATGCATATAATAGATAATTTTATAGATTCCGCCTTTCTTTTCAGGTTTCGGCAAGTATAGGAACCTGAACTAGTAGCTTTTCTGTTTTTCTTGTAAATCAAAATTCTCCCTGGTAACTAAAACCCCACAGAGATTTGAAGAAACATGTTTTTTTGATAATTAATTTGTGTACATCATCATCCCCAATATAAACAATGCCTGCTGAGGCGTAGGCATTCCATTATTTATCCTAAACTTTTGTCATTTTTTATAATAATTATATTGTTCTCTTATTACAACACTCAAGGCAAAGCAGAGTATGTACAAGGATAAAAGATTAAACTAAGATCACTGAGATCATCAGCTGTACAAAAAGAAGAAAGATATGAAATAAAATATTTAAAAAAAAAGAGACAAATGAATCCCAACACCCCAAAAATCGTACTAGGGGCTGTCCGGCTTTTGTTTGTTATTTCAATATGAAGTATTTACATTTTTGTTTTCTTCTTTTTTGGAGGGGGAGGGGTTTCTTCCATCACATCTATCTGCCTTAAGAACAAGCAAACGGATCAGGAAGCTTGTTGATGAATAGCAGTGTCAGGAAGCATTGCTATTGTCACTATGAAGTATTCACATCCTGAAGAGAGACCATAAGGGTTTGATGTTGTAGTTGCTGAAGATGTGGTTGAGATTGAACTTGATGCCAGAGTTCTCGAGCCCTGGTCTGAGCCGAGATGATCTGTCTTACCCGCCTCGGGAAATGCAGAAGCTGAAAGTAATGGCTGCTTCACTGTTTGGCGCTCGATGTGGACAATCTGACCAACGATGTATGTTGGCCGGTTTGGGAGGTGATCTGTGAACAATGCCTCGGATTCAGAGGACAAGTAGTAGTTTGGGCAGTTCCTGTTGATTGCCTCGTAATACCCTGCTTGGTTTAGCACAAATGCTGCTATCTCATGGACTTCAAGACGACCGAATGATATCTTTTCCTTATTTGCCTGTCCACAAGTTCACCAATTATCTCATTCAAAACACTCCAAAATTATAAATGTGCAGCAAAAAGAGAAAGTTTGAGATTCAACCCATCAATGAAACAACATGACTGTTACTAGAGATAAGAGGAGTCTACCTGCTTCCCAAGTTGGTGCTTAGTGTACAATGTTTTCACCAGCTCTTTCTTTTCCTCCAAGTCCTTTCTTGTCTGTTCACTTGTAGCTTCAAGATTTCGGCACTTCTCAAGCAATTCCTCCCGGTGTTTGGAGAGGAAGCTAACTTTGTCTGCCAGGACTCGAATGCATTTCCGGAACTCAGCAGTACCATCATCTTCATTGTCATTAATGGAGCTGTGAAATTCCCAAGTAGGAGAAATGAAAATCCAGAGAAACAATTTCAGAAACGAGAGCTTCAAAAGTGGCTAACTACGGCCATATAAATAAGAAGGACTAAGGTTATGTTTTTGGGAAGCAACGGTACAGACAGAAACTTACTTGGCTAAAGCTTGAGCCAAAGTTCGCAAGGAGTCAGCAAAACCAGCAACTCCACCACCAGCACAGACAGAGTTCCGAAATCTTTCAAAGAGACCTCGCATCTTTACAGCTGATGCACGAAGTGCATTATACTCAGAAGCTCTACGATCAGCAGCACAAAGATGGGTCTGGGCTTCTTCTCTTGCTTCATGTAAGCAGTTCTCCAAATAGGCACAATTCATCTACAACCAAGATAGCAATATTAACCACATCAACAAGGGGAAAAAAGCTCCTATAATGTGCAAGGTACATAAGTTATCTGGTGACGCAGAAACAGCAGAACCATGCTTATTGTGTCTCTAGATCTTTCTATGTGAAATGTCTGCCAAATTACAAACATAAACTTGTTCACAGCCATCTTGTCAGATTTTATTGATAACTAACTAAGAGAAGCGACAAACTCCACAATTTCAGTGATTGGTCAACAAGGTGTAAACCAAGATCTCATGAAAGCCTCGATCTGTGGCTCCTGGACTAATTGGCTTCAACTGGTTTAGGCAATATGCAAAAGTATATTGAACCTTCCTAGTCCAGACGATTCACATCATTACCCGTTAAAGATCACAGAAAATAGACCTGAGCTCAGTACCTTGAATACTAAAAAACTAGACGTCTAGGACAAATGGACAATGCTAATACCAGCAACCAGAAGAGTGACAGAAAATGGTGGAAAGATAACATACCAATAAGTAAAGACTAGGCCCTAACTAATAATGCAATGAATAACCAAAGTTGGAAAGATTAGAGTAACCAAAAACATGAAATAACTGCCGAACCTGAGATTCTTCAAGAAGCTTCTGATTCATTTCCAACTCTCTGCTCAGACTGGCCACCTCTTCCATAGCACCATTAAGCTTGGACTCTGTCTCACTCAGCTTATTGGACTTTTCTATCAGCTCATTTCTAAGTTCCAAGATAGTATCATCACTGTGTTTGGCATTTAAACCTCTGCCAGTAGCCACATTATCATCCAGAGATTTTGGTGGGCTCTCGGCTGTCGAACTGTTACTTAGAAACACACCCACTTCTCCCACCAGATTATCCTTTCCACCTTTCTCACTATTTTGCTGACTTTCCAGCATTGATGAGTCAAGCGGATGACTAAGCACCAGAGAGGAATCCACCATATTCTCATCCATACCTTCCCGAGCTTTACATGGCTGCTTGCTAGAAAGATTTGAAACACAAGAGACCTCATCCATGGGCTCTGAACCAGATGCATGAGTTTTGTTGCCTTCCACGTCGCCTGAAGCTTCTGCTTTATATTCACTAACTTTTCCGTGCATAAGATTGAAGCCAGATGCATCCTTATTACTAACATGTCTCTGTCCCTGTATATACTCATCTGAGAGACGTTGTTCCAGTTCACGGATACGCCTCTCATATGAATCACAGTGCATTTGTTTTTCCTTGAGCATAGATAGAAGATGTTTACCATACTCATCTTTGGCCTGCAATGCCTCTGCTGTCTTCTCTGCGGCATTTTTCAACAAATTTTCTACTTCACTTTCATCAAGTACCTCATATTCAACTTGTGGGCCTAATGAACAAATCCGAGAGATTGCAGAAGCAAGGTCAGCTTTTAGTTTTGCATTCTCAACTTCCATCTTGCTGGTTCCAGCTATCTCTAATAATTCAGAGGCTGCTAAGATATCATCAAAATTGTCTNTGGAAATTATCCTGAACATATGGAGAAATTTGAGAACATGAAGCAGCAGTTGCTAAGCGACAATATCCAGTTCGATACAGCAGATGAGAAGTCTCTCATGCCAAGGGTTAATTCGTTATTCAACCTCTTGTACAAGGATCCAAACGTCGCTGCAAACTCACAGCTCAATACCGAAATCTCGGTTGGATTGAAGTCTGAACCCAGTGATCTGAAGGGGACTGCGTCTGACAACAGCAACAGAGTTCTTGATCCAGCTTCTAGCAGCAAACCACAGGGTATGTTGAGGAAAGACTCATTCAGCGATTTGCTATTACACCTCCCCCGGATCACATCCTTGCCGAAGTTCTTGTCCAACATTTCAGAAGAAGATGGTGATGCATATAATAGATAATTTTATAGTTTCCGCCTTTCTTTTCAGGTTTTGGCAAGTATAGGAACCTGAACTAGTAGCTTTTCTGTTTTTCTTGTAAATCAAAATTCTCTTGGTAACTTAAACCCCACAGAGACTTGAAGAAACTTGTTTTTTTTATAATTAATTTGTGTAGATCATCCCCAATATAAACAATGCCTGCTGAGGCGTAGGCATTCCATTATTTATCCTAAACTTTTATCATTTTTTTATAATAATTATATTGTTCTCTTATTACAACACTCAAGGCAAAGCAGAGTATGTACAAGGATAAAAGATTAAACTAAGATCAGTGATCATCATCAGTTGTACAAAAAGAAGAAAGATATGAAATAAAATATTTTAAAAAAAAGAGAGACAAATGAAACCCAACACCCCACAAATCGTACTAGGGGCTGTTCCGGTTTTTGTTTGTTATTTGAATTTGAAGTATTTACATTTTTGTTTTCTTCTTTTTTCGAGGGGAAGGGGTTTCTTCCATCACATCTATCTGCCTTAAGAACAAGCAAACGGATCAGGAAGCCTGTTGATGAATAGCAGTGTCAGGAAGCATTGCTATTGTCACTATGAAGTATTCACATCCTGAAGAGAGACCATAAGGGTTTAATGTTGTAGTTGCTGAAGCTGTTGTTGAGATTGAACTTGATGCCAGAGTTCTCGAGCCCTGGTCTGAGCCGAGATGATCTGTCTTACCCGCCTCGGGAAATGCAGAAGCTGAAAGTGATGGCTGCTTCACTGTTTGACGCTCGATGTGGACAATCTGTCCAACGATGTATGTTGGCCGGTTCGGGAGGTGATCTGTGAACAATGCCTCGGATTCCGAGGACAAGTAGTAGTTTGGGCAGTTCCTGTTGATTGCCTCATAATGCCCTGCTTGGTTTAGCACAAAAGCTGCTATCTCATGGACTTCAAGACGACCGAATGATATCTTTTCCTTATTTGCCTGTCCACAAGTTCACCAATTATCTCATTCAAAAACAAGGACACTCCAAAATTATAAATGTGCAGCAAAAAGAGAGAGTTTGAGATTCAACCCATCAATGAAACAACATGACTGTTACTAGAGATAAGAGGAGTCTACCTGCTTCCCAAGTTGGTGCTTAGTGTACAATGTTTTCACCAGCTCTTTCTTTTCCTCCAAGTCCTTTCTTGTCTGTTCACTTGTAGCTTCAAGATTTCGGCACTTCTCAAGCAATTCCTCCCGGTGTTTGGAGAGGAAGCTAACTTTGTCTGCCAGGACTCGAATGCATTTCCGGAACTCAGCAGTACCATCATCTTCATTGTCATTAATGGAGCTGTGAAATTCCCAAGCAGGAGAAATGAAAATCCAGAAAAACAATTTCAGAAACGAGGGCTTCAAAAGTGGATAACTACGGCCATATAAATAAGAAGGACCAAGGTTATGTTTTTGGGAAGCAACGGCACAGACAGAAACTTACTTGGCTAAAGCTTGAGCCAAAGTTCGCAAGGAGTCAGCAAAACCAGCAACTCCACCACCAGCACAAACAGAGTTCCGGAATCTTTCAAAGAGACCTCGCATCTTTACCGCTGATGCACGAAGTGCATTATACTCAGAAGCTCTACGATCAGCAGCACAGAGATGGGTCTGGGCTTCTTCTCTTGCTTCATGTAAGCAGTTCTCCAAATGGGCACAATTCATCTACAACCAAGATAGCAATTAACCACATCAAGAAGGGGGAAAAAGCTCCTATAATGTGCAAGGTACATAAGTTATCTGGTGACGCAGAAACAGCAGAACCATGCTTATTGTGTCTCTAGATTTTTTCTATGTGAATTGTCTGCCAAATTACAAACATAAACTTGTTCACACCCATCTTGTCAGATTTTATTGATAACTAACTCAGAGAAACGACAAACTCCACAATTTGAATGATTGGTCAGCAAGGTGTAAACCAAGATCTCATGAAAGCATCGATCTGTGGCTCCTGGACTAATTGTCCTCAACTGGTTAAGGCACTATACAAAAGTATATTGAACCTTCCTAGTCCAGATGATTCACATCATTACCCGTTAAATATCACAGAAAATAGACCTGAGCCCAGTACCTTGAATACTAAAGAACTAGACGTCTAGGACAAATGGACAATGCTAATACCAGCAACCAGAAGAGTGACAGAAAATGGTGGAAAGATAACATCCCAATAAGTAAAGACTAGCTCCTAACTAATAATGCAATGAATAAATATCAAAGTTGGAAAGATTAGAGTAACCAAAAACATGAAATAGCTGCCGAACCTGAGATTCTTCAAGAAGCTTCTGATTCATTTCCAACTCTCTGCTCAGACTGGCTACCTCTTCCATAGCACCATTAAGCTTGGACTCTGTCTCACTCAGCTTATTGGACTTTTCTATCAGCTCATTTCTAAGTTCCAAGATAATATCATCCCTGTCTTTGGCATTTAAACCTCTGCCAGTAGCCACATTATCATCCAGAGATTTTGGTGGGCTCTCGGCTGTCGAACTGTTACTTAGAAACACACCCACTTCTCCCACCAGATTATCCTTTCCACCTTTCTCATTTTTTTGCTGACTTTCCAGCATTGATGAGTCAAGCGGATGACTAAGCACCAGAGAGGAATCCACCATATTCTCATCCATACCTTCCCGAGCTTTACATGGCTGCTTGCTAGAAAGATTTGAAACACAAGAGACCTCATCCATGGGCTCTGAACCAGATGCATGAGTTTTGTTGCCTTCCGCGTCGCCTGAAGCTTCTGCTTTATATTCACTAACTTTTCCGTGCATAAGATTTAAGCCAGATGCATCCTTATTACTAACATGTCTCTGTCCCTGTAGATACTCATCGGAGAGACGTTGTTCCAGTTCACGGATACGCCTCTCATATGAATCACAGTGCATTTGTTTTTCCTTGAGCATAGATAGAAGATGTTTACCATACTCATCTTTGGCCTGCAATGCCTCTGCTGTCTTCTCTGCGGCATTTTTCAACAAATTTTCTACTTCACTTTCATCAAGTACTTCATATTCAACTTGTGGGCCTAATGAACAAATCCGAGAGATTGCAGAAGCAAGGTCAGCTTTTAGTTTTGCATTCTCAACTTCCATCTTGCTGGTTCCAGCTATCTCTAATAATTCAGAGGCTGCTATGATATCATCAAAATTGTCTTTGTCCAAACTTTCTGCACCAATCTCTTCAGGCTCAGCTGAAAGCGAGCTATCACTAGACATGGTCAGTGAACTCCTTGATGATGCACCCTTTGAATGTAATCCAACTAGATACTCCGGAGCATATCGATCAACGTCTGTGATTTCAATATTGAGTAAACTAGTATCATATGGAGCTACATTGACATCACACTGAGTGGGAGTATCATATAAACCCATTGAAGCCAACACGTCCCGAGGTACAAAGGGACCATGTGTTTTAAGAAACTCCTCACGTCTCCTGACCTCTGTTTCCCTCTTCATAGCAAGCTTTTCTGCCAATTGTCCAGCCATGCCCATGTAAAGCTTCATAGAGGCTTTTCTTCTCACCACCTCTGCGAGGCAGGCTCTATAAGCAGGGCCAACACCACGGACTAATTTCAGGTCTGCAAATAAGTCATCCTGACGCACCATTGCCTCTCTGAAAACAGGAAACTGTAACTTAGCATCTTTGATGATATATGTGTCGTACGTTATCTTTTGCATGTAGCTGTGTACAAAGTTGTTCATCTCATTCTTCTTGTTCTTGCAGAAATCTAGCAATTCTGAAATGGAGTTATAGCAAGCCTGCATTTTGGGAAGGTGATTCTTGTCATGCACTTCTTACATAGGACCCAGGGCTGAAACAGCATCATGAGGTCGGAGAGATGAGGACAATTGGCTCGACATGCAATCATCCACTAGCTTCTTAACCGTATTGACATCTTTGCTGTTTCAAGATTCATACAACACGGTTAGGTAGAAGAAATTTCCATTGTGTAAACAAGGAAAAAAAAATCATCATTTAAATTGACCACTAAACAATATAAAAATTCCAACGGTGACAAATGAAAAGGTGTTCCCAGTTTACGAAATGAACAAACCTGAGAGATTGCATTATGCTCTTTTGCTCATTAATGAAGCGTTCGTGATCCTTCACAGCCACTTCTAAGTTCTTCATTGATAAGGAAGCCCTGCAAGCAAACAACTCCTCTACCTTGCGCTTGACCTCAACAAACATCTGCTGGAACTGTGCAATCTTATTCTCAAATTGCCTGTGAGAGCTTGCACAATTCTCCAAAGCCTTTTTGAGGTTATCTTCCTTGACAAAGTCCAATAAGCATTTCCTCGAATCAGTTTGCAGGTAAGGGTGAATCTTAGCTGACTTCAATTTCTCAATATCCCTTCCAAAATTCATCAGCAAATCAGAGTGCAGGCGGTGTTGATGCTTGTAACGCTTCATAAATTCAAGAAAGTTCTGATAGATCACCCTGTAGTACTGTTCGAGATTCCGCGTAGCAACTTCAACAGCCCGCTGCTGTACCTTTTGCTCTCTCGTTAACCTCTCACAGTTCTCATGCTTCACAACCGTACAATTGTAAATGGCTCGGCCCTTATGGTAATGGTATCGAAACTGCCTCTCATATAAAGGTAAAGCCTTTAAAGCTGGATCCGACGCATCGTCCAAGGGATGATGATCGTGCAATGAAGCCGGTGGTAAAGCATCGTCAACTTCTTGTAAATCTACATCTTCCGGTGATGGGGGATGAGAGTTGCTCTGCAGCATAGCCTTGTTGAAAATAAACACTTCTCGATCACTTGCAGGAAGCCCGAAAGCAGAAATCAGCTTCTGAGGCTCAAGTTTCATGTCCAGCGAGAGAAGAAGCTGATCAGAGAAGCCAATACCAGAGACAGATTCAACGAAACGCATCACAGATTCAACTGAAGTAGTCTCGCTGCATTCAAATTCAAGCGAGTGGCCATTCTCAGCCACACACAGCATAAGCTTGCCATCATCGGCGAAGCTCTCAGTGAAGCTAGCGCTCATCGTACCCACCAAATGACCCAAAAATCCTCTACCGCAGAATCCCAAAGGTGACTCAGCTAATCAATTAGGAACACAAATAGGCGAGGCAACCACGAATCTGCAGAAGGACAAGGCTTTTCTATATCTTCGATCCTTGACCAAAACCCAGATTCATCAAAACCCTTGCCGAATCTCCGAGCTTTTGATATATTTCTCACACAAGACCTTAAACCCCACAAGACCTGATTACGATCAGGAGACACACAAAATCAGAATCCAGCGTCAGCTCAGAATCGATAAGAGTTTCACAAGCACCCACCACGAAATATCCTCAAATTCTCCAAATTTAAGCCAAATCCAGCGCTTATAATATCCTTCCCAAAGAAATTAAATATATATATATATATATATATATTCAACCAAATCAATATCCCCCCTCTTTCGCCTTCGAAAACAGAACAATTTTTTTTTTATTAATAGGAAAAAAAATTAAGCAAACCCTAGAAGACGCAAAAGCAGACGTGATACGACAAACGAACGCGATTGCGTGAAGAGACGAGTGTCAAAGTCGAGGAATTTTCCCAGGCGCAAAAAGGATCAAAGTTTTTCTTCACGAAAACCCCTTTCACCACTAAAACTAAAAAATTTCCCTTAAACAAATAATATTCTCATTTTTCTTCTACGAAACCCCGAAGGCTTCTTCTTCTTCCTCTCCTTCCTCTTCCTCTTTCGCTTCAACAACGAATTTTTTTTTTTTAATTAATTTTTCACCTTTTTAATTAATGGAAAGTTACGCAGAAGCTTCTGATGTAAGTTTACTCTCTCACGCAAAGACCAGAGTCGAAGAAACCCTTTCCCCTTCTCCCTCTGTACAAGAGAGAACAGATAAAGCCTAATTTTGTTTTATTTTTATAAAGGTCATTATTTTAATTTTTAATATTTTCACACGGCGCAGTAACTCTATAAGTATTTCGGATTCACCCCAATAGTTTTGTAAATTAAACAACAAACCTTACGTCAGCAAAGTCACGTCGACCTAAAGCCATATCATTAGAGTTAGACCTTAGCCGTTGGTTGTTTATAAGTTTGATTTGGTTTGCGATTAATTCTAGCAATCAAAAACTCAATCGATTCTGTTTAATTTAATAAGTTTACATATCGTGGTGTTGAGCAACCGCAACCTCGAAAATTGATTTTTAAAGGAAAAAAAAAATATCAATAAAGAAAAAACAAAAAACAAGAATCAAAGAACACGCACAAAAATAACAACCACAAAAGAAAGACAAATTTATATTTTTGATTCATAATGAAAAACTGAATATCGGCCATCCAACATTTCACACATCCAACATTTCACACTTATTATTTAATTATACACAAACTCATTCAACAACCCAAAAAAGTTCACTATTACAACAACAAAAAAGGACGAAGAAAGCAGCTCAAAATATTTAGAAATAGAATTATAGAACCAAGAAATTTGATTTTGTTTCTTTTGATACCGGAACGTATACCACACCCTCCAGATCAACATGGCTTTACTGGTTAATGGTCTGGATTATTACCATTAATATGGCCAATCCATAACCGAAACCATTCAATGTAAGTGTAATATGATACTCTTATGTTTGTATATAAATTGGTGGAAACACATATATGTATAAAGTAAATTTAGCATTTCATATCATATGATCAATCTTGATTGACATGTGATGTGAATTGGACCACATACACACAACAATGCCCATAGGCGGTCCATTATTTTGGAGAGAAAAAAATGATTAAATTAAGTATGCAAACAACTTGACATTGAAAATGATATTTTGAAAGTGATATTCCAATGTTTCTACACATTTTTGGCCCTAACTGGTTGCATTCTTAAAGAAATTATGAGTTGCATTAAAATTTTACTAAATTTTTTTCTCTATGTTTTCTCTCGTTTGAACCCCTTTGTTTTAGTTTATGTAAATAACTGCATTTTGTTTAATTTAGCTTTTCGAGATTAAAAAAAAATATATCATCTGTTGCACTCTGTAGATGTATGAAAGTTGTCCACAACAATAAGGTGTAAATTTGTTAGCAACCAAAAAAAAAACAATAAGGTGTAAACGCACCTTTTGATTGTAAATTATATTTATGAATAGCTGCGGACAAAAAGGTCACACCTCGAATAATTCCAAAGGCTAGTACTTAGCATCAGATTGGTTGAGCTTCCACATGGGAATTTTAAAAAATTTGTACTCTTCTATATATATACCAAATAAATAATTCTTAGATATAATACAACATTCTAAAACAGAAAGGTATATATTTATATATGATATTGGATTGCGAAACACAAATATCATATCGAATGAATATGACTTATAGTACAATAATCTGATGTCAAAGTAATAGCTAACTTCTTTTTTTTTTTTTTAAAGTAATAGCTAACTGCTTCTGCTTTGTGTGTTAACAAACATGAAAACATATCTATAAATATCATTTGTCCTTGTGTCTGTAAGAATATAAAACACATAAAAGAGCAAAAAAATATTATCAACTACTATAATTCTTGTTATCGAAAAAAACTACTGTAATTCTAGTTTATAAGAAATCGGAAACAAGATGTGCTGCCACCTGAAACAAACATAATATATGATTTAAGTTGACATGAGTTAAATAGAATCTCGCGAGATTCGTATTTGACAACTTTAGCTTTGGATTCGGAATCAAACAGAGCCCTCGTAACCCCACAAAAATGATAATAATAGGATAACATGGATTCCACAAACTCTCCACATTTTTTTTGTTTTTATATGTTTTTGTGCTTTAATTATAATAATTCATTTTCGCTGAAACAGTGTCCAAAAACACCAGATTACACATCGAATCATAATTTCCAGGCCAGTTAAAAATCAAACCCCTGTTTAATTTCTCTGTTATTTCGATTATTTATGGTTTTGGAAATGATGTATCTTTTCGCATAATGTAACACTTTGAGAGGGTCCATGTTGTGCGAACAAGTGGTTGAATTTCATGGATATGGTAAAGTATAAAAGCTCCCATCATGTTGGACCTACTAGCTAATAATCTGTCATGTCATGACATAAGGTACCATTCTTTGAATTTGTTTACGTGTGCCCATCAATGATTTGAGGTTAATAAAAGACAACACAATTAGGTTTGGTGCCTTTAATTAATTGTCTAAGAAAACTAAAGTAAAAGCCAAACGATCATTAATCATCGTTTAGGGAGAATTTTATTAGAAAAACCAATTTTACATTTTCCTAAACCAAAATTTACCAAACCAATATCTAAATTAATTTTATTCTTTATTATTTGAAGTTCTCATTTAGGCCCAAACAAGGATTGGTTACAGGCTTAAAGCCCATATACATATGTGTGTTAACGATTTAAATTTTGTGATTATGGGTTTTGGTTCTCGTCCGGTGAGGGTTTCTGCGTGCTCACTAGCACTTCAACCATGGCGGAGCAGGATTCGATATCTACATTTGTCTTTATCATCTATAATAATAATAACCGGGGATTGCTTATCCATCTTCTTAGATTCTTGTCTTCTGGGCGAGCTCTTGAACTCTCTTTTCATAATGTCGGATTCGTGTGTTGCAGACGGAGAAGGCGTTTCTGAAGCAACCAAAAGTTTTCTTATGGTAAAGCCACAAGATCAAATTGCTGTGTCTTTGCTTACACGGATTACAGTAATGGTCTCTTATGCTTTTGGCTATATACGTTTGATCAGCTCGAAGAAATCTGGCAAGGGAAAGAGGCCTGGCAAAGGAGGCAATCGCTTCTGGAAGAACATTGGGCTTGGTTTCAAGACCCCAAGAGATGCAATTGAAGGTACCATTTTGACTTCTCAGCTTCGGATTTCTCTGTTACATTGTCTGATAGCTTGATCTTGTGATGATGTTATATGATAGGTTCAGAAAAAGCTGGATTCTTTTTGCATTTGCTTTGTTGATATACACTAGGCATATTTAGCTTAGATAAGAGGGTTATCGTTTAGTGTTTTTAGTTTGGTTCTTGAGACATTTTCCGACAGTTCCTCGTAGTGTGATGCTGCTTATAGTGTAATCTGGTTTTCGAGTAATGCATAGAATTTGCCAAATCTTGTGAAATTGTTTCACATATCTAAGACTTTCTTGGTTTGGTTTGCAGGAGCATACATTGACAAGAAGTGTCCCTTTACTGGTACGGTTTCAATCAGGGGCCGTATCCTGGCAGGCACTTGTCACAGTGCAAAGATGCAGAGGACAATCATTGTTCGTAGGAACTATCTCCACTTTGTGAAGAAGTATCAAAGGTGAAGCTTTGTCACTCTTTTTTTCAATTCAAATTCCCTCAGCTTACCATGTTTTGAAGACCCTCCATCTAATGCTTGGTATTACCACTGTGGACTTATCACCAGGTATGAGAAAAGGCACTCAAACATTCCTGCTCATGTTTCTCCCTGCTTCCGTGTCAAAGAAGGAGATCACGTTATCATTGGGCAATGAAGGTTAGGGACAGTGATATATCTGTACCTTGGTTTTGTTCAAATCCATGCCCGATGAATATCTTCCTGATGGAGTGCATGGAACTTTCTAAACTAGTCAAATAATGATCCAGGCCATTGTCAAAGACGGTGAGGTTCAATGCCCTGAAGGACATTCCAGCTGGAAGTTCTGCTATTGGGAAGAAAGCATTCACTGGAATGTAAAGAAGCCCATACTTTCTGAAAAAGGTGAAGTCGGTCCAAAGATAGTAGTATCTTTCTAAGCAGAGTTTTTGACTTGGTTTGTTGGTTTAGTTTCATATCTTCGATTATTAAGATTAGTTTTTGACTTGGTTTGTTGGTTTTCAGTTGAGTTTCAAAACACAAATAGTGTTTGTTTGGTTTTGGATTTTGGTTTTTGGTTTTTGATTTTGGATTTTGGTGTAAATTTTGGTTTTTTCTAAAAACTTGAAAGGTGATTTATGTAGATTTTGGTTTTTGTATATATTTTTTTCTTTCATATTTGACTTGTTTTTTCTAATTTAAAATTTTATGTTTTTTTCTAATTTATGTTTTTGGGTTTTTCTACAATTTTTTGTTTTTAAACGTGTTTTAGATTTTTAAAATTTTAGTTTTGTTTTGTGTTTAAAACTTCATAAAATATATAAAACCTTATTAATAAAATATAATAGCTCACAAAATTTTATAAATAATAATTTAAAAAATAAGTTTACACAAATGAAAATAAAATTTGTTTTATATATGCTTGAGTTTACAAAACTTATTAATAAAAATATTATATTTATAAAAAGTAAATCACAAAAACGTTAGTGTGTGCGTGTATATATGAGAATTGTGATTTTATTTACAAGATATTGGCTATAGTAAGATATTTCAGAAGAAAAAAAAAGAGAGATGAATAACAAAAAAAAATCTTGGCAATACTTGGGAGAAAAACTTCAAAAATGTAGATTTTGGTTTTTGCTTACAAATTGAAAATTATTTTAAAAAACTAGTTTCCCTAAATTTTAAGGAATCTATTTATCAAAAAACTTGAATGACAAATAAAGGCGAAAACCAAAAAACTGTTTTAAAAACTATAAACAGTCAAAGGCCTAAGATTAGTGATTCAAGTTTGAAGATAACTCCTTTAGTTGGCTATTTGTTACCTTTAGCGGTTGTGTGAAATGAAATGAAAACCCATACGGATTAAATTTTGATTTATTCTAGTCACTAATTCATCTTAGAGTTGTTAGTTCGGGCTTTCAATTTACTTTGCTCCAAACTCAAACAAGACCCTAAAGGTACAATTTATCGTGTCTTTTATCTCTTAGGTGGGGTTATTGGTTCTTATATTTTAATGGATTTTGAAATCCTCTTTGGATTTAGAAAATACTCAAATCCAACCAAATAACAAGATTAAATCTTGGATTTGGGTATTTGTATTTTAGTCATGAAAATACTTCTAAATCCATTCAAATCCAATAAAAACTCAAATCTACTATATAAAAGCACAAAGGCACTCTCCTGGTGATGCCACGTCAGCATGTGAGAGAGTGCCACCTGTCATTTTTTTATTTAATTTTTAAAAATTAATTTTATTTAACTTTTAGAAATTTGTTTTGCATCTACCAAGACTCGAACCCACAATCTTTTCATTAAAAGTCAATCATTTTAACCATTAGACCATGGATACTTCTTGACTATTCTCTCTAAAAATATGTGATATTCGCTCTTTTTATGCAATTTTCTACACATTAAATTAGAAGCAGATACCATTGATAGTTTTAAATATTTTATATGTAAATTTAGACTTCAAATTTGAATTTCTGATGTGAGTCAAAATTCCAAATTTCTGATTAGTGAAATAACAAATTTAAATTTATTACATTCATGTTAGTATTAATCCATTCATAATTAGTTAAATGGTAAATATATTTTACACCTTAATTTCTTTAATTTCTCCAAAAAATAACCCTTTCAATTTATCAAGCTGTACACATACTTGTGGGATAGGCAAAAAGTCCGCATAGATGAAATAGATACAAGGGGTACTATTTGTCATTCATCAATTTTCAATCACAAGAATTTATTCTTAGTGAAAAGTCAAATCATAATTTTTGCATCATCCAACAAGTTTGATGAATATCGTTTCATATACGCCTCAGAGAGGATGTGCAGATCCCCGTAAATTTTTTTTTAGATGTGTGATCTAATATTGATTTATAATATTTTTCATAGTGATATCGAATTGCAATCATGTATCAAAATCGATCAAAATCTCAATAAGTTGAAATTAACCAAAAATAATATAAGGTATAGAGATAAAACTCATTTATTAAACTTTAAAAATTCCGGACTAAAGAAAGAAACATAAGCTATAAATACGAATCTTTAACTTTATGAGTTAGTGGGAATTAAACAAGTTGTGGAAGAAAATGAAAGAACTATGACCGTTTTTATTCTTTTCACATTTTGCTCATGTGAGTTTCAGTTTATTTAAGAAATTTTTTTAAAATTTTAGTACCTATTAAATTTTGTTTCATTTGGCATTAAATGCGAACCAAACAAAATACTTTTAAATCACATCTAAGGGGATTCGATCCCAAAATCTTCTCAATGAAAATCAACAGTCTTATCCATTATGTCATAAGTACTCCTCAAATTTTGCGAAAATTACTATAATAATAGTAAAAGGCGTAAAAAAAAACTATGGTGTTCTAATATACATTACAACTTTGAAAATAACATAACAAAATAAATCAAAAGGATAAATTATAGAATTAAAAAAAAAAAAAAACTTCAAACAAACACCACCTATAAGTTATCAAATCATTAAATTATATACAATATCTATTGTAATTAATGACAAATAAAATCTTATTCACAAAACCCAAAAAAAAAGCATTCAAGTTATATTTTTTTAAAGGATTAGTGTTTCAACTTATCTTTTCTTACAATGAAGTCAGCTAATTTTTTTTTTTTCCATAATCGATAACATACTAATACTCATTTATTTATTAAAATCTAACTACTCATTAAATTTAATTTTAACTATATAATATATTCAAATTGCAACACATGTCAAAATCTAACCAATTCACTTACCACGTGTCGCGATCATGTTAATTACTAATTTAAACGCATCCAACTATATATGATAAAAAGATATAGACTAAACATAATTATAAACAATTTCAATTTTCATTTTCTTATTCTTTCAGATTAAATTGTGTCAACTATTATGTATATAATAAAATGTATATTATTACGGTATAAAAAATAATAAAATAACATATTCAACAACAACAAAAATCATTGAAAAAAATAAACAAATAACACATTCATAAATCACAAATCATCATCTACTATATAACAGATGAATGAGACTCTTTATAAGATGTCACAACAGTTTCTTCTTATTAGTCAATCATAACATTATTTTTCCACATGTATAAAATATATAAGCAGTTAATTATTATTTTTTTTAAACATCATGCAACATAAATAAAAATTAACATATGTATAATTAGCTATACATAAAAACTATGAAATTTGAATTCAACTATTTAAAAAATATTGTAAGTAGGTGAAATTCAAATTTAATTTAAAAACATACATATATATAAATCTTATATAATACATAATTATATATATCATTCTATTTTTTATGTTGTTTTATACTTATTTGCAAATAAAATAGGATAATTAACTTTGGTACAACTGAAAAAAATTATGATATTGAATAAATTAAAAAGTTAATTACAACATATAAATCGTAAGACACAACAAAATATTCAATAAAAAATCGAGAAGATAAGAAGATGCAAAAATTATGATTTGATTCTTCATTAAGAAACCATTGCACCTATGACCCCTTGGTCGCGACCGCTGTCTACGCGACCACAAATCGAAATTTTTTAATGATATTGAATAAATTAAAAAGGTAATTCCGACCTATAATATCATAAAACAAAACAATAAAATCAATAAAAATCGAGAAGATAACAAATTATATAAAAAAATAGAGAATAAGAAAAATGGATACAAAAATATACAAAATTTTAAAAAATGAAAAAAATATATGGATTCAATGAAAGATATACAAAAAAGCTTCAAAATAATAAATTGAAAAAAAAATAATAATATCATAATATTAAGATTTAGACAAATGAAAATAGTATGAAAATTGAAGAATAAATAAACATTCATGAAATAATGTATGAAAGAGATTATACACATCATCAAAAAATAAAGTAGAAAATAATATTTTTTTAAAACAATATAAAATCAATAATCAAAATATAAATATAAAATATATTTTTAAAAACTCAAATTAAAATAAAATCCGCGCATCGCGCGGGTTCTCTCCTAGTCTTTATAATACTTGGATTTTAAAATCATAGAACCAATAACACTAGATTTCACTATATATTTTAAAATCATAGAACCAATAACACTGAATTTTAATATGAATTTTAAAATCATAGAACCAATAACTCTGGATTTGGTTTGGATTTCCAAATCCATTAAAATACAAGAACCAATAACACCCCTTATAAAGCCATAATAGCAGAAGTGCAAACTGCAAAGAGTACCAAAATGAATTTAATCCGTGTTTGATTTTTTTTTTTAAAAAGAAAACCGACAAAACAAAATCCATACTTCGAAGTAAAGCCGAAGGAGAAATGCTACGAACGTGGAACCACAGTTTACGCGATATTTTAATATAAGTTCCGATCATGTAGGACCCCCCTCAAAACGTTATCAAGTAGAGTCGTCGTCAAAAATTAAAGCTAAAAAAAAACAAGACCGCGTATTTATTTCACATGGCATGGTTTAATACACCTTATTTTATTACCTAACCAGACGTGAAGGGTAATGAATAATGATAAGAAGGGTATGCAGAAAGGCATTAAATTTCGTTGGGAAATGTGATGTTGCTTGGAAACACCGAGAAACCACCAATTGTCGAAAACACGTGAAACCATCTGCCGTTTGCTTCTGTTTGCATACAGTTTCTGCCTCTCACGCGCAACCATTCTCCAACGCAGGGCCGCGTTTATCTGCGTTTGCATATAATTAATACCAAAACAGCGATCGACGACAACACAAGCACAGGCTCTAATGAAACATTCAGAAAAGGTCTTCGTAATCACTGAAACCTATGGTTGTTTTAGATTTTTTACAATATCCAATCATAACTTATTTAGATTATTATTAATGAATCTAATTCACAGCCAAAAACTAGTTAAATAGTGGAAGATTATCACATACTATATATATTATTCACAAATTTTTCAAATTTTCGATGTGACAATTCCAACGCACAGAGAAAGTTGGATTTAACTAATACTCCCTCTGTTTCACAAAGAGTGTCATTTTGACACTTTTCACACAAATTAAGAAATTTGATAAAAAAGTCTCTTCTATCCCTTATAAATTCATTAAACAGTTTTCTCTCTCTAATTAATACATTAAAACAATAGGGTTAAAACTGGATTTTTCTTTAAAATTTTGCATTGAAAATATAAAACGACACTTTTTGTGAAACAAGAATTAAATCTTAAAACGACACTCTTTGTAAAACGGAGGGAGTATTTAAGATGAATTAGTATTTCTCATTAATTAAGCAAAGAATGTACAATGTGTGTATATATATATACAACGCTCCAGCCAAAGGAGACTTAACCGGTGAAGTTAAACCAATCTAAACCAGCTATGTAGAAAAAAGTCCGATTCTTTTGGAAGCTTGTGACGTCACCACCCACATGCTTCATTAACCCTTTCAGTATTTAAATCCCACAAAGGATCTCCATTATCCTGTTGTCAACATACCAAGGATGGCTAAAACCAGAGGGTCTTGTTTCGTCAACGCTCTCTTCGCAATCGCGATTTTAGCGATTGCCCATCTCTGCAGCTGTGAAGCTGTCTTGTCTCAGAAAGAACAGGACAAGGTCTCGAAATTGCCTGGTCAGAATTTCAATGTTAACTTTGCTCACTACTCTGGTTTCGTTACTACTAATGAGACATTGGGAAGAGCACTCTTCTACTGGTTATTCGAAGCCGCCGAAGATGCCGCGTCTAAGCCTCTTGTTCTCTGGCTCAATGGAGGTTTGTTACACAACCTTAAATTTCTCGATTTTGTTTATTGCATTCGAAAGCCTTCTCCTTTTCAGCTTAATCGATAGTAACTCAACAATTTTTCATCAACTCATTATCGCTGTTTCAATGTCTATGCGCTACTGCTGTATGACATGGATCTTGGTTTACTTTTGGGGATCGTCTTGTAGCTGCTTTGAATTTCCTAAAATTGGGATTTCCTTTTCTAGGATTTAAACAATCCTTTGATTTGGAGAAGCTTACTTTCTTATTCTTTAAACAATGAACGGATCTTCGTAGCAATCTGGTATCGATTAGTCTGTGTCTAAGATGGAGTTTTTTTTTTTTTTTTTTACTTTTGCTCTCTATAGGACCAGGATGTTCAGCTGTTGGATTTGGTGAAGCAGAAGAGATAGGACCGTTTCACATTAAGCCTGATGGGAAGACTCTTTACCTTAATCAATATTCTTGGAACCTAGGTAATCAGATGAGATGTGCAGAGTATGTTTGGGGAGAGAGAGAGTTATGATTCAAAAAAGCTTAAAACTTTTGTGCAACTTTTTGTTCTTTGCAGTTGCGAACCTTTTGTTCCTTGATGCACCTGTTGGAGTTGGGTTTTCATACTCGAACACTTCGTCTGATTTGCTCACCAATGGTGATGAGAGAACAGGTAATGGTTTAGCTGCTTAAGCTCATTGTCCATTTAGATCCTCTTGTTGGTGTATGGGGTTTATAGTTGCGATTTTATGATTTGCACAGCCCAAGACTCACTGAAATTTCTGCTGAAATGGGTTGAGCGTTATCCTGAGTACAAAGGGAGGGAGTTTTATATAGTTGGGGAGAGCTATGCAGGTAAGAACTTCAAAGCTCGTCTTACTTTTTAATCCTTTAGTATTGTCTTAAACCTTCTCTGGCTTGTTTTAGGGCACTACATTCCTCAGCTGAGCGAAGCCATTGTAAAACATAACCAAGCTTCTGGCGAAAACAATATAAATCTCAAGGGTTACATGGTGAGCCTGTCCTCTTATCGATCCCTGTGTGATTCAATATCCAGTAGGTCATAAAACTCTCTCTATAAAGCGTTTGATGAATGTGTGTTTGCAGGTAGGAAACGGGCTGATGGATGATTTCCAAGACAGGCTCGGTCTATTCCAGTATCTTTGGACGTTGGGTTTGATCTCCGACCAAACATACAGCTTACTGAAACTTCAGTGTGGTTTCGAACCGTTTATTCACGCCTCCGAAGCGTGTAACAAGGTTCTCGAGATAGCGGACAAGGAAATGGGTAACATAGACGCTTACAGTGTCTTCACCCCGGCCTGTGTTGCGAATGCTTCCCAGTCAAAGATGTTGCTAAAGAAAAGACCAGTAAGTGACCTTTTAAATTCTCTCATTTTTGATCGAGATGATAGCGGGTTTCAAAGTAATGTCACCATTTGTTTTGGTTAGATGAACAGCCGTGTGAGTGAACAGTATGATCCTTGCACGGAGAAACACTCCTTAGTGTATTTCAATCTTCCAGAGGTTCAAGAAGCCCTCCATGTCCCACCAGGACTTGCACCATCCAAATGGGATACTTGCAAGTAAGAAATTCACCTTATCGTATCTTAGAACTCAGTTTTGGAGGAAATGAGCCTATAAAAGCTTAAGGCTTTGTAACGATTCTGATCCGGACAGCTTTGGTTTTACAGCTATGCCGTGAATGAACACTGGCAAGACGCTCCTTCCTCGGTTCTAAACATATACCACGAGCTTATAGCTGCCGGGATTCGTATCTGGGTTTTCAGGTCTCTTTCTCCACATTTAGTGATATCTTTTCTTCAAGTTTGTTTGTTCTTGTCGTTTTGGTGGTTGAAAAGGTTGGTTCTTTCGTAACAGTGGAGACGCAGATGCTGTCGTACCAGTCACATCAACCCGGTACAGCATAGATGCACTAAAGCTTCGTCCATTGAGTCCCTATGCGCCTTGGTACATAGACGGACAGGTATAAACAAACTCAACTTGAGAAAGCGAGAGAATCTTTAATCTTTTTTATGTTACGAGAAGCCTTTTTTAACTGTAGTCATGATTGGAAACAGGTGGGAGGCTGGACTCAGCAGTATGATGGTCTGAACTTTGTGACTGTGAGAGGTGCAGGCCATGAAGTTCCTTTGCACAGACCGAAGGAGGCTCTTGCGCTCGTCACGGCTTTTATATCTGGAACTCCACTGCCCACAGCCGAGAACGGCATCAGCCGCGACATGTCTGAGCTCGTTAGTGACTCATGATGAGTTCTGATTTGATGAAATGTGGAATTGGATTGGGATCTCAGTCAGAAACTTTCAGTCATTGTATTAAGAATAAGAGAGCGAGAGAATAAATAAGAGTTTTTAAGTGTTTCGTTCCTTGGTGCTTCTCCTGGTTGTTTGTTTGAAACACTTAAAAGTTGTAATAAGTTTGAATAAGTGAGTGGAGAATAATAATAATTATGAGTAAAATGTATGGAGTGAATAAGATTAATATATGTTGAATAAGTTGTAAAATATGGAAGGGAATATTCTATGTAATATTTCTTAGACTTGATACTATAAATATCAAAGTTTGGTGAGAGTTAGCAACCAAGTTGAATGTGAGAAAAGTGAGAGATAAATTGGAGTGTTTTTGTAATCTCCAATTCTATATCCCGCAACACATTGTTTATGAGGAATTGAAAATTAGGTATGAATCTGGTGGCTAATAAAGAGTATAAAATATTGGGTTAAGAAATAGAAATTGGACTTGTATTAGAGGTCTAGGAGAAATGATATAAAACCATTGGGCCTGACTTGACCCATGAACCATGAGCCCATATTTAAAAGAATTAGGGGTTTCTAAAATAAGATAATATTCATTCGATGCTTCTTCTCTCCTCCTCCTCCTTGTATCTGGAAGTTCGAATTGAAGAAGAAACCACCAGTCTCTCTGGAACTTAATTTTACGGTCGTGATTGCACAGATAACTTCCTGTAATCAAATATTGCGTTTGTTATTTCTCTAACATTGTACGAATTGGTCGGAAGCAGTAATTTCTAAGGTTAGGCTTTTCATTTTCTTTTTTTTTTTTTACTTGGGATTTTTTTCTTGGTTTTCCAAAATACCTCTTTTAACGATGAGATCTACGACGTTTTTGATTGAGGTTTTGGGTCGCCCAGATTTTGGTCAAAATTGAGACTTTTGTTCGAAACCTTCACTTGTCTGTCGCTTTCTCTTCTCTGGTCTGTCGCTTTCTCGAGCAACTAGTTGAATTTAGGTCTTGAGAATTTGATTACATTACGCTTATAGCTTTAATCAATAGGATTCCCTCAGACTGTAATTTAGGCACAGTTGCAGCTTTAGGTTCTCGTTTGCGGATCAATGTGGTTCTGCGTCGACTATGTTAGGAAGCTTTCTCTCTGTGCATCGATTTCGATATCCCTACTCATCAGTTTGGAACACATTTTAGAATACAAAAGCAACACCTCGTGCGTGCTTTAATGCTTAATTATAAGCTCCTCAATTCAACGATTCCTGGCTCTGCACCGTTTCTTCTCTACTTCGAAATATGGAGGTCTTTTTTTCTTCCTTTGGTTGCTTCTCCATTTTCTGAACTCATGTTTGATCTTCGTAGCTAGAGGACAAGACAAGTAGCCGAAAACAGCAGCAATCATGGTGATGGTGTCTAATTCCAACCATCACAACAAGGAAATAATTGTCAGAAGGAGAATTTCTGAGATGTATTCTTCGTCCCAATCATTTTTCTCTCGTCGCATATCATGCTTGCTTGTGCATATATTGGTGATATACAACCCCACCAGAAGTTGAATCTTTCTCGCATTGATCGATACGGACTGTTATAATTTCTAGTGTAGAATTTCCTTCCACATATTGTCTTATTAGAATCAGAAGGCATTACATAAAAAGATTTTGTTGATCACACGCACATGATCAAGCAATTCACCTGTTTTTGGCACGAGTGATAGGCTCCATGGATATGTATATGGATTGTTTTCCAGTATTTGTTGGCATATTCTACGGTCATATGAAAGAATGGATGTGAAGTAGGCTATCATAAGCTAGCATCTATTTGTTTCTATGGAAGCAGCATTTTGAGTATCAATTTTTTTTTTTTCTTTTCTGGAAATGCAGTTACAATAAACGGGAAGAGGATTTTCCATCACTTAAGGACTACAATGACTACTTGGAAGAAGTGGAGTGCATGGGTTAGTGTCACTTGTTTTCCTTACAGGATTGTTAGCATTCTCTTGAGATTCTGTATCTATCTGTGTCGAGACCAATGTATATATCTTCCACTCCACAGTTTTCGATTTGGTAGATGGAATAGATGTTGAGGCGATTGAGGAGAGAATAAAAAGATACTCTCAAGAGAATGCTGAACAGATAATGGTTAATCGAGCCCGCAAGGTACAATTAGAGACAGTGTTGTTTCATTCTCTTTTCTAGAATCTCAGCCTAATTCTGCAATTTGTTTTTTTTTTTTTGTGTGTTTTTTAATTTGGTACAACAGGCTGAAGAATTAACTGCAGCCTTGGCAGCTTGCAAGGGCCAACCCCCACAGACCAATGCTGATACGGTAAATAGAATTTTGATTTTCATATCAAGTGGAAGCTGAAGATTCCGGAAAAAAAAGCTGAACCTTTTGGATTGTTTTATGTAATTTTAGTCGTCAAACCATGGGACTACGGCTGGAACTTCATACGGCCAGGCTCCACGACCAACGGGAATGGGCCCACAACCTGTACCTATAGGTGGAGGAGCAGAGCACCAACGTTACTCTATGGAAGACGAAGCGATGATGAGGCTCAAAGCAGAGAGAGCTCCACGGGCTGGAGGATTTTCTCTAGAGATAAGCAAGAAGAGGGCTTTGGAAGAGGCATTCGCAAGCATTTGGGTTTGATTCTTCAATTTTTATCTTCAAGACAGTGACGAAGAGGATTAAATTGGTCGTTTAGCTTTGAGTATGGAAGTAATTAGAGTTTCCATTGTTGTCTGTTTACTCTTGTGTTCGTTATTTTTTGTATAGTTGACAAGATCAATTACAGCCATCAAGAAAACAAAAATTTCCCAATAAATGGTTTAGTTATTTCGTCAAAATATAAGCTGGTTGGACCGAATTTGAACCACGGCTCAATTTGATATCCGGTTTACTAAAAATAGCAGAGCAATTTCTAGAAACCGGAAAGAAAGAAGTTTTATCTTGCTGCAGCGCTGAGGCTCTCTTCTTCTATCCTCTCGTTTAACTCTCATGAAATAGAATCTTTCCGCATGATCGTCAAGTTTGAATCTTCAACGCCAGAGAAACTGGAACCGTTTGTTATCAACTTCATCCTGTGTATGCAGATGGTTTGGTAGCGAGCGCTGATGGGTTCGTTAAGATTGTCCATTCCATTGGACCCATTCGACTCGAAAAGGTTCCATTTTTCTACGAACCCACTTCAGTTTCCTGATCAATTTCCAATTTTTTCAGTTACCAGTAGTATTTCCGCCACCAGAAATTTCACAATCGGTTCTCCGATTAGTGTTAATAAAATCCGAGTCGCTCGCCTCGATACTGAAGCAAACGAGGCCGAGAATGCTATTGATTCTTCGAGCGGAAATGATTCTGTAAGTGAAGCTGTCGAGAGAAGCCGGATTTCTAAATTGAAAGGTAGAGACAGGATTACGTTCTCGAGTGGTAATAAGAGAGGGGCAAAGAAAGATGTGGCTCGAAACTTCAGTTTCAGAAGAGAAAGCAATGAGCTTGAGCTTGAGCTTGAGGGTTTGTTTGTGACCAATGGGGAAATGGATGTTAATTACTCTGCTATTAAACCGGGTCTGAGTTTGGAGCATTACAATGCTATACTGAAACGGCTTGAGAGTTGCAGTGACACCAATGCCGTCAAGTTCTTTGATTGGATGAGATGTAAAGGCAAATTGGAAGGTAACGTTGGAGCTTACAGTTTGATTCTTCGAGTGTTAGGAAGGAGAGAAGAGTGGGGTCGAGCCGAGGATCTGATCAAAGAGTTGTGTGGAATGCAGGGCTTTCAGCAGAGTTTTCAGGTTTTCAACACGGTTATTTACGCGTGTTCTAAAAAGAGGAATGTGAAACTAGGTTCAAAATGGTTTCAGATGATGTTGGAGCTCGGTGTTCGGCCAAATGTGGCTACAATAGGCATGCTCATGGGTCTTTATCAGAAGAACTGGAACGTTGATGAAGCGGAATTCGCATTTTCTCAGATGAGAAAGTTCGGGATCGTGTGTGAATCTGCTTACTCCGCTATGATAACGATTTACACGCGATTGAGATTATATGTTAAAGCAGAGGAAGTTATACACTTGATGAAAGAAGATAGAGTGAGGCTGAATCTAGAGAATTGGTTAGTGATGCTTAATGCTTATAGTCAGCAAGGCAAGATGGAGCAAGCTGAATCTGCTTTTATCTCTATGGAAGCAGCTGGTTTTGCTCCAAATATTATTGCTTACAATACTCTAATCACTGGTTATGGTAAGGTTTCTAAAATGGAGGCTGCGCAGAGTTTTTTCCACCGCCTCTGTGTTATTGGGGTGGAACCAGATGAAACAAGTTACAGGTCAATGATCGAAGGATGGGGCCGTGCTTACAATTACGAGGAAGCAAAATGTTACTATCAAGAGTTGAAGCGGTTGGGGTATAAACCCAATTCATCCAATCTTTTTACTTTAATCTATTTGCAGGCTAAATATGGAGACAATGATGGTGCTATTATGACTATCGAAGATATGGTGAATGTCGGATGCCAATATCCTTCGATCCTTGGCATCATTCTGCAGGCTTATGAGAAGGTGGGGAAGATTGATGTAGTGCCTTATGTTCTCAAAGGTTCTTTTCATAACCATATCCGTTTAAACCAGACTTCTTTCTCGATTCTAGTGATGGCTTATATAAAAAATGGTATGGTTGATGATTGCTTGGCGTTGCTGCGAGAAAAAAAGTGGAGAGACTCAGCATTTGAATCCCACTTGTATCATCTGTTGATTTGCTCTTGCAAAGAATCTGGTCGACTTAACGATGCTGTGAAAATATACAACCATACAATGGAATCCGATGACGACATAAACCTGCACATTACATCCACAATGATTGATATTTACACCGTGATGGGCGAGTTTGGTGAAGCAGAGAAGCTTTACTCAAAGTTGAAATCTGCTGGAGTTGTGTTGGACAGGATTGGATTCAGCATCGTGGTGCGGATGTACATGAAAGCTGGATCCTTGGAAGAAGCATGTTCTGTTCTAGAGATCATGGATGAGCAGAAAGACGTTGTTCCGGATGTGTTCTTGTTTCGGGATATGCTTCGGATATATCAGAAGTGTGGTCTTCAGGATAAACTCCAGCAGTTGTACTACAGGATCCGAAAGAGCGGGATCCATTGGGATCAGGAGATGTACAATTGTGTTATAAACTGCTGTGCACGTGCTCTTCCGCTCGATGAACTCTCAAGAACTTTTGAGGAGATGATTCGGTATGGATTTACTCCTAATACAGTCACATTCAACGTCCTCCTTGATGTTTATGGTAAAGCCAAGCTCTTCAAAAAAGTCAAAGAGGTTTTCTTGCTAGCGAGAAGACACGGAGTTGTGGATGTGATATCTTACAACACCATTATAGCCGCTTATGGACAGAACAAGGACTTCACAAACATGTCATCAGCGGTTAGAAATATGCAATTCGACGGGTTCTCTGTGTCTCTTGAAGCTTATAACTCTATGCTGGATGCATACGGGAAAGACAAACAGATGGAGAAATTCAGAAGCATCTTGAAGAGAATGAAGACGTCTACCTGTGAGACGGATCATTATACATATAACATCATGATCAATATATATGGAGAGCAAGGATGGATCGATGAAGTCACGGATGTGCTGAGAGAACTGAAAGAATCGGGACTTGGTCCTGACTTGTGTAGCTACAACACGCTGATAAAGGCCTATGGTATAGGAGGAATGGTTGAAGAAGCTGTTGGGTTGGTGAAAGAGATGAGGGTAACAGGGATAACACCTGATAAAGTAACTTACACCAATTTGGTCACAGCTTTGCGCAGGAACGATGAATTTCTTGAGGCTATTAAATGGTCCTTGTGGATGAAGCAAATGGGTATATAAAAATCAGAGTTTTCCAAACACATAGCTGATTCTTTTTCTTATTATGTTTGAGGCATGCGTGTATAATCTGATCAGTGATACAAAAAAAGTCAATGAATAAATGTCAGTCTTTCAGATAGTAGATTTGCTGAAAGTTGATTTTGATACTTCACAAGTGTAAGATTAAAAAAATGTAATCCTGTCTTAGTTGTAAATTGTAATTAAGATGTAATGCGTTCTTGCATCCGACATCAACCTCTTAGTTGTAGTCTTGATAACTTGTGGACGAAGAAAACAGTGCACGTTGTCTATCACTGAATGTCAAAGAGTCTAACTTGTTCTTGTCAATACCCTTGCATGTCTATTCAATATACTGTATATTTACACACACAAAATTACAATATGATGTTCTTGGTAATTGTTACTCAAAGACAATCTACAGAGAGAAGTCGTGAGCTTCTTATACAAAGTGTTACAAATTTCGACTTGAAGCAAACAAAAACAGAACACGATGACAAACACCCAAAATAAAACAAAAATCTTATTGTACCTTTTCTTTTTTCTTTCTCATAGGCGTCATAGCCAGAAGTAAAGCATTGCCTGTTTCAATGAACATGTCAAATATTTGTAAGTAGTTACAATACTGATTAGTTTTAACAGTTAAAAATCTGTATGAATATACCTCTTGAACAGAAACAATGGCGGGGTCGATCCAAGGTTGTAAATTCTCCATTGTATTGAAGCTCTTTACTTCAGAAGGTTGCACATAACTTAGCTCCTCCTTCATTTCCTTCAATGGACTAATCTCTTCTTGCTTAAGAACTCCACTAGTTTCAGGCTCCGTTTTAGTTCTTCCCCGCTCAAGCCGCTCTACTCTCTGTCTCAACCGCTGCAACTCAGCTTGATACTCTGCACGGTTTCTCTTGCCGCTTCTGTCTCTTGTCTGCTTAGGTGATTTCTTTTCCAACTTTGTCTGCTTTGACACCTTTATCACCATATTGTCATCATTTTTACACAAACCCTTTGCTTCTTCTTTTCTTTGTGTATCTTCTTGAAAGTTTGATGAGCTTGCAACATCTTCTTCTCCATTTTTTAATCTAGAATCAGACAATGAAGTCTTGTATTGCATTGAATCTCTAAAATCTGAAAGCTCTTTCACTTTCTCATCCAGTTTCTTGATCTGGTCCCAATACATTTCTAAGGAACTCTTCTGTGAATCCAAGCTCTGCTCAATAACTTCCTTCTCCACGGGAATCGAAAGATCAGTAACCAATTCTGGAGAGGGTGTTTGAGATCTATCACTCAATGACGGATGATTCATCTTCATCTTGAACATATTCTCATCTTGACAATCCAAGCTATTCAAGTCACTATACCCCAAGCTCAAAAGCTGGCTTCTATAAGCTTCAACTTGGTACTCAAGAGCAGTGATTTCAATCTCTTTCTGGTAAATGAAGTCCTCCAAAAGCGCAAACGACATCTCAGCGTGAGACATTTCCTCTTCGACCATTCTCTTGTACTGGTCAGCTTCCATAGCCAGCTCAGCTTTCTCTCCTTGCAGCCTAAGGATCATTGACATAGCCTCGCTCGCTGACGTGGCAGAGGCTTCTCTCTCTGCATTCAACTCATCTTGGAGCCTCTCAACTATTTCTTTGCGCTCATAAAGAGCGATTCTTAGATCAATTGTCTCAGCTTCAGGAATTTTTAAGCTGCGGCTTCGTTCAACCATGTCTCTGCAAAACACACATAGATAACAGATTTATACATAATGATCTGTAATAAATTCATGTTCCCATTAAAAAGTTCAAGACGTTAATAAATTACATTAAAGTCCACCAAAATAAGCAGCAGAATCTTAATGAGGAAAGAAAGAATCTCATTGTACCAGGAAAGTTGGAGAAGAAGAAGAGGAATTTGGTTGATGAGCTTGCAGATCGTGGGATGGTAGTGATGACTATTTTAATATCTTGAACAGAGGAAGTACTTCAGATTGAAGAGATGAATGAATATCTCTGGTAAATTACACAGAAATATTTATCAAATCAAAAGGGAAATTATCTCTAAAGAGGGAATATAATCAATCACATAAGCCACGCCAGACAAAAAATCATTATGGTTCCGTATTAAGTAGACAGATGACAAAAATATCTCAGATCATAAACAGGACAAAGTTCTTCAACTTTTTTTCTCAGCATATAAAAAAAAAAAAAAAATCAATTTCGCAGTTCGAATTATAGAGGAAAGCTAACAAAAAAATGAAACTTAAAAACAAAGGGTCTGTATAAAAAAACAGTGGAATAATCTTGTAAAATAATGATGAAATGCTGGAATATCTCAAAGAAAAGAGCTGGAACGTATTTGGTGAAATAATCTTTGAATGATTAAAGCTTAAATGTGTGCGACCTTTAATTTTGCGTGGGGCATGTCATCTCATCTTTGATTGTGGTTTGAAAACTTCTTATGTTAAATTCTAACATCTTTTAAATGAAAACAAAAAGAGAGATTTCATCAAGATTCAACGGCTTATTACAGGGCCAAGTATTAGCTCCGGTGGGACCTACAATGGCCGACTTCGTTTCTGCCACGTGTCAGAGACGGGTTCGAGGTTGGACTTGTGTCTGTAAACATTTATATTAACACACTTCAACAGCGACAGAGAAAGATTCAGAAGTAAAATTCTAGCCAGAATTGCAAATCTTTGAGATCACTAACTTTAAAGTTAAGATGAATACAAACTCTGTTTGTGCATATTGTAACTAACAACTTGTTAAAATGAAAATATAAACATATTTAGTTTTTGATTCCATCATTTTTCGTCCTTGAAACTGATCTCTCATCCATCTATGACCACCACCTTCCTCAATTTCTTTGTTGTGGCTAAGAGAAGAAAACCAAAAAAACATATTATACCGTGCACGGTTCCATATCGGGGATTTGGTTTTCTTTACTAAGGCCTTGAGAAGACTGCTATCGATTCCCACTCTAGGCTACAAATCACATCCTGCAGAATCCAATGTACCAGATTAAGAAAAACACACTTGGTGGAAGTAAACTAGTAGGTTGAAACAGAGTTCGATGATGTTTTTCACCTGTGGATTTTGTCTGTCGATGTCAAAACTGTTAATGGCACAAGGTTCGGCCAGAAGCTCGATCGGCTCTTCCCCTGAGCAAAACAGCGAGGACCAAAAAAAAAAGGAAACATAAGTTTGGTTAATCATACAAGATAGAAGAAACTAATGTGGTAGAAAGGCCTATAAGTACCTTGCTCGATGACACCAAGGATTCCATCTTCAGAGCAGGTCATAACAGGGAGAATCCTTGAGGATGAGATGTTGGATTTTGTGTATGAGTCATACTGAACTTCCCACACCTCACTTTCAGACAGAGGATTGTTTATACTCTCACTTGCTCCAACACCAGAGAGAACGATGGGTTGCTTTGGCCACCGAAGATCCCAAGCAAAAACAGTACCTGAAGAACCTCCCGCCTATATACACCACATCAAGATAAAGTTATTAAATCATATGCTTATAGCTTGTGGGAATAATAACAGCTACACCGAACTTCTGTTTCTGTGTATGTGAACAATACAAGAAAATAATGAAGGACTAAGTGTATTAGGTAGCAAGAGGGTATTCGAATGTGACAAGGTGGTATAACATTCTAACACGGAAACCAAATAATTCATTTTTATCTGAGAAGAACGAAATGCAAGATTATTTTTCCGGACATATAAGTAAGAAGGACAAGATGAAGGAGAACTATCAAAGGCTAAATTCCCAAAATCTGGCAAAGATTGAGGATCAAAATATTATTCTCATATTCATCAATGTATGGTAAAGAGGTTGTTAAAACTTCAAAAAGATATGAGCTTAAATCAGACTTCTAACACACACCTCATACAGAAACAAAAATACTTACAATGCAAGTGTGCTTTCGGGATGGATGAATGTCAATGGAGTGGACAATCGCAGGAGTTTTGCCTTGAAACCTGCAATGTTATCATAGAATGATATGTATGCATTTTTAAATAAAAAAAACTAAATCAAAGGATTAACCTTTCCCATTCTCCGTTTTACATAATAAACAGCTCACAAGATCAATAAGAGTGCGTGTTTTAAACCCAAATGAACAAACTTTCAAGTTCAATATCTTTGAAGAGCAAGCATGCCAAGAATTCAAAACCAGAACATTGGCCTAAAAACTAGAACATCACCCGAAGCAGTTACGAAACTATTAAGACAACTAAGAACTCACCAGTTCCCTTTGAGCTGCGAGACAGCTTCACCAGGCTTCCTCTGATCCCACAATTGAAGACCAAAACCGTACCCTCCAGTGACAAACTCGGTCGGCGACGCCCATTTCACGGCTCTGTAAGCCACCAGACCGTTCCCGTCAAAGACCCTTCTGTACTTTAGACCTTCACCATTCACAATCGTCACTACATTCACTCTCCCATCATCACCAACGGTCACACATTCTCCTGCCTCCCTCCAATCCACACCTTCCACGCGTCCCACGTGGAACCTCTCTCCCTCCGCCGCGTAAACCTCCTCGATCGCCGCTCCTTCCACCAGATCAGCCATCAGAACGTGGAGCGAACCGGAAGACGTGGCTGCCGAAACCAAAGGTTTGAAGGAGCCGCCGCTCCCGGCGACTTCCAGGGACGAAACGCGAGAAGGCGAAGTCCATGAAGATAACGAATCCACCGACGGGTTATTGTTCGGGTTCCCCCTAGGGTTCGGGTCGAGCGATTGGATCTCGACTGACGAAGATTCACAGTCCGGGTCATAGAAGGCTGCTGCGAAGAAACGATTCAAAGCGGAAGCTTGTGGGAGCCATCTAACTCCGTCTACGAACTTCGATTGCGGTATCCTGTGGACCTGGAACGAATCCTGCATCTCCGTGGCTCCAGAGGTTTCTAGGGTTTTAGGAGAAATCTCCACTCTCTATGAACAAAAAACTATGGTGGGAAAAATTAGAAGCTGCAGAAATGGAAGTTAAAAAATTACATAAATACCCTCAATCCTTTTTTCTTTTATCACCCATGTACCGAGTCTGAGAATCTCTCTTCAATCTAATCTTTATTTTCTGGGGAAGTGAAGATGCTGACCTTACGAGTACAACACAATAGCTTCATCTCTCCTAACGGCAAACTCCCAAGTTTTGGTAATGTCTTCAGGAAAACTGGCGTCGGATTAGTCACTGTAATGTGCAAAAAGAGAGACTTTCCGGAGAAATCAAACGAGAAACGACCCATTTTGCAAATCAAAGTCCCGAACACAATCCTCGCTCGATCTGCGATCGCTGTTCTGGGCTTGGGATTCATCGATGCTGGGTAAAGATTTTTTTAACCCTCAAAGCTGGAAAACGAGGCGATAAGATTGCAGAGTTTATAAATCCCTTTATCATAGTGTTTCTTAATAAACTCTTTCAGGTGTAGTGGTGATTGGTCAAGAATAGGTGTGATCTCCAAAGAAACAGAGGAACTGTTGAAGATTGCTGCTTTTCTTGTTGTTCCTCTCTGTATCTTTCTTGCTCTTTCATTTTCCAATGAATCAACTGAATAAAGAGGTTCCTTGATTCCTTCTGTATATACAATACACTTAAGCCAGTATAACCCCTCTTGCTTAATTTATCAGAATCAATTAGATGAGATCTTGTTATCATGAACTTGATCATGGAATCTAGAGGCCTGGCGTCTGAACAAGACCTAAAGCTCCATACTTGTAGCTGAGAAAGTAACGGTTTGTTTGCTTTGGATCAATATTTTGGATAGTAGTACATTGCGAATCCGCATCTTCTTCTATGGGACACATACATTGATACATTGAATGAAGTATCACACTAAACGTTTTACAACTTTGTTGCTGGCTTAAAAGGCACAAGAAGGTGAAGCCCGTCGAAAATCCATGATAAGAAGAGAGGCAACACTATGAGCAAGAGCTCCTAAGACTACAAACACATGGAATATCTGATGGCTATGTCCAGCGATATCGAAAGCACCGGGCTTCCATCTCTCAGGTATGCGGCTTACGTAAAACCCAGCTCCTGTCGCGTACAACACAGCCATCGCAAGCTCGTAGACGAGGGCGATCAGCACGTTTGGGTGATCCTTGTGAAGGTAAAGCACGTGCGAGGCGGGTATGACGCCTGAGAATCCCATTGTTAGGAAAAGAGCTGCTCTGAACGATCTGAAACGTGGAGCCGAGAGAGACGGAGAGAGGAGAGCGATGATGGCGAGGAGACCGAGGATTGATATCGAGGAGAGGTAGAAGAGACGCCAGTAGGTGTGGCAGGAGAATGCGTAGTAGATAGGTGCGAAGAAGGAGCAGACGATCATGAGGGAGATTCCGGCNCTTCCCATTTCTCACCGTTATCTTCGGTGTCTCCCTCGCCGCTCTCCGTTTCTGCATGATTACCTCTCTCTCTCGGAGCTCGTCGGAAGAAAAAACAAAAAAGAGGATGGGAAATCGAGAATTTTCCCCCGGCGAAATTGAGCTCCGGGGAGGTATCCGGCGAATCAACCACCGATTATTTCTCTCTCCGTCTGAATTTTTTTCTTCGATATTCGGATTCTGATTTTTTTTGTTTTGTTTTTTTTCAGATGTTCGTGAACGCTTCGTCTCCTACTTATACGGAGAAGAAACCTCTTTGAATTTAAAAACGGGCAAGCTTCGTGACTTTCGTCCCCGTCTCGAAGATCACCTACGTGGCGGCTTTGACCGGTCTTTGTTTGAACGTGTCGTTCTGCCATTGGGCAAACTAGTTTTGCTTAGTGTGAGGAAGGATGCAGCTGATTGTTTTTACGCGCCGTGTCAGTTTGAAACAAATAGTAAAGTTACAGTTGGAAGGTGAGAAATGCAGAAATTGTGGTGTGTCTCAAAAACAAAAACAATTAGTCTTTTCAAAGTTACACAAGTGGAGTGACGTACGTAATTATTAAATCGAAAACCTTTGTTTTTACCCCAAGGTTTTTGAATTTTTGGCCTAACCTCATGTACATTTCTCGAAACCAACATGTGATTGATTCTAAACTCTAAACATTTTCTGTCGTATTTGATTTTAATCATTTACTCCAAAGTGAATTGTCGTTTCCAGAGTTGGGTAGGACTTTCGAGTAATCACTGAAGTTTTAATCATTTATTATCTTCTTAATATGTCATCTTACTTTAAATCGGACCTCTTCTTACAAGTTACAACGATAATTTTACCGAGTTTCACTATATATATAATAATCAGAGAGATTCAGAAGATCGGTTAAGTTAACAATTATTTTGTTGTAACTGTTAACAATTGTTGAGTAATTACAATTCATGTTTCGTATCATTTGTACGTTTCCGAAATTATTTTTAATACGGGGCGTGCTGATTAAAAACGATTAAGCTATGGGCCACAACGAGGTAGATTGAAAGAATGAGTAAGTTTTAATTGGTTATATGGCATAAAGATTCTCCAAGGATGATTGATTCATAAGACAAGACAACACGTACATCTCTATATCTAATTACTGTATTAAACTGATTAGTAGATTAAACGCGTCAAACATTTGAATATAAAATTCTAAACTGGACGAAAAGTTCGCTTACCTAGAAAAATACAGTTGGCCCAGAATTTGATGTTGGCATGTTACAGAGTACCTGTCTCTTATACACCTCTAGATGTGTATAAGAGACAGACCTCCTCTCCGATCTCTTCTTCTCGCCGGAATCCATACCCTTCCCATTTCTCACCGTTATCTTCGGTGTCTCCCTCGCCGCTCTCCGTTTCTGCATGATTACCTCTCTCTCTCGGAGCTCGTCGGAAGAAAAAACAAAAAAGAGGATGGGAAATCGAGAATTTTCCCCCGGCGAAATTGAGCTCCGGGGAGGTATCCGGCGAATCAACCACCGATTATTTCTCTCTCCGTCTGAATTTTTTTCTTCGATATTCGGATTCTGATTTTTTTTGTTTTGTTTTTTTTCAGATGTTCGTGAACGCTTCGTCTCCTACTTATACGGAGAAGAAACCTCTTTGAATTTAAAAACGGGCAAGCTTCGTGACTTTCGTCCCCGTCTCGAAGATCACCTACGTGGCGGCTTTGACCGGTCTTTGTTTGAACGTGTCGTTCTGCCATTGGGCAAACTAGTTTTGCTTAGTGTGAGGAAGGATGCAGCTGATTGTTTTTACGCGCCGTGTCAGTTTGAAACAAATAGTAAAGTTACAGTTGGAAGGTGAGAAATGCAGAAATTGTGGTGTGTCTCAAAAACAAAAACAATTAGTCTTTTCAAAGTTACACAAGTGGAGTGACGTACGTAATTATTAAATCGAAAACCTTTGTTTTTACCCCAAGGTTTTTGAATTTTTGGCCTAACCTCATGTACATTTCTCGAAACCAACATGTGATTGATTCTAAACTCTAAACATTTTCTGTCGTATTTGATTTTAATCATTTACTCCAAAGTGAATTGTCGTTTCCAGAGTTGGGTAGGACTTTCGAGTAATCACTGAAGTTTTAATCATTTATTATCTTCTTAATATGTCATCTTACTTTAAATCGGACCTCTTCTTACAAGTTACAACGATAATTTTACCGAGTTTCACTATATATATAATAATCAGAGAGATTCAGAAGATCGGTTAAGTTAACAATTATTTTGTTGTAACTGTTAACAATTGTTGAGTAATTACAATTCATGTTTCGTATCATTTGTACGTTTCCGAAATTATTTTTAATACGGGGCGTGCTGATTAAAAACGATTAAGCCTGTCTCTTATACACATCTAGATGTGTATAAGAGACAGATGATGGCGAGGAGACCGAGGATTGATATCGAGGAGAGGTAGAAGAGACGCCAGTAGGTGTGGCAGGAGAATGCGTAGTAGATAGGTGCGAAGANAATTGTTGAGTAATTACAATTCATGTTTCGTATCATTTGTACGTTTCCGAAATTATTTTTAATACGGGGCGTGCTGATTAAAAACGATTAAGCTATGGGCCACAACGAGGTAGATTGAAAGAATGAGTAAGTTTTAATTGGTTATATGGCATAAAGATTCTCCAAGGATGATTGATTCATAAGACAAGACAACACGTACATCTCTATATCTAATTACTGTATTAAACTGATTAGTAGATTAAACGCGTCAAACATTTGAATATAAAATTCTAAACTGGACGAAAAGTTCGCTTACCTAGAAAAATACAGTTGGCCCAGAATTTGATGTTGGCATGTTACAGAGTACATTGTTATCATCAAATGTACAAAATTAATTGAATAAAATGGTTATAGCATGGTTTTCTACGGTGACAATCGAATGAGCTGCTAAGGAATACGACGAAACAAGCAGAGTAAGTATAGTTAGCGGGAGGAATGAATATAACAAACAATATACTACAACGAGTGAACTGCTAAAGGTGAACGGTAATCACAATAATCACGGTGTGATTATGATAATTATTTAATTTGGCTAATTGGAAGACGACCATAAAATAATTTTATTTTCAAATAGAGTTGAATTCGTAACAAAATCATTCATACGAATTTTCAGAATGTTCTGAACAAAACAAAAGAGCCCACTCTCACACCCATCATAGTTTCTGTGTAACTACAACATAGTTTTTGAAATGAACAGGTGTACTGATTAGTGATTACCGAAACTTCACCGTAAGTGTGTCTCTCCACTCATAATATAGCCTGTTAGAAAATATGAGAAGATATACAAAAAAAATGGAAGCCTTAGATTTATTCATAAACAGCCTTTGATTTAGTTCATAAATGTTTTAAAGTACCATCATATTTTTGTCTTCCCCCATTGACAGCATTAGATTTAATTCATAAATGACAACATTAAGTGAGATAATTATAAAACAATGTTCATAATAATATATGTCGACATCTTTTGGATGCTACGTGAGAACAACACAAGCGCATTAAATCCCTTCAGACACATTAAACAAAGAAACAAAATAGATACGGTATCGAGAAATGTTTTAACAAGATAGCTTTTGGAAATCTAAAAAAACTAGACAAAATGTATGAGTTTGGTCAGTAAATTAAAGTTGATGAAACTGGATTCCTCTCGAGCAAGAACGATGGCGAGTTTTTTTAGTGAGAATACCTTGCCCGTATCTGTATATCGTGAGTTGGCTTGCACATATCCCCATATATAGTATTAGCCGCTTCGCGATTTTACCAGCCGTCTAAAATGTGAATTCTTAGACACGCATGTTTGAAACGGTTCGTGCGTGTTTTCTGTCTTTCGAAAACAATTTGTTTAGGGTGACTTATTCATATACCTCTAGAGATTAAATATGTGAGCTACACTTACATGGTTCATACCTTGATCATAAACTCGACAGTAGTTGTGCTATGCAAGTTTGGTTTCTCGAGGCTATCAGACAGTTCAAATTAATTCAAACTAAAATCTGGATTCGAATCCATATATTGATATGTTTCTAGATATTTAATAACTGAATTTAATAATGTAATCGTTTTAGAAGAAAAAAAGTCATGGCATGGGCTAATGCAGTTGGCTAATTAGATTGATTAGTGAAAAATTACAGGTAATCACTCAAACATATACTATACATACACATATTTTAAAATTTTTATGTATATAATAACAATATAAATTATTTATTATGTATATTATATAACCAAGTTGTCGTGAAGTGAACATATCTTATAGTTTGCTTCGTTGGTCCGTTTTTCATCTAAATCGATTCTTAGACGCCATTAATTTCTTGCGACGAGTATCAAGAATAAACAATACATCAAAAGTAATTATTTAGATTACTTAAAGATTACTCATCAGATCTTTGTAAAGTGTATAATAAATAAAGGTGACTATTGCGATTACGTGGTAAATTGCGGAAACTTCAAAAACAAATATCAATGTTTTAGTAGATTTTGTTGATAAAATAGTAAAATTGTTTAACAAAGCAATATAGATTTTATGATAGAGGGTTGGACAATTTTTTTTTTTTTTTTTTTTGCCATCAAATGAAGGGAAACACTCTGAAATAGAGTAGTCTATGAAACATGAAAAAAAAAAAACACCAAAAACTTAGCATCCCATTCCTAATATGAAAGGAAAATTAGATGCTACAACACTGAACTCTCTAAGCTGATCCTCCGCTTGCGTCTCTTTGCACTCTTTCATGGAGCCAACTAGGACCTTCAAGCGCTAAGTACGACTGAAATCTCCCATCTCGTGTAACGCTTTTTGCGATTTCACGAGCTACTTGATTTGCTGTTTGTGACTCCATCTCTAAACCGCATGAGATAAACCTAGATTGAAGTAATAAGCATTGTTGGATAAGGACATGATACCTTGGCCAAAGTTGGAGTTTTGTTAACGCTTCATAAGCTGTTAAACAATCTGTGGCTATCAAAATGTTTGTACATCGTAAATCCCTAAGGCTTTGTAGTGTTCAGATGATGCATCGTAAGTCCGTAACCGTCCTGTTAAATGATCGAGTAAAGGGTTCTCGTGCATGAAAGAGCACTGTGCCACTATTATCCCTTGCTATCCAAGCCCCTCCACTATGTAATTCTGCGTTCCTCCAGTTCGCGTGTATGTTACACTTCACTGTGCCTCGCATTGGTGGTTGCCAGCGAACGTTGAGAGTTGGTTCTGTAGTAGTATTGGGGACTAGAGGTGTTAGATTAACTGCCAGCCATACTTGAGCAAGAAAATCTGGGAAGGCGTATGCGGTTAACAACCGGTTTTTGGTTTGTTTTTTCTTGCTTTCGTTTTGCCATTTTGGTTTACTCGTTTATAGCGAGCCGGTAATATACTAATATGTGGGTGCAGTGACGGAGCCAGAACTTTTATTTACCGGGGACAAAATATATGACAACAAAACTAATAAAAAATATATATATTTCAATTTTTTTTTTATGAAAATATAACATAAGCTGATTTTAATAATTTTTTCAAAGTTGAATTTTTTTTAGAGTTTTTATAAATAACATAAACATGATTTTTATAGACTTTTATAAAAAAATTCATAGTTGAAAAATATAACACAAGCAGAATTTTCTAGACATAAAAAAAGATTTTTTGATGAAAAATAATTAGATCAATATCACAGTAGATTTTTATAGTTGAATTTCTTCATTACGTGATATTTTAAACGAGTTTTAACTTAATAACGTGTATGTATAACTTATAAGAGAAAATATTACAATTCTATTATAGTGAATTTCACATTTATTATTGATAGATTTAATAAATTAAATAATTTATAGAAAAATGAATACAATATATTGTGACAATAAGCAAATAACCTAAAATTTTCCAAAATAACTATTTAAGGAACGTAGAAATAATATTTTTTACATTTATTGAGATTATACTACATTAATGACTTTAGATTGTGTTTTAATCTCTAATACAAGAATTTAAACATAAAAAGAAAAGAAATATCTGTCACAAAAAAAGAGGAAAGAAATATTTTTTTTAGGAAAAAATTTAGAAAAGAAAAGGGAAATAGGAACAATAGATTTTACCGAGGGCATTTAATAAAATTTATGATAATTACAACAGATTTTGATAAATCATAGGGGCAGGTGACCTCACTACTCCTGGCTTGGCTCCGCCCCTGTGTGGGTGTAAAGTAATTCTCATATTATACAAAGAGAGTCATCTATCGAAACATAACTAGGACTAGGAGTGCCTAACTTGATTAATTTGGAGAAATTAAGCCAAACTAAAATAACATAAAAACATATCCAAATATATGATCCAAATATATTTGTTTGTAACTAACAAACCGAACTCTGAATCAGATAAACTTCCAAATCATGNTTTGGAGAAATTAAGCCAAACTAAAATAACATAAAAACATATCCAAATATATGATCCAAATATATTTGTTTGTAACTAACAAACCGAACTCTGAATCAGATAAACTTCCAAATCATGGTTTGATTAATTTAAGCAGTTTGTTCAGTTTGGTTTTAACTACATTAGATAATTTGCGTGTAGCACTGTTATGGGTAGATACATGATGTTGGCTTTTTAGGTGTTAGAATTTTTTTTAACAAACAGAAGAAAAGTTTGGGGCTTTTATGAAAATTATTAGAAAATATAAGACATTTTTTATAAATTCTGGGAACAACGACAAAATTCCTTTTCGAGTCTACAAATCTCCCGCCTTAATTTCCCTCCATATTTTTTCATTTCGCTTTTCTCTTACCAACTTAAGTGACAGTCTTCCTCTTCATCTTGTCTTCCTCTTCATCTTGTCTTAACGTGTTAAGATGTTAGATCTAGGCAACATGTCGATGTCTGCGTCCGTAGCTCTCGCGTGTTGCCATGCTTTTCTTCCGGCGGCTTCAGGACCGGAACTAGCCAAAACAATGGATTCCCCGGAAAACATAACCGGAGACTGCGATCGGAAACATGTACCGATGCTTCCACCGAAGGAAGAGGCCAGACACATCGAAAATGCTAATAAAACCGCTGCTGTTACCCGGAAACAGGTTCCGTCTGACCGAGTGAAGAAAGGGACGTTGATTCTAGAAGATCACGTGAAGGATTGGGTCAAGAGAAGAGTGGATTCCGGGGTTTCGGAGTCGAGATGTCTTCTCCCTTTTCTTGTTGGAGCTAAGAAAATGGTATTTTTTTTTGTGCTTTATGTTTACTGAGAATGGTTGATGTGAAATTTGTATCATTTTTTTTTGTTGACTGTAAACTGAGAAAAATTCACCCTTTCTTGCTCCAGTTAGGATTTTATATAAGATCATTGCAAATTGTGTTGTCCCAGAACGAGGGAGATATCGTTCGAGTATCAGTTTACTATCTTAAGAGTTATTTACTCATTGAATCTTGAAGTCAATTTCAGACTATTGATTGACACAATGACTTTATATATGGGATGTGGTATCAGGCGGACTGTCTTGTTTGCCATAAGCTGGTGTACCCTGGAGAAGAATTGCCGTGTTCCGTTCGGGGTTGTCAAGGCGCTTATCACTCGCTCTGTGCGAAACAAAGTCTCGGCTTTTCGAATTCCGGCAAATTCAAGTGTCCTCAGCATGTAAGATCCTCTTGCATTGTTTAGAATAAGGAAGGTTTCTTCATTTATATTAGCTTGTTTTCTATTAAAAGAAGCATACCATATATATATATATATATACATTTCCCTCGCTGTTATCTGGGTAGAAATGCACAATCAAAAGATAGGCCATCGAATAAGATACATAACCGTTAGTGAAGTAACAGTTGTTAGATAGGGAACTGAATTGGATTATTGTGCACTATCATTCTCGTGTTAATCTGATAGCATGGGAATACGCAGGAGTGCTTTGTATGCAAGCGAAGAACCCAATGGAAGTGTGTAAAGTGTCCAATGGCAGCACACGATAAGCATGCTCCATGGCCAGAAGAAATACTTCACCTGAAAGACCAACCAGGAAGAGCTGTCTGTTGGAGGCATCCATCTGATTGGCGGCTAGACACAAAGGTCGGTTTTCCGGTACATCTTATCTCAAGTTTCTTAACAATATGTATTCTCATACACACTCACTTACATGACTGATACCTATATGTCTTCCTTGAGCAGCATGCAGTTCCACAAAGTGAGATCGAGGTCAGTGTTTCTTTGCCTCGTGCAAATTAGGTTCTATAGGGAAGGAAACTAATTCTTATATAGACTTGAGGGAAGAGATTGGGAAGCTGGATATTGTTTTTTTCTTACACAGTTTCAAGAGCTAGCCAAGTAATTTCCTTTACTTTTCAATTTCAGGAGGTCTTTTGCCAATTGCCTTTGCCATATGTTGAGGAGGAATTCAAGATTGACTTGACATGGAAAGATTCTGTGGCGAAAGATGATCGCCTTCCTTATGTGCATATCAGACGCAGTATCCTTCATAGTTTATATGCATTAACTTTCTTCCTAATTCGGTATTAGTGACATAAGTACATGATTCTCATTTTTCACTACATAGGTGTGTCTTTTCCTTGACCGAGTTAAGATATTTACTTTGTGAAGAAGAAGCGTGATGATGCTAATGATGGTGTTGGGTGCACGAATTGTGGCCCTACTTGCTGTAGAAGCTGTGTTTGCAGGTATTCTCATTGATTAACCAACCAACCTCCCTCTTCTCTTTTCAAAAAGCAAATGAAATTTGGCTTGAATGGTTTCCGTTTTGAAAAAAAATATTCTCTCAGGGTTCAATGCATAAGCTGTTCAAAGGGATGCGGATGCCCTGAAACTTGTGGAAACAGACCATTCCGCAAAGAGAAGAAGGTCAAAATTGTTAAGGTAAAATTAGTATCTGTTTTCCTGTTTTCTGCATTATACACTCTTTTTTTGTCTTGACATGTCATGTTATTTTTTTACAGACCAAGCTTTGCGGTTGGGGAGTAGAGGCAGCAGAATCCATCAACAAAGAGGACTTCATTGTTGAATACATCGGTGAAGGTAAGCTAAACTGATTGTGTATGTGAGCCTTTTGGTTTTGGTGGAAACGAGACATTAGTTTTTTTAGTGATTGTTCTCACTCTATCCACAGTGATTAGTGATGCTCAATGTGAGCAAAGGCTATGGGATATGAAGCACAAAGGCATGAAAGACTTTTACATGTGTGAGATTCAAAAAGACTTTACCATTGATGCCACCTTCAAAGGGAATGCGTCTCGCTTTCTGAATCACAGTTGCAACCCAAACTGTGTATTGGAGAAGTGGTAAACCACAGATTATATCATATGAATATGTCGATGATGCTCGAGAGAGAATGAGTCAGTCTAATCATTGTAAATGCATGTGTGGTGGTTTCAACAGGCAAGTTGAAGGTGAGACCCGTGTAGGTGTCTTTGCAGCTCGTCAAATAGAAGCAGGAGAGCCACTTACATATGATTACAGGTCAACTTCTGGACCATTGGTTGATGAGCTTAAGCATTATGAGATTCTGATATGTTTAGGCTGTTTTCGTTTTTGCAGATTTGTGCAGTTTGGTCCTGAGGTAAAGTGCAATTGTGGTTCTGAAAACTGTCAAGGTTATCTTGGGACAAAGAGGAAAGAACCAAACTGTTTGGTTGTATCTTGGGGAGCAAAACGCAGAAGAGTGTCTCACCGGTTTTTAGCCCATAAATTGCAGCAAGATTAGCTTCAACAAGACCCTGGGAATTATCTGTAAACCAACGTGCTTTAATTTAATAGGTTGTCTGTTGTAGTTCTGCAGTAATCTCTGCGGAGTTTTATCTTTTGTATCACAGTAAACTTCAATCCTCTTATGTACACACATTACGCTAATTAGCAAAAACCTCATTCTTTAAGTTTCGATTATATATAGTTTGTTTTTTGTTTGATTGGGTTTTCATTCTATAGTGGATAATAAAACCACTTTTGCTTGTAGAGGCCTAAAATTGTATAACAATGTGAAGATCATCGTCTAGCTGTTAGCATCTAGAATGGTTGATTGAATAAGAACGCTTAATTATATCATCTTTTGGTAATTTCGGAACCCTAATCGTACAAAATAATGAAATAAATTGAGAATAAAAGAGAGATTACCTTATAAACTTTTTTTTCCTTTAATTGAGAAAACAAATTTTACTCGTTATAACAGTAGTAAAAAAAACGAAGAAGTGAAAAAGCTCACGCCAAATATATTCGAAAAGGATATGTCGATTGTTTAAAGAATTAGCACGAATTAGAAGTAAAAAAAGCTTGGGGCAACATTGATTGAATTGAATAAAAACGCTTGAAAACGATCTCAATAATTATACAGGTTTTGAGAACCTAGCAGAAAATAAAGAGTAGAAGTCATTCACCACCAAACTAACTTGAATATATTCTTAATGACTTTGTGGATCGATTGTACCGCAATTCATGTCATCCCATCTTTTGGTTTTTGAGGTGTGTTGACCGAAACAAATAAATTACACCTGATACAACCGTGGGTCCAAAAAATCTAAAAAGTACACATCGAGGTATGAACTTTATCAGTTTTAGATATCTCTCTCTCTAGACAACGAAAAGGTCAAAATTAAGGACAGAAGTAAAAAGCTTGGAGCAAACAATGATTGAATTATATATTCCCATAAAACAAAATATAACAAAACGATCTAAAGTATTATTAGACAGGTTTTGAGAACCTAGCAGAACATCTGCTTGTAATGCGAAAGAAAAGCCTGAAAGCTAAATCCGTAAACAATAGAGAGAAACAAAGACACAGAAGAACATCTATCCTCCACATCAGTTTGGTGCCGTATTTGTCTAGAAGCTTAGCATGCAAGTCACCAATGTATGTCGATCTGGCCTTCTCGTTAATTGGGTCACTACTCTCTTCGCCTTTCCTCCCATACAAATTTTCTTGAAATACTCTGATTTCTTCCTCGTCATAATCAAATAAACCTGGCGGATTAAAGCGAGCCTGTGAAGATCCCACCAAAAGCAAGACGAGGAAGACTAAGCTGATTTTTCCCAATCGAGTTGACACTATTATTTGTTGGAGACGAGTAATTGATTAGGGTTTGTCTTTTTTCTTTCTGAGGCAGAGATTTCATCACATGGGTACGTTGTTTATATAATTAGATGTTGTAATTTCCTTTTTCTATAAGGAATATGTTTTTTTAATTTTTAAAAAATAAGAAAGAATTAAATATTATATGGTTTGGGATTGTATTCCGGATAAAGCTAAAGTAATTTCCTTTTTCTACAGAAAACAAATTATAAACTATTTTGTCACAAATAATATTTTGCAATATTTTGTTGGTTTGAGGTTGTATTCGGGATAGGACAAGCATCTACATTAGTAGCTTTTTATTTTGGTTAAACTGAGATTAGAGTACATTAATCTTGGCCTTGACTAGCTTCTTGCCGTAAAGCAACAGAGGAGAGCTTCTTCCTACATGTGGTCACGTGAAGCTCGAATTGAGGAGAGTCGATGATTCCTTGCGCGTTTATATCAATCTGGTTGATGATTCGATGCGGTGATGTAGAGATTTCACCGAATGGATCAAACACAAGAGTAGAACTGTACAAGTCATTCACCACCAAACTAACTTGAATATATTCTTACTAGCTGTTGCACAGATCACATTGTTGCTTCGGTTCNGTACATGATTCTCATTTTTCACTACATAGGTGTGTCTTTTCCTTGACCGAGTTAAGATATTTACTTTGTGAAGAAGAAGCGTGATGATGCTAATGATGGTGTTGGGTGCACGAATTGTGGCCCTACTTGCTGTAGAAGTTGTGTTTGCAGGTATTCTCATTGATTAACCAACCAACCAACCTCTTCTCTTTTCAAAAACCAAACGAAATTTGGCTTGAATGGTTTCCGTTTTGAAAAAAAAAATTTCTCAGGGTTCAATGCATAAGCTGTTCAAAGGGATGCGGATGCCCTGAAACTTGTGGAAACAGACCATTCCGCAAAGAGAAGAAGGTCAAAATTGTTAAGGTAAAATTAGTATCTGTTTTCCTGTTTTCTGCATTATACACTCTTTTTTTGTCTTGACATGTCATGTTATTTTTTTACAGACTAAGCTTTGCGGTTGGGGAGTAGAGGCAGCAGAATCCATCAACAAAGAGGACTTCATTGTTGAATACATCGGTGAAGGTAAGCTAAACTGATTGTGGATGTGAGCCTTTTGGTTTTGGTGGAAACGAGACATTAGTTTTTTTAGTGATTGTTCTCACTCTATCCACAGTGATTAGTGATGCTCAATGTGAGCAAAGGCTATGGGATATGAAGCACAAAGGCATGAAAGACTTTTACATGTGTGAGATTCAAAAAGACTTTACTATTGATGCCACCTTCAAAGGGAATGCGTCTCGCTTTCTGAATCACAGTTGCAACCCAAACTGTGTATTGGAGAAGTGGTAAACCACAGATTATATATATCATATGAATATGTGGATGATGCCCGAGAGAGAACGAGCCAGTCTAATCATTGTAAATGCATGTGTGGTGGTTTCCAACAGGCAAGTTGAAGGTGAGACCCGTGTAGGTGTCTTTGCAGCTCGTCAAATAGAAGCAGGAGAGCCACTTACATATGATTACAGGTCAAACTTCTGGACCATTGGTTGATGAGCTTTAAGCATTATGAGATTCTGATATGTTTAGGCTGTTTTCGTTTTTGCAGATTTGTGCAGTTTGGTCCTGAGGTAAAGTGCAATTGTGGTTCTGAAAACTGTCAAGGTTATCTTGGGACAAAGAGGAAAGAACCAAACTGTTTGGTTGTATCTTGGGGAGCAAAACGCAGAAGAGTGTCTCACCGGTTTTTAGCCCATAAATTGCAACAAGATTAGCTTCAACAAGACCCTGGGAGTATCTGTAAACCAACGTGCTTTAATAGCTTGTCTGTTGTAGTTCTGCAGTAATCTCTGTGGAGTTTTATCTTTTGTATCACAGTAAACTTCAATCCTCTTACGTACACACATTACGCTAAATAGCAAAAACCTGATTCTTCATGTTTCGATTATATATAGTTTGCTTTTTTGTTTGATTGGGTTTTCATTCTATAGTGGATAATAAAACCACTTTTGCTTAGAGGCCTAAAATTGTATAACAATGTGAAGATCATCGTCTAGCTGTTAGCATCTAGAATGGTTGATTGAATAAGAACGCTTAATTATATCTTTTGGTAATTTCGGAACCCTAATCGTACAAAATAATGAAATAAATATTGAGAATAAAAGAGATACCCTATAAACTTTTTTTTTTCCTTTAATTGAGAAAACAAATTTTACTCGTTAAACAGTAGTAAAAAACGAAGAAGTGAAAAAGCACACGCCAAATATATTCGAAAAGGATATGTCGATTGTTTAAAGAATTTGCACGAATTAGAAGTAAAAAAGCTTGGGTAACATTGATTGAATTGAATAAAAACGCTTAAAAACGATCTCAATAATTATACAGGTTTCGAGAACCTAGCAGAACATCTGCTTGCAATGCAATGGAAAAGCCTGAAAGCTAAATCGATAAACAACAGAGAGAAACAAAGACACAGAAAACATATCAATCCTCCATATCAGCTCGGTGTCTGCCGTATTTGGTCTAGAAGCTTGGCATGCAAGTCACCAATGTATGTCGATTTGGCCATCTCGTTGATTATCAAAAGGACAAACACAAAAAGAGTAGAAGTCATTCACCACCAAAAACTAACTTGAATATATTCTTAATGACTTTGTGGATCGATTGTACCGCAATTCATGTCATCCCATCTTTTGGTTTTTTAGGTGTGGGGTCTAAGCTTGAGTGATTGATTCTACTGTCCAAAATTCTAAAAAGTACACATCGAGGTATGAACTTTATCAGTTTTAGATATATATCTCGCTCTCTCTGTCTAGAGCACGAAAAGGTCAAAAGGACAGAAGTAAAAAGCTTGGAGCAAACATTGATTGAATATATATTCCCATAAAACAAAATATAACAAAACGATCTAAAGTATATATTATTAGACAGGTTTTGAGAACCTAGCAGAACATCTGCTTGTAATGCGAAAGAAAAGCCTGAAAGCTAAATCCGTAAACAATAGAGAGAAACAAAGACACAGAAGAACATCTATCCTCCACATCAGTTTGGTGCCGTATTTGTCTAGAAGCTTAGCATGCAAGTCACCAATGTATGTCGATCTGGCCTTCTCGTTAATTGGGTCACTACTCTCTTCGTCTTTCCTCCCATACAAATTTTCTTGAAATACTCTGATTTCTTCCTCGTCATAATCAAATAAACCTGGCGGATTAAAGCGAGCCTGTGAAGATCCCACCAAAAGCAAGACGAGGAAGACTAAGCTGATTTTTCCCAATCGAGTTGACACTATTATTTGTTGGAGACGAGTAATTGATTAGGGTTTGTCTTTTTTCTTTCTGAGGCAGAGATTTCATCACATGGGTACGTTGTTTATATAATTAGATGTTGTAATTTCCTTTTTCTATAAGGAATATGTTTTTTTAATTTTTAAAAAATAAGAAAGAATTAAATATTATATGGTTTGGGATTGTATTCCGGATAAAGCTAAAGTAATTTCCTTTTTCTACAGAAAACAAATTATAAACTATTTTGTCACAAATAATATTTTGCAATATTTTGTTGGTTTGAGGTTGTATTCGGGATAGGACAAGCATCTACATTAGTAGCTTTTTATTTTGGTTAAACTGAGATTAGAGTACATTAATCTTGGCCTTGACTAGCTTCTTGCCGTAAAGCAACAGAGGAGAGCTTCTTCCTACATGTGGTCACGTGAAGCTCGAATTGAGGAGAGTCGATGATTCCTTGCGCGTTTATATCAATCTGGTTGATGATTCGATGCGGTGATGTAGAGATTTCACCGAATGGATCAAACACAAGAGTAGAACTGTACAAGTCATTCACCACCAAACTAACTTGAATATATTCTTACTAGCTGTTGCACAGATCACATTGTTGCTTCGGTTCCTCAACATATCTTCTTGCGCTGAGGCATTCCCTTCCTTCAAAACATAATGGAGAGAGATTGAATATTGGATTGGTGTTTTGACGCAGAACAAGACTTTGAGATATCAGGCAAAGGCAAAAAAAAACAAAGGCTTACTAGATGAGAATAGGCAGAAGCAAGAGAAAAAAGTGTTGGGTACATATCAAGAACCGCTATGGCTATTTCCTCTGTTACTTGCGGGACCTGCGCAGAGAAAATCTACATTACTTATCAACCGAATCAAACTCTAATCACATATCAGAGAATAGACAAACCGGAATAGGCTTTAACAAGTAAGATGATCAGTACCTGCATAAGCTGAATGGCAAACACATCGCTGATTGTCATTTTATCGAGGTCTTGACACCTTTTCACAAAACTATCAAACGAAGGATACGAGGCCGAGACTTTGCTCTGCTCATCATTCACCCGCGACTTGTAGTATTGGTGTATTGATTTAGTGAGACAACCGTATTTTCTTAGCGTCTCACCCAGCCCGTTTGTCCTCATCACATCAAATCCCTCCAGAATCTCCGTTGTGAAACAACTAGAAGCATTATATATAGATGAGCAATAAGTTTGGTTCCGAATCTCAAAGAAAAAAAGGCACAACCAATCAAATAATCTTCTGAAAAAAGAAGAGAATAAATTCTTACGCAGTTTTAATGCTTTCTGCTGCATCAGAATGGTTTGGATCCCCTTCAATGATGTATATCAGCTTCTTGAATCCCGATCTCTATTTAGAATACCGTTTTAAGAAAACGAGTAACAACCATCAACGAAACATATAGCAAGTCGAAAACTTAGGAGTTGAGAGAACACACACACACACACACCTGAAGTCTAAGTTTTTGGTCCCTGTAGCGATTATCTCTAATTGACGAGCGTAAATCATCAATGTTCTTCCTCTCAACAATAAAGTCCAGAACATATTCGGCCCCAAGGCACTTGTGCCGAGCAATCCAGATACAATCCCCTACTGGCAATCTTCTAACCTACAGATTCAATACCATCGTTCCAGTTAATTTGTGTAATTTCGAACCTGAATGACATCTATCCATGAAAACAAATGCAAACCTCAATCTTGATCTTGAATTCAGAGCATATGTTATCAACTATTTTCCTTGATCGTGATCTGTGAATAAGAAGACACGGGTTTAAGTGTTATCAACAACAACCTCGATAGACTAATATCACACTTTCATAACTAAACCATAACAAAACTCAAATCGAGAAAAATATGAGTAGAGGAAAATTAAATGTTCCACGAACCCCTTAGTGGCAAACTGTTCTCGGTCATCCAGTATCAAGATCACCTGATATGCTTCCTCAAAGGCTTCTCCAAATGTAAGAGGAGGAAGGCATGGAATATTTGTTACTCCTTCCGTTCCATCTGAAGGTAACTTTGTAACCATGAAGAACAAACAAAGCTGATTAGCAAACCACTTGCTGCTGATCGTAAAAGAGTAATCTACTGAACGCAAATGGTTACTTACAGAAGATGAGCAGGCTTTCAAAGCATGACTCGAACCAGATGAACATGGTTTTAAGGCGTTTCCATCATTGCAAGAGCGGAACTTCTTAGCATGAGATCCCTCAAGATCAACTTGACCTGTAAATTTGTAGCTACGACTTCATAAAATGAAACATCCAACTTTTAACAGACGCAGCACTAAGGATATTAGATCATATGCTTGCTAAAGACCGTACAAGTTTGGGCTCTAGAAGGTCCTGCTGAATCTTTCGTTCTGTTTCGAGAGTCCGAACAGGGATTATAAACTTCTGCTTGACGAAGATGACACATTACAGATAGCCAAAGAGTTGATGGATCTTTGTCCTGAGATCCATCTGAAACCTCTCTGAATGCAGCAACGACTTGTTCCTTAGAATAACCAAACGGAGTAAACTACAGAAGAAAACCAAAAATTAAAACAAAGATTAACACTGAAACAAACAACAGTGTATAAGAAAGAAACTTGTATAAGAAACACTGCCTAAGAAAGAAAAATGGAAGGTCCAAAGACCATTTTGAAGGAGTACCTTTTCAAGAATATCACTTGGAATGGGTGATTGCGCCCTAGATCTCAGATCGGCATATGGTTGTTCTTCTTCTCTCATGGTACAAGAGGTGGTGGAATTTGGATTAGGTGTTTTCTTTGGTTGCTGTGCAGGATCCATTTCATCATCGGATAAGATGTCAAGTGCAGGTAATCCAGATCGCGTGATACATTCATTTGCCACTTCCCGACCTTCAACTGTCAGCATGTACCTATGAAAAATAAAAACAATAACTCATCCTATGTCTCAAGGTAAGGTCTACTTCTCTACATACACGTCAAAAAGGCACAAGATACATTAGGCAGAGTTTTGAAAATGAGTTTTACTTTGCTGGGTTGCTAGATTTCACTACTAATCCCTTCTGTATGAGTGTCGTCATGCAGTTCCATCCACTATACCACTCCCTCTTCGAGTTTCCAAGTCCTGCTTTCCCTTTTCCTTTCTCTGGCCTAGTCACAGGAACGGAAGAATAAATCAGAGAGCAATGATTTAGGTACAGAATGAACAGATTAGAGATTGGGAACGTGATTGATTCATACGCAACAGGAGCGTGTGAGAGCCCACTCGCATCAGCAGCATCAATAAGCTCTTGTTTGCCCATGAATTCTTTCCCATTCGCAGTCCCTCTGGTAAACAAAAACAAAATGGTCCTGAAGAAGGGTTCACTGAGGGGGAAGAAAGAGCACATTGAGAGGAAAATAAAGAGCACGTTTTAAAAAACCTGTGCAACGTTATTAGTAATGCATAAGCCACAGAATTTCTTTGTGGAATGTACCGTTTTCTTCCCTTGGCCTTTTTCCCTGAACAGAATAAAAGCACCTTATGTTAAAAGCCCTTAGTTACATTGACATTTCATGTATACAAGCGTGATATTAGATACAGCTGAGACCATTACCAGCACCATTTTCATGTAAATCTTCTTGTTCAGAACTTGCAGCCCCAGTGTCAAAATATCCTTTCGTGATCTTAAGCATCCACTTGCCAATGCCCCTACGCAAAAAATCCAGCCAAAATCAAGAAACAAACACTTGGGTGGATAAAAGAATAGCCAACCAAAAGCTAAAACCACTCGCTCGCTCTGTTTGGCATTTAAGAAACTAAAATGGGATATAAACAAACACTTTCCCTCAAACAAAGAAACAATTTTGATTTCACATTGTGAGAAACAAACAAATTCTCCGATTGTTGAACAGTTTCAATCTACATGAGTTCAACGTCAGATTAAACAAAAACAAAACCTTAGCAAAAACCTTAATTTACAGGAAGGAAGTCAATAAAAAAATATACATATAGCAAATGATCTACTGATGAGTATATTATTACTCTCTGAGTAGCTGAATCATTCCATCGCTCAACCAACACTGAAAAAGCTGAGAATTTCGAACCAGAAACACAAAAAGGTCATATCTTTTCCACACACAAAAAAAAACACCTCAAAGAAGAAACGACTAACACATTAAACCCAAAACCCAAAACCCAGCAAGAAGAGTAGAAAAACTAGGAAGCGACATTTCCCCTAAACCAAAATTCTACAGAGAAAAGAGAAGAAGAAAAGGAAGCAAGAAACATACTTGATCTGCGACAAGTCCTTGAGTGAGTAAATGGGATCCTTGGAGTCGCAGACATTTCTATACGCCTTAAGAAACGTCCTCTCCAGATTTTCGGACAAACCCTTGGGCTTATCTGCGTATTCCCGCTTCGTCTGCAACACATAATCCGCTAAACCTTGGTTCTCTTGACACAGTACCCTTCTCTCGTCATCCATCACCACCCGCTTTAAAGAGTTTCAATCTATCAGAAGATCATCAAATTCCTCGATGTATAGCAGTTATTCGTTGCCCAAAAGGAGGGAGAAATTATCGCAAAGGATTGATCTTTTGTTTGCCGGAGAAATGGAATAGTGCTTTTAGGCAGGCCTTCTCTTAACAATTTCAAAAATTGGGGATCCGATTAAACTCCGCCGTTTCAGGTTACCATTCAATGACGTCACTACGCCAAATGTGATGATGATGCACTCTTTGAAATACACTCTTGAGAATTACGATTGAATCACTTTAATTATATTTTAACTCGACTTTCATTTTGATTTTTTTTTTTTTTTTTTGATAGCCAATTTCATTTTGATTTCCATTACAATTTTTCTTTCAAGAAAGTAAATTAGAATAACCCACACTAAAATTTGGATTAGTTTTGGGATAGATCTGTAATTTGTTCGTTTCCATGAGAAATCGAACCAAATTAGAGGAACCCACATAATATGTCACTTTGGTTCTTCCTATTCATTTTTGGGTTTAATGCTATACTTTGCCATTTACTAACCTATCAGTATATGTCCTCACATGTAAGTTCATGCATTGGCTGTTCGTGTGGTTGTAGTTACGAGGAAACTCATCAGAATCTCTCAGAAAAATTCAACTCTTCTGTCACATGAAACCAATAGGAAAAGATAAACAGAAAGCCTATACACTCTTAAAATATTATAAAAAAGATTTACATGGAACACAAACCCTTAAACCCCCTTAAGCCATTATATAAACTCTAAGCCCCTAAAGAACTTATTTCAAAGCCACACTCACTAGATTCGTACTAAAAATGGCGACAGGTTCTCGTGCTTTCATTGGTCTAACAACAATGATCCTTATAATCTCGGGCAGTACACTACTAGTTTCAGGGGAAGGAACGTGCCAAGGAGACATCGAGGGTCTGATGAGAGAATGTGCGGTCTACGTCCAGCGTCCAGGCCCAAAGGCAAACCCGTCCGCAGGGTGTTGCAGAGTCGTTAAGAGATCAGACGTAGGTTGCGCATGTGGCCGTGTCACAGCCTCAGTCCAGAAAATGATAGACATGGACAAGGTTGTTCATGTCACTGCCTTTTGTGGGAAGCCTCTCGCTCATGGTACCAAGTGTGGAAGTAAGTCCATTATTGATTAAGAAGCTTCATTCTACAAGTATACATCTTATAATTGCTAAAAAAATAGGGTATACAAAATGGCGTTCGTAACACCAAGATCCTAATGTGTTGATGTTCCTTATGTGGGCAGGTTACGTTGTGCCATGAGATTTGGGATCAGAACTTAAAGAGTTAAAAAGGTTTTGTGGAATGAATTGTTTTTGCTTGGAGTTTACAATTCCCCACTTAAAAATCTACTCTTGTAATCTCTACTAATATGTTCGAACGAAATAATAAATATAATTTCCTTGTTTAAGACTTTAAAGACGAAAAGCGTCGATGTTCGAAGGTTGTGTGAATGTGGATAACCGGATCACTAAACCATGGTCTGGATTAATCAACCCGATCTCTAATTAACGATTTGGTTCCACCATGAATAAGATTAGCTCAATGACAAGGCTAAGTAACATAAGGCAGGACTTTCCGAATAATAAGTCTTAAACGTTTGAATCAGATTAAAACATTTCCATCTCAAGGAATCGAAACAAAACTTTCAGTGTAAACCAAGGTACTCTAAATCTATTTACCTATCAAGATTCCCTCATTCAAAGTTCTTATATGAGAACCATGACTGAAACTGAAATTACCCAAACACTAAGCCAAGTAAGATGTTGCTCTCCTTTCTCCGACCATGGAAATAGATTTGCATTTGCTTCTCTTACACTTGCTTGTAGAAAAGAACATATGCTTGGTCGTGCAAAACCTGTTTTGTCCCTATGGCAGTCACAGAGGCATCATCAAACCTAAGCCATTGACCGTTCTTTCTTCGAGCATCTGTCGTGTAGTGCCCTTTTGAGGGATCCCTTCCATGATGGGTAATAGTGGCCACAAGTTCATATTTTAAACCCTAAAAGAAGAAATTTGAGTAAGCAAAAGTTCATCGACACATAGGGGAAGAGAGAAATGTAAATCATAGACAGTTCTGTTTTCGAATTTATACCTCGATGGAAGGAGAAACAAGAAGGTAGCGGCCTAAGTTGAGTACGAGGGGAAAGCGAACGCGTTTATGCAGCTTAGTACTCCCTTCACTTCCGTAGCTAAAACGCATTAGGTGCAGTATCATTATCTTTGAGAGTTTCTGTATCTTTATCGCCTTTCTAGCACTGACTACACCAGCCTAAAATGAGAGAAGGCAAACAAGCAAACAGGCAAATTATTAAAAAAAAATGTTCATAAGGAACCTTCTTCAACCAGTATTGTAGTACGAGTAAATCCCATGCTCCCAACACCCCACAGATTCAATATTGTGAGAAGGGATATAGTTTACCTTCCCAGTAACCGAGGCTCGATACCCTTCAAGATCTTCTGGGGCAGAAAACAGATGCAATGCATCTTCTATTGTAATCACGGCTTCCGGGTGGATATCAAGGTGAAGTAAGAGATATGGCTGTACAGTAGCAGAAGCTTTGTTCCCTGTTCCGCAAAAGACATATGAGTGCCTGATGAAATTTCTATCATGACTTTTAAAAGGAAATTTAAAATGACAACAAGGATTACAAATACCTTCTGCCTTCACTGTGCTTTTTAGCTCCCCGCCGAATATATCACTGAGCTCAGAAGGAACAAAGCTTTGTGTCCTTGTCACAGCCGATTTGTTTTTGGGCCCAACTGTTTCCCATTCATCATCATCGTTGGAAGAAGTAACAACCGATGACTTAGAAGCAGTGAGTTTCGGGAACTGTTCCCTGAGTTTCAGCAACTCATCATGCATTTGGTCCATTATAAAACTTAAAAACTCCTGAGCATCTTCTTGTCTGCCAAGACAAGAAAACAATGTTAGAATCCGGGGGGGAAGGAATATCAAAATTTCAGTCTTGTAAGAAAGTCACAAACCTTGGCCGGCCAGACATGTTGTTGAGTACATCTGGGGTAAAATTTCTAAGGACCCCCTCAAACATGGCAGGCGTAAAAGGTCTTCCAGACTCAACAACGGCAACATTATTTCTGAAGCTTGAACTGCTTGGCACATCTAATTCAGAGATGAACTCGGAAAACGCAGTTAACGTTGGAGACCCAGCCTGATAATGCAGAACATGAATAATTAAGATAAGACAACACAGATAGAAAATAGAACTAAAGCAAAGAGAGAAAAATACAGGTCAGTAACCTTTGGTATATCTTGGAGCTGTATTTCCTGGAGGAGCTGCACAAAAGGAGAACATGAGAGTAAAGCCTGCAAAGTCGCATTGAGGAATCACAGGTTCCCAGCGTTTATCAATCCTCTTGGTGTAAAGTCTTTAATCGGCGGAAGAGACTCAGTAGGAACCATCTGGTTGTTCTTTCTTGGTATGCTGCCAGCTGAAGAGTCGCTCGACAAAAATTCGCTGTCCAGAGCTTGGAATTTTGAGCTCGAAGCTTTATACAAAGAGTCACTTTCACCATCTGACACACTCAACTTATCAAAACCAGGATCTGTTTTCATCGCCACACCATTGTTGAGAGATTTTCTTTCAGAGACCTCCTTAATAATTCCATTTTCTTCCACATGCTCTGGAACTCCTGAAGATTGTATTCTAGGGAGTTTTGCATCATTATCAGTGATCTTATCTGAGCTGGAAGGTTTAGGAGCATCAAGTCTCTTTTGCGATCCAGCGGACTGAAACGTTTTATCCTCCTTATGAGAGCTGGAGGGTCGAGATTTAACAGTCCCATCAGCCTGACCCTTCTTCAACTCGCCATTAGTATTCACTGAAGATTTTTCGGCAGCAAGATTCAAGGAGCCGAATTGTATACCTCCCACAGACTTCTCTTTATGATTCTGAGGAGCCTTAATGGGTTTCTGCTCAAGTAACGACCTTGTTTCATGTTCTGTAAAGGATCCAAACAAAAATACCTGCCATGAACAAAAGAAGGATAGCGAGTGTCATCAGTTAGAGAAGACTAAAGTACTATATACGTAGCTTTTACAGCATCAACTAGGCAAACATGAAAGAGAATTATAGTCTCTCGCATATACATTGGCTTCAGAGAGCTACAAAATAACCAAGTATCAACCACAAATGATCAAAGCTAAGCTATAGAGGCATACCACCTACAATATCAACTACAAAAATGGTCAAAGCGAAGCTATAAAAAGATACTAGATTTTGCCCGTTTAAAGTTCACAGCTCTTGTTGGAAGGAAACAGAAGAAACAACGTTATAGAGGAAGCAACATAGCTAAGAAACTCAAGAGGCAGACAAGGTGGGAGATGATTACCTTCTTTTCACTCATATTTGGCACATACAACGCAACGGAGAAGAGATTGAAGAGCAGCACAAGAGCCCAAAACACGTAATCTGATTCAGAGAGAGATCCAACGGAAACGAGATGAAAGAAGTATGAGAAATTTGAAAACCGAAATCAAAATCTAGGGTTTGAGGCACCAACAACCCTGAATGAGAGTCGGCGACTTGAGAAGACATGAAAGGGGAAGAGGAGAGTAAGAAGGAGAGGATTCAGAAAGGGAAGCCCCTTCTCAGTTTTTCTCTGCAAATTCGAAATGGGCGAATCATCCGAATTTGGAGGAGGTAAGTAAGAGAGAGAAGAGAGAGAGAGAGACAGACCTTTTGGGATTTGAGAAATAAATTAGGGTTCCTTCTCTTTGTCGGATAGTTTGGGAGGAGGAGTCGAGGACGGAGCTTTAGCGCCGCGTTTGGATCTTCGTCTCCTCTTTCGTCAAACGCGTCGTCGCGTCTTTACAATAAACATCTCGGTTCGATTGTTAATTTACTTTGGTTTAATTCGGTTTCCGAACAAATATAATAGCAATTACTCCGGTTCGATGTGATGGTTCATAATTGTTGTGGTGCAAAGTGCAAACTGCAAAGACTTACTTACTGTACTGTACCTACATAATTGTGGTGGTGCAAACCAAACTTATCACAGTTATTCCGGTTTGGTACGGTTCGGATGTAACTTCTTAATTCTTACAAAATTCACATTAGTGTGTGTAGTGGCTAAAATGTTTTCAATACAACTATCCTATGTCTCGGGTTCGAAGCCTCTCTACTCTTAAAGAGAGTGTCTGAAACTTATTTCATCGAAACTCTTAAGGGAGTCCAAAAAATTAAAATCGCGACGACTCCTTCACCGGTCCGTTTTTTCTTCTGCTTTCTTCAAATTTCTTTCGATTTTATACCTCTTCCGATTTTCTATCTGATGTTGCTGATTTTTTACATGTTGATGAAGCTTATAGAAATGTTTTACAATTGTTTCAGGAAAATGGCTACAGCAAAAATTTTGCTTATTTATATAACCAAAGGACATAACTCTCACATGTTTTCCGGCAAAAGTCGTCAAATGTGCAAGACCCATTTTCTCCACAGTCTTCGCTGTTGATAAGAAGAGTCTGAAAGAAGAAAGGTTAGTATTTGATTCGCGGTGGAGTCCCAATATAATATTAGATAAATACTTGTAAGATGTTGATTGATTTCTTCGATTCCTGAGCTGTTTTCACCTTAAAATTGATGGCTTTTGACTAAAAAATCATGTAGGTCACGACGATGAGCTGCTGCTGATGTGAGAGACCTTTGTTTTTATTCGCTTACAAAGCAAAGAAAAAAGGGAGAAAAATAAACAAGAGGAAGAAGGAGACAAAGACAATGAGTGTCTCTTTGAGTGTGATGACATTCAATCTTCATGATGATCAACCTGAAGAAAGCCCTAATTCATGGCAGAAAAGAAAGGATTTGTGTCTCAGTGTCATCACCAGTTACTCCCCCATCGTTCTCTGCACCCAACAAGGTTTTTCATTCTCTCTCCCCATCTTTTCCTCTCTTTTTTTTCCATGGATGAATCAAGGCTTGTTAGATCTTGATTCATGCTTCATATTTGTTTGTGATCTGGGTATGTTTTGATTTGTGTTCTCCTAGAAGGGTTTTCTTTCTTCTGCGGATGAATGCTGGAAAAATTGGTTATTGTGTTTTTGCCTTTGTGAGTATTGAACAGAGATGTGATTTCTGTTTCCTGTTTCCTGTTTCCTTTGTTTAGGTGTGAAGTCGCAGTTGGATTATCTTCAGCAGGGCTTGCCAGGTATATATACTATCTATTTGAATTATAAAAGTAGAATTTTAGGCTTAAATGGTGTTTGAGTTATGTGGCTACTGATGAGATAGATGTAATTGAACTCTGTTTGTATGCAGTTTATCAGATTCTTCAAATCTGCACCGTCTTTAGTTCACAATCAGTGTGAATTTCGATATAAATCATAGACCACTCTTCTTGTTTTTAATTTACAATGTGAATCTATTGAGATCTAGACTTGGATTCTATTTTTAGTATATGTTTTTATTGCTTAAATCTGACAGTCGATTTGTCAAACTCCGTATCCACTAGTTAGTGTTTTAAACTACAAAACTAGATGTGTCGGTTGTATGGTGATGTTATGCATGATAATTCTCACATTTTCACTCTCTCGCGGCGATTTCTTTGTGGCATTGTTTATCTTTGGTTTTTTGTTACCGCTTACCTTAACTAAGAACGAAGGAGATGATACTACTCTTGGCTTGCTTCTAGTTCCACATGCCTTGGCAATTCTTCATTTTGCATTGTGTCCTTGAACTTAAAGAGATGATGATACTACTCTTCGCTTGCAGCCTATGATCAATTTGGCATATCAAGAAAAGGGCCTCAGGATGCCACTGATGAATCCTGCACCATCTTCTACAACAAGGAAAAAGTATCAGACTGTTAATAAAGCTACAACAATGGCACTTTCTTAACGATTAATTTCCCCCTACTTTATGCTAATTGAAGGTAGAGCTGCTAGAGGGTGGTACTTTCTGGTTGTCGGAGTCTCCCTCGGTCCCTGGAAGCACGGCATGGGGTTCTGAAGTTCCTTGTGTAGCGACATGGGCCATATCCTGATTACGTGTGGGGTTGATTTTAGCCAAAATGTAATTAGATTAGTAGTGTATGGGTTTGATTCTTTTTGTCACATATATATCAGGATTTTGTGTTTTCTTTGACAAGCTGCCTACACGTTCCAACTGAGACGAGCGGAGCCGCCGGGTTTTTCGTTTCAGATAGTCAACACAAACTTGGATGAAATCAGTCCTCGTGCCCGTAGGCGAAGTGCTTTGCTCACATGGCAACACATAGCTTCATTACCTCCCACCTTGCCCGTTGTGTACTGTGGAGGATTCAACACACAGAAAGAATCAACAACCGGGCGATTTCTGTTGGGCAGATCTAGGTACCTTTATATCACCTTCACGAGTTTCTTTTTGCTTCTTGAATTATCTCATAGAGCTTCCTTTCGAGCCTTCTATGTAATGCAGTAATACCTATACTATTCTACTGCTACACACTGGTCAACTAGTTTCAATTCAAAGTGTATTTCCTCATTTGGCTGCTGATAATTGGGTATTCATTCAACTTGCAGAGAGCACGGTGTGGTAGGGGACATGAGAGACGCATGGCCAAGTGCCCGAGTACGAAAAAATGTCGCTCTCATAAGAACTTATCATGATTTCAAAGGTACATACATAAAATGAAACATCTTCACCCTCTCATGAGCCATTAGAATAAGTTTATCTCTAGAGCTCCTTTTGTGATAAAATACTGGGCTTTTTGTTCAGGTGACAAGCAGGGAACGGTCGAGTTCCTGAAGCTAATATTCAGAGCGCTATGCCTCTGCTGGGACCGACAGACACAAGATCTACACACGGATTGGATACTGTACAGAGGTAGGTCTATAGTTCCCGTGATGTGTGAGGTGGTAAATGATAAGTTCGACGAGTTGTATCCTTCGTCTCACTACCCTGTGTTTGCTGAGTTTATGCTTCCTCGTTCTGTAAGAATGCTTGAACCTACTCCTCCTGTTGTTCCTGCTCCTGCTCAAGAGGAAAGCTAGAACACTTGTCCTGTCTTGCTTAAGCTTTGGCAAAATGCTGATTGTTGTTGTGCAAATGAGCTCTGTTTGTTCTCAGAGCCCTTATTGGTTTGAGCTAAAAGAGCTAATTATTTTTGTTTTGTTTTCTTCCAAGACGAACAAGAAGCTTAAAAAAATCATCTTAGCCGTTTAACTTTTAATTAGGTTAATGATGCTACGGAAAACAAGAACATCTAAAATTACCATCAAACTCAGAGCACACTGGCTCTTGAGGGTCGGTGATTCTCAATGAGCAACTTGGATATATGGTTGCTGGTAGTATTTGTTGATTTGCTAATTTTAAAATACAGCATAATATTCTTGAAACTTCTGATAAATCTCATGAAGCTTCGAACCGTGAAAGTGAATTTGTGAATTTTGATTATATTTTTGTGTTTGTTTTAGATCGCTTAGTAAACGAATTAAGCAAGCTATGAGTTTTCCGGTTTTAAACCAAAAAGAACAATCTGAAACCAGAAAGACCATAATTATAACAGAATCCACAAACAATTGAAAATCGAAAATATTCAAATCCGAAAATTAAACACCGCTAAGGCTCTTGTAGATAATACTAGATGATGCTTCTTCTAGTGGTGCTAAGCTTCATCTACGTGGGGATGCTAATGATTATTATTGCCATTGGGTTATTGTCGAAATAGGACAGACTCTGAATATATATACATGAGCTCGTCATATCCGAGCGCCACAATTCACACAAAGCATAAGAAAACCCTTTATTAATAAACCTCTGATATGTCAACGTTTATATGTTTTCCTAGGACGAGAAAGGATAACATCTAAAATGACCATCACTTTTTGAAGTAAATCATTCGGAGCACAATGAGTGTTCTCTAGTTACGAGGTTTCATCTTTAAGAAGAAGAATTGTTCTGTACCCACTCAACGAGTGTCGCAACTCCAAACCCAGTCGCAGCTTTCTTCTTCTCGTTCCACACCGGTCCCGCCATATCTATGTGCATCCACTCAACCTTTTCGCTCACAAACTGCAACCATTCACCAAACCCGGTTCTTCGTTACAGAACAATAATGCTACTACTGAAGAGTCTTCCTTTGTTTCTATTCTATCAAAATTCTCACCTGTTTCAAGAAGAGAGCCGCGGTGATCGATCCACCCGCACGGCCTCCAGTGTTAACCATATCCGCAACACCTGATTTCATCATCTCCCAGTAACTCTCTTCCAGTGGCATTCTCCATAGCTTCTCTCCGCTCCTCTCTGATGCAGCAATTACCTCCTTTGCAAGCTCATCATTAGGCGTATATATGCCTGCAGAAAACTAATAACCAAACAGATATTCAATCATAATGAGTGAATGTTATTCTGTTTGCTTTTAACACATGCCTATGTACCTGCCATGGATGTTCCAAGAGCAACAACACAAGCTCCAGTCAACGTTGCAAGGTCAACAATCTGCATATATAATTTCACAAGTTTAGGCAATAAAAAAAAAATTGAAAGAATGTTTGAATTAGCCTCCTCTAGCTTCTTCTATGTACCAATAAATGGAAAAATCTTTCAAAAAATACCTTATCGACGCCCTGGTTGCAAGCATAAACTAGAGCATCTGCGAGTGTTAGTCGACCTTCAGCATCTGTGTTGTTAACCTGCACAATATCGCCACCAACATAGTTTGGCGTAAGGGAAAACAATGGAAAGCTCGAACCTTGTGAAGCTGAAACTCATATAGGAAACAATGTTATCATACCTCAATTGTCTTTCCGTTTGATGCTGTGATGACATCTCCAGGTCTCATTCCAGTACCACTTATCATATTCTCACAGGCTGCAACAATGAAGTGCACCTGATTGTGTAAAGAGGCTTTTGTTAATTTACATTCTCGTTAACTCAGAAACTCAAGTTTCGGCTGATCAAACTTTACCTCAACTCCGGGAGGCTTAATTTGACCAATGGCTTTTGCAGCGCCAAGAACAGCAGCTGATCCTCCCATATCGAATTTCATGAGTTCAATTGAGCAACCCGGTCCGGTCTTAATGTTGTAGCCACCACTGTGAACTAAAAATATGGTCAATAACCAATAAGTTTTAAATGAATGAGAAGACAACTGCCCTTGTGATTACCTGTCAAATGTCAATCCTTTTCCAACAAGAGCAAGTTTGGTCTTAACAGGGCCACTAGAAGGTTTGTAGACAAGGTGGATGAAATGAGGTGGATTAGCTGAAGCAGCAGCAACAGCGAGATATGAACCCATCTTCAACTCTTTGCATTGCTCCTCGTTCAAGATGTTTGCAGTCATGACATCACTGTACATGGAAGCCAGCTTTGACGCCTCCTCGGCTAGTACAGCTGTAAGATACAAAGTCGCAGCAGTTGAGACCCAATGTTTGTTATAAACTTCAATACATATCAATGCTCACATTACACAAACATGGAAAACAATCCATACCGGGGGTGAGAACGTTGGCTGGAGAATTAACGAGTTCTCTCCCGAAAATTACGCCATAAGAAACATCTTCAGCATACTTAAGCTTCTTCTCTAGTTCAGGTCCAGTGCCAAAGCCAATGATATCCACAGATTTGAGAGATGGTGTCTTTGACTCGGACTTATACCTGCTGTCTTCAAACAAACCAAGCACTGTGCCTGTCACAAGTGAAGAACGATTCCACACAAAGATCAGTTCCAGCACGGTGAAGAAAGAAGAATACTTGTCATGTTTTAATAAAAGAAATCACAAGAGCAACAAAAAAAAAACAAACACCTGAAGCTATAGCTGAAGCAGAACTGAGCTTGGATTCATTTGACTCTGAGGAGGCAAGAACAACTGCAACGCTGCTAGCTTTAGAAGCTTTGGCAGCAGCAGCAACAGCCTCGCCGAGACTCTGAAAAGCCGAAGGAGATGAAGCAGATTTTCCAAGACCAATCAAACCGACCCGCTTTGACCCGAGACTCGGAAGCCTAAGAACTGTTGACTGGCCCGGTTTCCCGGAGAAGTCTTCCTCGGACGAGACATCAGCCAGAAGTCCACCCAAGTGGGCATCGAGCTTCTTCAGTAACGGGTTCTCAAACTTCGAGTTCACGTCTTTAGCCATATCTTTCTCACTCTCACCAACCGCGAGTATGTCCCCTTTCCATTCCGTCACGTCGATCTCCTTGGCAGAGAATGAGATCTGATACAGAACATCGAAGAATCACAATCTCGAATGCAATCGATTACGAAATTTCTGACTATACTTGACCACTATAGATTAAGAATTTATGATTAAACGACGTTCTGAAGTAAGCAAATCTGAATTGGAAACATTAAACCAACAAATCAACACTAGAATCGAGTTTTACACACATAATAGTAAAATCGAATGAACCCATAAGCGATGAGGAATAATAATAACCTTAGGATGATCTACGGAATTGGCCTGAGTGAGGCCGAGAGTAGCTTGTGCGAGTGTATGAGCCATGGCTCTAGAAGAACAGTAGAGAGGCGTGACGGCAAAAGCGAGCCTAAGGCGAGGCGGCAACCGGAATCGGACAAAACACGAGGAGTACGGTGAAGGAGAAGAAGAAAAGGAGCGGAAATGGAAGCGAGAGGAAGCAGAAGCAAAGGACGTAACCAAAGTGACGGCCATTTGAGAACGCACTGAGCTTTCTTATATATATAAGGAGACGAAGCCGCCGTGTGCTATCCGATGACTGATGGTTATTTTACTTGACTCACCGTTCGCTACTATCCGACTCGGCCCGTTTCGGGTCCGTATCTGACCCGTTCTTAACATATACCGTACGTATCTTCTTTTTTTGCACTCAATCATACCATCTTTATTTATTTAAAATACAGTACTTTTTTATTTTATTTTTGAACCTTAAAAATACAAGATACAAGTATACTGTAGTTTCTTACGTACCGTACATACATGTTTATTTGTGCTGGTCTAGTTTGGGAAATTTTAAATTCATGTTTTGATGCGATAACTAGGAAATTATCTTTGATATATTCGGAAAATATTTTCTGCTTCGGTTATGAAAATTTTGAAAATACAAATTTATTGGAGAGATGGAGAGAGGTAAGGAAGAGAGATTGCTCACGAAACAAAAGCAATAGCATAGTGCCAAAAAAAAACAATAGAGCTCGATTTCATAGCACAAGAGCATACTGCAACCACTGTTTTCGCAAATCTTTATTTGTAAATTCTGAAACAAAAACAAACAATATCCAGAAGCCTTGAGCCAGTCTCAATACAAATGAAGAGCAACCAGTGGGGAGAAACAAGATAGCTAAAGGATCTCGCGTTCATATCTTAGGAGCCTAGTAATTACCACTAAACTACCAATAAGGCCTTTCTGCGAACTATGGAATCTAGTTTTCAGAAAAGAGAAGCCCAAATTGGCAAATGATAGATGAACTCACTTCAAATGTATTGGCATGAACAACGACAAAAAAAAAGAAGAGCAAATCCCCTCTCTAAGCAACTAGCTCGGCCTTTGCTTGCTCTGTATCAGCTGCCTTGGAAGGCTTATGGACAATCTTTGGTTCTGGTTTCTCAATTCCTTCTATATCCGTTATTCTCAACTTTGTTAATTCCTGGACATAAGTGTTAAATGATCATACTTCATGGAAAGAGCTCGAAGAAACGTAACTGACAAAGCTTAAACAAATAAGGGAGTTGTGAATTATACCTGTCGATGTCCCGTCGTTCTCCTATAATTCTTTCGTCGCTTCTTTTTGAAAATGAGCACCTTTTCATCTAATGCCTGTCACTCACACAAAGGCGGGATAACAAACCATTAATGCATGAGTAAATTCTTCTACCCCCCTCGCGTATTCAAAATCAAGACATTCAGATGATGTGGCACCAAACAATAGATGAACACTAATCTAATAACTCGTCGTCCATACATTTCTCTGCAGGACTTTTAAACTCTAATAATTAGCTGTTTTAGTTTCTCTCATCTATCATCGGATTCAGCAACCAAACTCTCACGAAAGTAAATGTTTCTTGAGTACTTACACTACCACCAATATGCTCTTTTCTATTGATATTATAAAACACCCAGCAAGACAATGAGACACTTACATGCTCCTCCACTACAGCGTGAACAGTCGCATCTGGCAAGATAGGCCTACCAATAATCGTCTGGGTTGCCGAGCCCAATAGAAGAACCTTGGTCAGTGTCAACTGCAAAGAGACAGAAAGAGACGAGATTTAACAACAATTACAAATCCCACTTTGGAGAAAAGAATACCAGAGATCTCAAAAATACAACAATCTTCATGAAGAAGAGCATACCTTATCATTTATGTCACAGAATTTCAACTTCTCTGTGAAAATGGAGTCCCCGTTGCTTACTTTGAACTGATGCGAACCAATCTACAGGAGAGCGATGAACATTCAACATCAGCGAGAGTGTGAAATGAAACTAAGAATTTTGTCGAACACCAGAGAGAGCAGAGACGAAACCTGAACAACGGCGAACACTGGTTCATAGTGTTTGAAGAGTCGCTCCTTAGGTTTGAGAGGACCCATCACCTTGTACCCTATCTCCGCCGCCGCCTCCACTTTCTCCGCCGGTGAATATTCCCTTTCTACTTCCACCTCCGCCGAATCCTCGTATTCCTCCTCATCCTCTCCTTCGCTGCTTTCTTCACCTTCATCGCTATCGTTTGTGTTCGAAGAGAAACGGCGACCTTGGGAGCGATACCGGATACTGTACCATGGGAAACCCCTAGCGACGGATCGATTCGGAATTGGGGTCCTATGAGTAATGCTGATCCCGGAAAGTTCTAACCCAGGAAGCGAAGAGATCGAGCGCGTCTGGTTTATCGAGAGAACCGTCGTAGCGCGGCGGCTTAGCTCGCGAAGGCATCGAAGGCTCGCCATGGGAGAGCACGAATGGACGAATGGACTTAGGGTTTACAGATACTAGAGTCTAGAGGGAGAGGGTTTTTGTTGTCGTCGTTTTGTCCACTTGAAGTTTCTGAAGACCTTCTACACGAACCAGAGGCATATGCACTCACTCGGTCAAATTTACAGTGGTTAAGGGAGAGACTGATGCAAATGAAGAAATATAATTTTACTTAGGAAGATACAAAATTAACATTCAATACCTGATTTTTCTTAATACTAATACTTATAGATATCTTTATGGGTTCTGTTTTATTATATAACAAGAACAAGGAGACGAAATTGAGTGTGTCATCAACTCTAACTCATAATAAATACATACAATAATCAGCAAATCAGCATTGCTTAATTTCGAATCCAATGCTCAACAAAGTCCGAGCCGATTCCATCACTTTCTCGCCACCAACATCCAATGCTTCACTGCTCTGCCTCTCACTTTCTCGTCCCACCGAGCACTGGCTTGAAGTGGCAATGTTCACCTGATCATCTGACCTGCTTCTCATTGATGTTGGAGCGGCTGCAGCCACAAGCATTGAGCTAGGAGGACCATGGCGTTTCTTTGGCACCGGCATGTCGTGGTTGTGTACTCCTTTGTATGTGATTATGACAGCTGTCGTGTTCTCTGCTGCTGTCTCAATGTGTTTACGGACAGGACAACCCGCTGAAGTACATCGGTAGTAGTTCCTAAATTGTTTGGATACACAACACATCAAAATTTTCCATGTATAAAGAAACGTTTGGGTAATGGGTTTGGTTCAGACCTCGGATTAGGATTCCCCTTCACCATTTTCTGCCCGTATTTGCGCCATCTGTATCCATCACCAGAGATCCCAACATCTCCAGCTGCGTGCACTACGAATTTATGTTTCTTTCCAGGTTTGGAGACAGAATCTGAACTTTGCGAGTTGTCCTTTTTCAGTCTGAACACACACGAATAAAAGAGACGAGTGTGTTAATTTTATCTTACGTGAAGGGTAAAGCACTGAAATCCAAAATTCTACAAAACTTGCCTTCGTTTTGGCTCTTGTTCCTCCACAGCTTCGTTCTCAAAGTGACGCTTCCGTTCGTTGATTGTTAGCGACTGGCAGATGTTTTCTTTAGTGGAAGCGGACGGATCTGAACCGCTAGGGACTATTTCTAGCTCTTCTACTACTGTTTTGTCCTCTGAAACAGGTGAGATAACTGATACAGCTCTAATCTCTCTCGGGGAGAAGCTATTTTTCCGGGGAGGTTCATGACTATGCAAACCTTTGTTTACAATCTCTATCACGTTTCCTGAATCACTGGAGCATTCAATTTTCTTAGCACAACAATCAGAATACGTACACCTGTAGTAGCTCCGTGAGCCCTTGGGACTCTTAACCTGCTTCTGTCCATATTTTCTCCAATTGTAACCATCGCGAGCTGGTGTCCTCAAAACCGGAGAAACCGACAAGCTATTAACCACCCGAGAATCAGATCTTTGCTCTTGCTTGGTGGAAAATGGAACCAGTGATAGACCTTGTGCAGCTGAAGGATCTGAAGATAGAGATGGCTCCACCGCTGATGGATCTGACGATGCAGTCAGACCGAGAGATGTTTCTACCTCAAGGTTTTCTGCTACAACTTCATCAACCGTCACAATCGCACTAGCAACATTATCCTTGCCGCTATCCCTCTCCTACCAATGTGCCACAGAAAAAAAAGTCAAATGCCAAGCCTTTACATGAGCGTACGTAATAGTAACTGATTCAGATTGATCTTGGCCAAAGGTTAAATCAATATGATTACTACTACTCTTCCCATGTACTAGTATAATCACTAAACGGGTACCTATCCGATTCTTAAAAGATGAAAACTTCCCTTCTTCTGGATACTAAGAAATCCATAATCTCAATTTTTAAGCAGCTTTGCCTAGTTAACAAGTCATACAAACTAATACTTTTGCACAATTAAGTTTGTAAGACTAGAGGAAATCTAAGCAACTTTGGATAAATCAATTCGATCACTTGTTTACAACGCATAGGCCATTACATCGAGTACACTGAAGTGAATTTGTAGATTTCATAACTTCAATTTCTACAAATTCCAGCACAATCGATGTCAAGTAGAGAATCTAACTTGTTAGTGCTAAGAAATCAGCTAAGAAATGAACAAAAATTTACAGTCCAGTGAAAAGAAGAACAGTCTCCATTAACTTACCTTTACTTTTTCTACATCTTCACCATTTGTTTCCACAGCCGAATTTTCTCGAACACCTAGTAAACACAAACATCATTTCTTCAAAAATTAACCCCTAAGATATTCTACAAAGAATTTTCGCAAATAAACCGTTACCTTGATCCTGATCCTTGGGTATGGTTTCTCGCACCGGCCCATCGTGAAAATCTTCCATATCTGCATCGATGGTGCTAAGTGATCCTCCGTCTCTGAGTTGACTCAATCCGTCACCGTCACCGTTACATAGCTCCTTCTCAGGTTCCACTTTTTCCTCGCTCTTTTCTGCCTCCGGCATGCTCTTGTCCACCGCGTACACTTCAGCTTCGTCGCTCATCTTCTCCTCCATGGACGATTCTCTTGTCTTGCTCTCTCGTGGGTTTGTCGGAGAGAAAAAGAAAAAACGAACAAATTCTGTAGGCAACAAAGGTAGCCGCTTTCCGACCGACCCATCTCCGGAACAAAACGCTGCGTTTTGACGCCTTAATGCTTATGCTTTTAAAGCAAAAGAAAAGGGGAAATAAAGAAGGGGCATTAATGTCTTTGACTGAGATTTACGAATAGTAAAAGTATTTCATCAGAAGCAACAGAAGCGTGTTCAGATTGTTGCACTCTGCTTATCTCTGCCTCTATAAGGTTCAGATTGACTTCACGATGTCTTCTCCTTCTCTGCAAATCCATGACTGAAGCAACAGAAGCGTGTTCAGGAATCCCGCATAAGAGAGATATCCTGCTCTACATGAACTCAATCTGTTTCTGACTTGTTCTATTAATGGCCCATAATCTACTCTGCTCATCCGTTTTGTTAGCAAACCCAAATATTTGACTGGGAGCTGTCCGGTGTTAAAAGGGAACCGAGACGTGATTGCTGCACTTTGTTGATCCGAAATACCAGCCAAATAAAGCGTTGAATCTATCTATTTCCATTTTAATCATATGTGTTAAATAGATTTGCAAATTGGACAACAATTTGTCTCCGACAAGACATCCTCTTTCTTCTTTTTTTTAGCAAAAACTTTAGGAACTCGAGTTGTTTCGGGTTTTCCTTCGATTTGGTGACAATACATACTCTTCTTGATCACCATTAAATCAAAGTTTCTGTTAGGAAGAGAGGAGAGGAAACATGCTGAGCAATATCAAGAATTTGTTTGAAAAAAAAGAGGACATTAAAAGAATATATAAACAAAGCTTTTGTAAAATTACAGACGGAATAACGGAATATAGTCATCTAATTATAGACACACACAAATAAACTTGTGCTTATATTCTAAACAGAATTTGTAATAATATCTTCATCTTTCTAAAAGAGAAAGAAAAGTCTTAAAAGGTGATGGACTTTGGCTTCATCGACGATCTAAAGATCTCGCATCTTGAGGAGAGAGGCTTCGACTTTATTGATCATCGTTGGATACGGGAACGGCTCAGATTCGATGTGATAGAGGCCGACCTCTTCTTCAACTCTGTCAAAGTAGACAGGAAGCGGTACCCTTGAAGCTTTCTGCTTCTGATGAAATATCGAGATAAGGTATTCTTGCTGCGTCTCGTCTTTGTCGACGTTATCACTCGTCTGGTCGGTAACAGTAAAACGAATACGTGTCGCATAAGACAACGCAGAGCAAGCGATCAAGAGGTAGAGAACGATGAAGCAGATTGTTTTGGAAGCTTTTGCCATCGATCGCTGAGGAATTGAATGAGATGGAGACAGAGAGCGGCTAGGTTTTTTTGGTTTAGACGAAAACTTTGGAAAGAGAAAGAGAGGTTAGGGTTTCTTTGGTGTAGAAGATCGAGAGAATGGTTTTCTGATTTTGATTTTGATTTTGAGTGTGTGTGTGCATGTATTTATACTGATTTTTAATTAAATCTTATTATCTGGATCCGAATCCAAATTCTCATATTTTATATTTTTCAAATCAGATTGAACCGGCTCTCAGATCAAATCGGATCACGGATACCGAATATTTTTTCCACCGCTAAACCCAATAAAAATATCTCTCATAAAAAAATAATCTCTTCTATAGGAAAGGAAGGGAAAGAAGATAAAACAAAGGCATGTGTTTTTAGACTTTAGGTTAAATGATGTAAACACGTATGCTAACTGGGCCTCGTTATTTTTAAAACGTATACTAATTGGGCCTCATTATTTTTAAAACGTATGCTGCTAATTGGACCTGCTTGTTGTGCGAAACAAGAGCAAGGGCATATCCGTCATTCCACATCGACTTCCCCGCTGCTTTTTTCCCTCCTCTGCTTCACTCTCTAGTCTCTACAGTTTCGCTTCAAGAGACGAGAGAGAGTTTACACAAACACAAGATCGCAGACGAAGAAGAAGAAAATCAGACGGAGATGAAGCTTATCGGGAATTACAAGATCACTTTCGTCACCTGCTTCGTTATTGCGCTGAGCATATACGTCGCGCTTTATGGCGTCGAATTTGGCAACGTCGTCTTCCGTTTCTGGAAAGATTCTCCGGAAAATCGTACCGGCGGTAGGGTTTCCGTGAAATCTCCCTTCGACGAAGATGTCAGCTCTTTCTACATGTCTATCGCAGAAGAATACGACGATCGATCTTACTCGCTCCAATCTGATTTCTACCGCCAATCTTGCCCTTCCGCAGAGAGAATCGTAAGGAAAGTGATAAGGGAAATCTACCATACCAGTGTTAGTGTTTATTGGACTTAGTCTTTAGACTTAGTCTTAGCAATGGAATAAGCTCCTGGAATGTAGGAGTTACTGGTTTAGTTGATTTGTTTCACGTTGTTAAAGCCCTCCGACAATGTAGGAGGCAATCGTTGTAATCTCTTGGCTATTTAAGACTGCTAAAGCAATAAGAAGAATGCACGTTCCATTCTCAAACATTCAGTTCTATACTCTGGTTATAACAAATTGGTATCAGAGCTAATTCTGAGTGTTTGGCAATTTCAGATAAAAGAGAGAGAAAGAGCGAGCCATGTCAGGAGAAGGGCAACAAACGATACCGAAGTTCGATGGCGATTTCGAACACTGGAGCATGTTGATGGAGAATCTCATCCGATCCAAAGAGTGGTGGGATTTGATCGAGAGAGGCTACGTTGAGCCAGCCAGAGGGGATATCCTCAATGGACCACAAAGACATGAGCTTGCGGAGAAGAAGCTCAATGACTTGAAGGTGAAGAACTACCTGTTCCAGGCGATTCACAAATCCATACTGAAGACCATAATTCAGAAGGACACAGCCAAACAGTTGTGGGACTCTTTGAAGACAAAGTATCAAGGAAATGAGCGTGTGAAGCGAGCACAACTTCAACGCTTAAGGAGAGATTTCGAGATCTTGGAGATGAAGGAGACAGAGAGCATCACAGAGTACTTCTCAAGGGTGTTGCTCATTGCAACAGACATGAGAAATCTTGGCGAGGACATGCAAGATTTCAAGATTGTGGAGAAGATTCTGAGAACTCTCTCTGAAAAGTTTACATACATTGTATGCTCAATTGAAGAATCCAAGGATATATCCAGTCTCTCGGTGGATGTTCTCCAAAGCTCACTTCTGTGTCACGAGCAGAAGATCAGGAGACATTCAAAGGGTTCCAGCAGTGAGGAACAAGTGCTGAAGGTGACGTCTGAAGCCAACCATCTGAGTGGAACAAGAGGAAGAGGAACCTCATTCAGAGGTCGTGGCAGAGGGCGAGGAAGAGGAGGATCCTTCGACAAGTCAAGGATCGAATGCTACAAGTGTCACAAGCTGGGACACTTCCAGTTTGAATGTCAAGCAAACTATGTAGAGTTTGATGAGGGAGAAGAGCTCTTATTGATGGCGCATGTAGAGCTTCAGGGGTCAAAGATGGAAGATTTCTGGTTTTTGGACAGTGGATGCAACAACCATATGACAGGAATGAAGAAGTGGTTCCTGGAGATTGATGAGACCTTTCGACATTCAGTGAAGTTGGGGAACAATGCTCGATTGACAGTCCAAGGAAAAGGAAGCATTAAGATCAAAGTGGATGGGTTAATACAAGTGATTCAGGACGTGTACTACGTCCCAGAGCTGAGCAACAATCTCCTAAGCATAGGACAGTTGCAAGAGAGAAAGTTGGCGATTTTGATACAAGATGGTGTATGCAAGATCTTTCATCCGGCAAGGGGACTCATCATTGAGACTCCAATGAGTGCAAACCGCATGTTTGTGATTGCTGCACAGCCAATAGGAGAAGACTCTTGTTTTCAGATGGAGACTTCAAATGAAACGCATCTCTGGCACTGCAGATTTGCTCATCTGAATTATAAGAGTCTACAGACCTTAAGCTCCAAGGGAATGGTAAAGGGTTTTCCACCTATTGGACCACACATGAAGGTGTGTGAGAACTGTCTGGTTGGGAAGCAGAAGAGAGAATCCCTCCCAAAGAAGAGCACGTGGAGAGCCTCAAAGAACCTGCAGTTGATTCACTCTGACATATGTGGGCCAATCACTCCAGCCTCCATCAGTCAGAAAATGTACCTTCTCACGTTTATTGATGATCACAACAGAAAAATGTGGAGTTACCTGATTGCAGAGAAATCAGAGGCGTTTTACACATTCAAGATGTTCAAAGCTGGTGTGGAAAAGGAATCAGGCCTGTCAATATGCTGTTTGAGAACAGATCGAGGAGGAGAGTTCTGTTCTACGGAGTTTGATGAGTTTTGCAGAATTCAGGGAATCAAGCGTCAGTTGACAGCAGCCTACACTCCACAACAGAATGGGGTGGCTGAGAGGAGAAACCAGACCATCATGAATCTGGTTCGCAGCACACTAGCAGAGAAGAGAATGCCCAAAGAGTTTTGGGCAGAGGGAGTTAAGTGGATAACTTACGTTCTCAACCGCAGTCCCACACACGCTCTGCAAGATCAGACACCAGAAGAAGTATGGAGTGGTGTCAAACCTAATGTAAAGCACTTCAAGGTCTTTGGATGCATTGGCCATGTTCATATACCAGAAGCAAAGCGAACAAAGCTTGATGACAAGAGCAGAAAGTGTGTCTTTCTTGGCGTCAGTGAAGAGTCAAAGGCGTATCGCTTGTACAATCCCATTTCTAAGAAGATCATAGTAAGTAGGGATGTGATTTTTGAAGAAGCTGAGAATTGGGATTGGGGAAGGAAAAATGTGGAAGGAGCTACTAATCCATCAAATGTGCTTATTTGGGAGAATGATGTGGAAGACATGGTTGTCGAGGAAGAATTCCTGCAAGAAGAAAATCAGGATGGAGATGTAGCTGAAGCAGCAGAGCCTGCTGAAGATGAGCCTGCAACACCTGAAGGAGTAGCCGAAGCAGAGCCTGCAACACCTGCAACTGCAGAAGAAAGTGCAGTCTCCAGACCAGTGAGAGAGAAAGCACCTCCCATATACCTGCGTGATTATGAATGTGGACAAGTCATGCTAGACGAGGAAGTCTCTGCATACTTCTTAGATGACTACTTTGTGGATGATCATGTCCTGCAAGTCGTCACTGCTATTGGTGATCCTGCGACTTACGATGAAGCTGTGGGATATTCTGAATGGAGAGAAGCCATGAAAGCAGAGATCGAGTCTATTGAGAAGAACCAGACTTGGGAGCTGTCTGAGATACCTAGAGGCACAAAAACAATTGGAGTGAAATAGGTATACAAGACTAAATACAATGAAGATGGCGAGATAGACAAGTTCAAAGCCAGGCTGGTAGCGAAAGGGTATGCACAGAGGTTTGGAGTTGACTACAATGAAGTCTACGCGCCTGTGGCAAGATGGGATACTATTCGAATGATCATAGCCACTGCAGCGCACAGAAATTGGACCATCTATCAGCTTGATGTGAAAAGTGCATTCCTACACGGGGAACTACATGAAGTTGTCTATGTTGACCAGCCGTTGGGTTTTATAAGACAAGGGAGTGAAGGGAAGGCCTACAGGCTGAAGAAAGCGCTGTATGGTTTAAAACAAGCACCAAGAGCTTGGTTCAGCAAGATCGAAGGCTATTTCATCAGGGAAGGATTTGAGAAATGCGATTCCGAGCACACTCTGTTTGTCAAAACAGAACAACAAGGTCAGATTCTCATTGTGAGTTTGTATGTTGATGATCTAATCTTCACTGGAAATTGTCAAAGTCTGATGATCAAGTTCAAAGAATCAATGAAGAAGAACTTTGACATGACTGATCTTGGAAGAATGAGGTACTTTCTCGGGGTAGAAATATTGCAGAGAGAAGAAGGAGTTTACATGTGTCAAAGGAAATTTGCAAGAGAAGTTCTTAGCAGATTTGAGATGGATTCATGCAATGGAGTGAACAATCCGATTGTTCCAAGAGTGAAGCTTTCAAAGAAAGGAGGTGGAGCAGTTCTGGATACTACGCTCTACAAACAGATGATAGGAAGCTTGATGTATCTCACGGTTTCTCGACCTGATTTGGCGTTTGTAGTGGGACTTGCTAGTCGCTACATGGAGAATCCAACTGAAGCACACTTTCAGGTGGTAAAGCGAGTACTCAGGTATGTAAAGGGTACAGTAGCACATGGTATTATGTATAGACGTGGAGGAAACAAAGAGTTTCAAGCTTATACAGATAGTGACTATGTTGGAGACTTGGATGACCGAAAAAGTACATCTGGATTTGTTTTTCTAATGGCTGGAGGAGCTGTTTCATGGAGCTCAAAGAAACAATCCATCGTCGCGTTATCTACCACGGAGGCAGAATACATCGCTGCAGTCTCATGTGCAACACAAGGAATATGGATGACAAGGGTGCTTAGTAAGATTGGGGAGAATCAGGAAGATTGCATCACAATCAAGTGTGACAACAGCTCGGCGATTCAACTGTCCAAGAATCCAGTACTACATGGGCGCAGCAAGCACATTGAGGTACGGTTTCATTACTTGAGGGAGCTAACCAAAGAGGGCAAAGTTAGGCTGATACACTGTGGAACACAAGATCAGATAGCTGATATCATGACCAAGCCACTGAAGTTAGATTCATTCAAGAAGCTGAAGGAGCTGCTCGGTCTTGTTGAGGTACCAAAGTAAACTACATTCTTACGAATGTTAGTTTAGGGAAGGAATTTGTTAGTGTTTATTGGACTTAGTCTTTAGACTTAGTCTTAGCAATGGAATAAGCTCCTGGAATGTAGGAGTTACTGGTTTAGTTGATTTGTTTCACGTTGTTAAAGCCCTCCGACAATGTAGGAGGCAATCGTTGTAATCTCTTGGCTATTTAAGGCTGCTAAAGCAATAAGAAGAATGCACGTTCCATTCTCAAACATTCAGTTCTATACTCTGGTTATAACAACCAGACCTAGCATAGCTCCGTCTCTCATCCGCCTACTCTTTCACGATTGCTTCATCGAGGTCAGATTTCCTCTTTCACCTTTCTCGTTTTTGGTAATTTACGAGTATGATAGATGTTGGGAAAGATTGTTTGTGAGAATATCTTTTGTCTAGGGAGTGCTCTATTGTGATATCTTGCAACTTCATCTAAGTTAGGGGAATTCTGTTTGGTCAATAGATTTCTGGCTCTTAACTTTGCTTACGCATGATTTGATCTTGTGAGTTACTTTAGCACTTGTTGAAGTTGCTCGTGTTGCAATCGGGGGAATTTTGTTTGTCTTCGAGGACGAATTGATGATGATTTGATGTTTTGAGTTCCATTAGCACTAGTTGAAATTGTTCATGTGCAATTGGGGAATTTTGTTTGTCTGGTGATTTGATTTTTGGAGTTTTTAACCTTGCCTACGCATGATTTGATGTTGTGAGTTACTTTAGCACTTGTTGAAGTTTCTATTGTTAAAATTGTGGAATTGTTTTTGTCTTCAGGGATGCGATGCATCAGTCCTTCTGGACTCAAATGGATCTATTACATCTGAGAAAGAGGCATCTCCGAACCTCTCTTTGAAAGGATTTGAGGTGATTGACACCATTAAGTCTGAGCTAGAGAATGTCTGTCCTGGAGTTGTTTCATGCGCTGACATCATTGCCTTAGCTGCTAGAGAATCGGTTAAAGTGGTACATTTCTCTCTCTCTCTCTCTCTTCTGGTCTCTTCTGGTTTGTCCATCTTAATATTTCTGTAAAAGCTTTTAATCTTGCGTCTTCTGAAACTTTCAGGCAGGTGGTCCACGATATGATCTTGAAACTGGAAGGAAGGATAGCGTGCGCGTGCGAGCCTTCAAGGAAGCAGCAGAACGAGAGCTTCCTTCACCAAATGCTAATCTCTCAGTAATTCTTGCGAGGTTTGCCTCCAGGGGATTTGACGAGCAAGAAACCGTCAGTCTATTCGGTAATCCTCTCTTCTTATCTCAACATGTCTCTCTCTCGGGGTTTCCTATTCGTATCTTCTGATTGTTACTAATTCAGGAGCACACAGCATTGGCATTACACACTGCGCATTCTTCGAAAACCGCCTATATAACTTCTCAGGAACCGGCAATCCTGACCCTGAACTCAATCCAGAGTTCCTCCAAGAGCTAAAAACCAGATGCCCCTTCTCTGCCTTGGCTTCATCTCCATCTCCTTCTCTGCTTCAGATTGTTCCAAGAACAAATGCCATAATATGAGCTCGGGAAAGAAGAATGATGGAGTGATCGACTTGAGCTTTAACAACGAAGGTGGTGATGTGTTTTTCGGTATACGGTACTACAGAAGACTGATGGAGAGGAAAGGGGTTATGTTTTCTGATCAGCAACTAACGGGCAGCAAAGAGACAGAGAAATGGGTGAGACTATACGCGTCTAACCCAATTACATTTCTAAGACATTTTGTCATGGCCATGATCAAATTATCAACCCATCGGGTCTTGACTGGTAATCTCGGTCAAGTGAGACGTGTTTGATTAGGTAATTCCCCTTGTCTGGTTCTCTTGATTACAAAAGATTATATACAGAATTGTACAGCAAAGGACCGTTAGAGGCTAATTAATAGTTTCCTAGAATACATATCAAGATATATGATTTCCTTATCTAATACCCTCCCTCAGTCGAAACATCATGAGCTTTTGATGTGAAGACTGGACTTGAAGTCGTTGAACAATGATGACGGAAGACCTTTAGTGAAGATATCAGCGTATTGGTGAGAGGAAGGCACGTGAAGGACTCGCACTTTGCCAAGAGCAACTTTTTCACGAACAAAGAGAATGTCTATCTCGATATGCTTGGTACGTTGATGTTGGATAGGATTCGTAGATAAGTACACATCGCTTACATTGTCACAATATACGATGGTGGCGGTGTTGATGGGACAATGAAGTTCAAGTAGAAGGTTACGAATCCAGGTTGTCTCGGCAACAGCATTAGCTACTCCACGATATTCGGCTTCGGCGCTTGAACGAGAGACTGTTTGTTGACGTTTAGATGACCATGAGATTAGATTATCGCCGAAGAAGACACAATACCCAGAAGTGGAGCGACGAGTTGTAGGGCATCCTGCCCAATCCGCATCTGTATATGCGGTAAGAGTGGTGGTGGTGGAGCGAGTGAGGTGGAGCCCGTGAGTGATGGTTCCTTTGATGTAGCGAATGATGCATTTTAGAGCGTTGAAGTGAGGTTCACGCGGGTCATGCATATATAAGCAAACTTGCTGAACGGCATAAGCGATGTCTGGACGTGTGAAAGTGAGGTATTGTAGGGCGCCAGCAAGACTTCGATATAAGGTTGGATCGGGTACAGGTGGTCCGACATCGGCATGAAGTTTAGTGGAAGTGTCTACGGGAGTAGCACAAGGATTGCAATTGGACATGTTAGCTCGGTGTAAGATGTCTGCGGCGTAGTTTTGCTGGCTTAGCATCATGCCGTTGTTGTCCCTGTGAACAGAGATTCCAAGAAAATAGTGAAGTAATCCTAAATCAGACATTGAGAATTCAGATTTAAGAAAGGTTAGAATCGACCTTAGAAGATCTGGTGAGGAGGCAGTGAGTAGAATATCGTCAACGTAGAGGAGAAGATATGCGATGTCGGAGCCACGTCGGAGAACAAATAGTGAAGCATCGCTCTTACTATTTTTGAAGCCAATTTTTGTGGCATAATCTGCAAACCGTTGGAACCAAGCACGTGGTGCTTGTTTCAGCCCGTAGAGAGATTTTTTCAGGAGGCACACATGGTTTGGTTTGGTCGGATCAACGAAGCCCGGTGGCTGATGCATATAGACTGTTTCATCAAGATTTCCATAGAGGAATGCATTCTTTACGTCAAGTTGATGAACTGGCCAATCTCGTGCTAGAGCAATGTCAAGAACGGTGCGGATTGTTGTTGGTTTAATGACGGGGCTGAAAGTTTCATCACAGTCTACACCAATCTCTTGCGATTTTCCATTTGCGACCAGTCTTGCTTTGTACCTAGAGAGAGTTCCATCTGCTTTGAATTTATGTCTAAACAACCACATAGAACGAATTACGTTAGTCTTGGGAGGCCGTGGAACTAGTGTCCACGTATCCTGCAATATAAGAGTACCATATTCATCTGTCATGGCGGGGTTCCAATTCGGATCTCGAGCGGCGTGGGCATGAGAAAGAGGAAGAGGGGAAACAAGGTCGGTGTGAAGAGAGAAAATTTTCTTGGGCTTGGTGATTCCATTTTTTCCTCGAGTTCTCATGTTGTGTTGTGGTGGAGGAGCCTGAACTTGCATGGTTGTAGGGTGGGACTCGTTGTGTGAAGTGGTTGGAACGAGAGAGGTAGAAGTGGGAGAGGGAACTTGATCATGGTTGGTAGAAGTATTGGACACAAGGTCTGATGGGGGAGATGACGTGTGAATAGATTGAGGAGGAGAGAAATCTGATGAATCTGTTGAAGAAGAAGAGGTAGGAGAGAGGTTCAAAGTACTACTAGAAAGAGTTGTAGCTGATGGAGGAGCTGGAATGGCGTGAAGTAAAGGAGTAAGTGGTGGATAAGTAGGGAGACACGTGGTGTTGCTTCGCGGTGAAATGGCGGTCGATGTAGCAAAAGGAAAATTAGTTTCATCAAAAACAACATGGCGTGAAATGATAATGCGGCGAGAGGAGAGATCAAGACAACGATAACCACGGTGGTTCGTGGGATAGCCGAGAAAGATGCAGCGAGCGGAGCGAGGAGATAGCTTATTAGTTGACGTTGGTAAGAGATTCGGGTAACAAAGGCAACCAAAAACACGAAGATGATTATATGAAGTAGGTTTGTTGAAAAGCCGAGCGAAAGGAATTTCATTGTTGATGGTGGTTGAGGGAAGAATATTAAACAAGTGTGCAGCCATGTTCAAAGCTTCTACCCAATATGTGTTGGGCAGATTTGCTTGAAAGAGAAGGGCCCGCACAAGATTGTTTATTGTACGAAGAGTTCGTTCCGCTCGGCCATTTTGTTGAGACGTGTAAGGACACGAAAAACGCGGTTGAATTCCATGAGTAGAGAAAAAATCAAGAATATGGCGGTTGTTGAATTCACCTCCATTATCACATTGAAAAGCTTTGATTGAAGTTTGAAATTGGTTTTTGATAAAATTAAAAAAATGTAAAAATTTTGCAAAAACTTCACTTTTCTGTCGAAGAGGGTAAATCCAAATAAAATGAGAAAATTGATCAAGAAATATAACATAATACTTGATCCCACTTAAACTTGAGACAGGAGAGGTCCAAATATCGGAATGTATTATTTCAAAGGGAGAAGAACAAATAGTGTTTGAAGGTAAAAACGGTTGTCGGATGTGTTTTCCTACTTGGCAAGCATGACATAAGGAAGACACATCTGGTTTTGAACAATTTAAAAAACCAGAAGAAGATAAAAAACGAAGAACGGAATCACCGGGATGACCCAAACGTTGGTGCCAAATTGAAGCAGGGGTGGAAGTGAGAAGAGCGTGATGTGAAGTTGATGTAGATGGCGGAGAGATGGCATAGAGAGGACCGGTGCTATCACAACGGATGAGAGGAGCTCGGGTACGAAGATCCTTAACAAGAAAACCCAAAGGATCAAATTCAACGGAGCATAAATTATCAATAGTAAATTGTCTAACAGAGATTAGATTTTTTAAAATTTTCGGGCAAAGCAAGACGTTGTTTAAATAAAGAGGACGAGAGGTAGAAGGAAAGCTAGCGTTACCGGTGGCAATCGCGGGTAAGAGAGAGCCATTACCAACAGTGATAAGAGGAAGGGGAGATTGAGAAGAGAGAGAAGATAGCGTACCTGGTTGAGCAGTGAGATGAGCGGTGGCACCTGTATCCATGTACCATCCGGCATCGGAAGGATCCGAGAAAGTCATGGTGTTGAATGCATTTGAGAGAGTTGTTGGGATGAGATCAGATTGTTGAACCTGGGGAGATGATGTTGCCATGGTGGTGTTGTGACTTGTGAGGTATGCCGAACCGGCTGGAGGAGGTGGCTGGCCGAGAATTCCTGGTGCGGTGTTCATTTGATTTGCCGAATGGTGAGGACCGGAGAAGCGATTATTGTTGTTGTGATTTCTCCAAGAGGTGTTGGGCCAAGTTGGGGTATTGGGCCAAGTTGGGGTATTGGGCCATTGTTGCTGATTTGCCCAAGGCCACTGGGAAGTATTGGGCCAAGCCCAAGGTGGAGGAGATCCAGAAGCCCAGTTTCCTCCTTGCCAATTAGGTCCCCGTCCTCTGAAGCTTCGGCCGCCACGGTTACCACGATTGTTACGATTGCCACGGTTAGATTGAAATGGAGGCACAGACGAAGGAGAACGGTGTTCGTACTGTTGTGGTGTGGAAGCGATGAGGACCTGAGGTGATGATGCATGATCGTGGTGAATCGGTTCTGGTTGTCTTTTTGTTTTCAGGCGGTCTTCTTCATCTTTGAGCATCGATCGAGCGTCGCTAAAGCTGCACGGAGGGGATCGATGTTTAATAACATTTATTATGTTATCAAATTTGGAGCTGAGGCCATTGAGACAGTGCATGACAAGAGCTCGATCAGAGATGGGAGAATTGACGTTTGTAAGGAGGTCGGAGAGAGTCTTCAATTTCTGACAGTAATCATGGACGGAGAGATCGCCGATTCGTAGAGTTCGGATCTCGTTTTCGAGTTGTATTGCCCGAGCCTCCTTGTTGTCGCGGAAGAGATTCTCGATGGTGGTCCATAGATCACGCGCCGTGCACTTAGTCTTCAAGACAGATTTGAGGAGTGATTCGGATATTGTCCCATATATCCACATCTTGATTGTGCCATCGATTTGAGACCATTGCGTGTCAGCTGGACCGGTGGGAACGGAGGTACCGTCGAGATGGCCAAGAACGGTGAAACTGTGGCAGTGCGTCTCGAAGAGTTCACGCCATATGTCGTAATTCATTTGATTCATATCAAGGATGATTGGGATATGAGCCTTAATTTGAGTGAGACTCAAAGTTCGATCTGTGATTGGGGCTTGATTTGTTGCCATCATTTATGAAGAACGAGTAGAGAAGAAAGTAAATGAGAGAAAGGGAAAGTAGTGTGAACAAGAAAAAGAGAATAAGAAGATAGAGAAGAAACTAAGAGAACCCACGAAAGAAAAATAAAATGCAAATATAATAAAGAATGAATTAGAGTTATGGAGAAAGAAGAACAAAGAGAAGATGAAGGAGGCGGCTGGGAATTTTAGAAGTGAAAACGCTCTGATACCATGTTTGATTAGGTAATTCCCCTTGCCTGGTTCTCTTGATTACAAAAGATTATATACAGAATTGTACAGTAAAGGACCGTTAGAGGCTAATTAATAGTTTCCTAGAATACATATCAAGATATATGATTTCCTTATCTAATAAGACGCACGTGCTCAAAGATTCTGCCCACGAAATGATTCTCTGTTTATATGATATGATTGTCTCTGCTCAACGACAACTTGTCGATATGATTGACTTGAAAACAAAATTGTCGCTGTTGTGTTTTTTTTCTCGGGTTCAATTTGGATTTTGTGGAATTGTTTAATGCCATCATCTTTGCTCCGCTTTTGATTTGGAATTTTAAGGTTTCCTAGTTTGGATAATTTTTAATTAATCAAAGTGAAAATACGATTAATAAAAGAAAAAAGGAAAGGAAATAAGGTCGGTCCTATCAATTAATAATAAAAATTAATTATATTTATACAAGGTCGGTTTCTCCTCCTCTATATATAAACACATGCATTCATACTCAATTCATAAATTTGATTTCGTCTAATAAATAAACCTCTAACCACTCACGCTCTTTTGGTTCATAAGGATGACAAAAACTTCTACAACAATCAGCATCATCCTCTTGCTGATCTTGATCAGTTGCTCTGTGTTGTCTTGTGCGGCACGTGTTCGTCTTTCTCGTCTTGATCACACGAGTGATACCCTCGACAAAAACGAGAAGCAACAACCACAAGACCTAGACCTTCTCGAGAGATTGGATCAGATGAAGAAAGCTTCAAGGAAAAGTCTTGATCGCTACTTCGACACGGTTGAAGAAGAAATCACTCAAATAGAGTCTGAGCCGTTCCCGTATCCCAGGATGAACCGTAAGCTTCTATCATGAGGATGTATTGAAACTAAAATCAATGATCTCAAGATCGCCCCCTTTTTTTTCCTCGATTTTTTCTTTCTTACCATACAAAAGTCATGTAAATTACTATTCTCAGTGGATTTCTAGTACGATTAAGGTTCTTGGGGTTTAATTTGTCTGAGAATCTGAGATCACCGAAAGCATCATTATAAAATTTTGTAATAAAGCATTGATTATTCTTCATGTTTGGTCATGTTTACAACTCGTAAAGATGTAAAATCTTTCTGGCTAATTCTAATTTTTGTTGTTTGTTCTACCTTCTAGTTTTGTTAAGCTATTTATTTTTGTGTTTGAAGTTTGGTACAGTTAAGTTATATTTTAATTTTTATTAAGTCGCCGGTCACCTAAAATATGGTATTTTTACGACGTTTTTGTCTTATAACATTAGGTAAGTAACTTTCTTTTCAAGTAACTTCAACATAACAAAACACTGAAACAGTCGAGCGAATTGTTTTGTGCGATCTTGGCTCAAGTTTTGATTTGGAATTTAGGTTTCCCATCGAGTTTGGATAAATATTGCTAATTAATCAAACTGAAAATACGATTAAATTAAAAAAAAAAGTTGAAAATGTCTCAGCAGCGCTTAAACCTAATAAATGATTAAGCACATAATCTTTTTCCATTTTAATCATGTGTTACAGATTTGCAAATTAGACAACAATTGTCTCGGATAAGACATCCTCTTTCTTCTTTTTGTTAACAAAAACATTCTCTTCCTTGAAGGAACTCGAGTTGTTTTGGAATTTTTAATAATATCTTTATGTTTCAAAGTAGACGATGTTTATCTCTTCAAAGATTGATTCCCTCTTCTGATAAGTTCTGGAAAGAAGGATACAGTATAAATCGCTATTGAAATGTTAAAGAAGCTTATCGCTTGAAAAGCTCAAGATATAACACACTGGCGATTGCAAAAAAGATATTGAGGTTTCAAAACACCAACACAGAGAGCAAGACGAATCAGGCTGCGTAGTCGGGCATTGCTTTCTTGAGGAATGTTATTGGCTGAGATTCTTCAGGGGCTAACCGGTCAAAAGGAATGTAGTTCTCCTCTTTGTCATAGACATGGCACACGGTCATTATCGTCTTCATCAACCGCCAGTTCCATGTAGCCAAGTTTGTATACTGCAACAACGCCGCACAAAGAAGACAATCCGGGGATCTTTTAGTGTCTTACGAAAACAACTGCCATGTAATTTCATAAAGCTTACGGCTCTTACCTTTCCCCAGTTCTCTTGTATAGACTCGTGAGCCGCACGGAGATTGTAGCTCGGTATTCTTGGGCTAATGTGATGTGGGATGTGTACGTTAATATCATGGCAGAGAATCTCAATCCTGTAACAAGCGCATAAACATTGGTTCATATCGAAATCAAACAAGAAGCTCTCAAAACTCAAGAGTATACCAGCTGAGCAGGTGGTGGAGATGCGTTACCAACTAGGATAATCACAATGAACAGTTCCGTTAAGCTGGGCCTGAGCCGCGTTCCACTCATCAGCAGGCTTGAAAGGAATGTGTGGAGCCGTATGATGAACCATCGTGAACGTGCTCATCTATAGAGAAACAATAGTGCGTAAACCATTCTGGCTTATGATGCCATAAGTGATAAAAGAGAAGCATAAGAGAGAAGCATTTACCCAGAAGTGATAGCCCAACCACGGCATCAACCAGTCTTGATCGCTACTTCGACACGGTTGAAGAAGAAATCACTCAAATAGAGTCTGAGCCGTTCCCGTATCCCAGGATGAACCGTAAACTTCTATCATGAGGATGTATTGAAACTAAAATCAATGATCTCAAAGATCGCCCCTTTTTTTTTCCTCGATTTTTTCTTCTTTTTTTTTCTTTCTTACCATACAAAAAAAGTCATGTAAATTACTATTCTGAGTGGATTTCTAGTACGATTAAGTTTCTATAATTTGTCTGAGAATCTGGGATCACCAAAAGCATCATTATAAAAAATATGTAATAAAGCATTGATTATTCTTCATGTTTGGTCATGTTTACAACTCGTAAAGATGTAAAATCTTTCTGGCTAATTCTAATTTTTGTTGTTTGTTCTACCTTTAAAAGGAAAAATCTAGTTTTGTTAATCTTTTTATTTTTGTGTTTGAATTTTGGTACAGTTAAGTTATATTTTAATTTTTATTAAGTCGCCGGTCACCTAAAATATAGTATTTTTTACGACGTTTTGTCTTATAACATTATTATAGGTTAAGTAACTTTATTTTCAAGTAACTTCAAAGAAAGAAAGTCAAACGAATTGTTTAGATGCGATCTTGGCTCAGGTGGTTTCGAGGGTCATCCTTCCTCTGAGTGAATATGTGGAAGTACGCTATGATAATCCAGAGAAACGTGTGGGGTTTTGATTTTGAATTTAGGTTTCCGAGTTTGGATAATTAATAAATTAAGCAAACTGCAAATACGATTAAAATGCAAATTCGGTTTTGCTATTTAAGGGAATTTTAGCTTTTTTTTCACTCCTCACTTTTCCTTTAGCCTTTTCCATCACTTTCCCGGAAATATTGCAGGCATAACAACAATACGAGCTAGCACAGCAAGTAGACGATGTTTATCTCTTCAAAGATTCCCTCTTCTGATAAGTTTTGGAAAGAAGGATACAGTATAAATCGCTATTGAAATGTTAGAGAAGCTTATCGCTTGAAAAGCTCAAGATATAACACTGGCGATTGCAAAAAAGATATTGAGGTTTCAAAACACCAATACAGAGAGCGAGCACAAGACGAATCAGGCTGCGTAGTCAGGCATTGCTTTCTTGAGGAATGTTATTGGCTGAGATTCTTCAGGGGCTAACCGGTCAAAAGGAATGTAGTTCTCCTCTTTGTCATAGACATGGCACACGGTCATTATCGTCTTCATCAACCGCCAGTTCCATGTAGCCAAGTTTGTATACTGCAACAACAACGCCGCACAAGAAGAAAATCCGGGGATCTTTTAGTGTCTTACGTAAACAACTGCCATGTTATTTCATAAAGCTTACGGCTCTTACCTTTCCCCAGTTCTCTTGTATAGACTCGTGAGCCGCACGGAGATTGTAGCTCGGTATTCTTGGGCTAATGTGATGAGGGATGTGTACGTTAATATCATGGCAGAGAATCTCAATCCTGTCACAAGCGCAGGAAACATTGGTTCATATCGAAATCAAACAAGAAGCTCTCAAAACTCAATTGAGTATACCAGCTGAGCAGGTGGAGATGCGTTACCAACTAGGATAATCACAATGAACAGTTCCGTTAAGCTGGGCCTGAGCCGCGTTCCACTCATCCGCAGGCTTGAAAGGAATGTGTGGAGCCGTATGATGAACCATCGTGAACGTGCTCATCTATAGAGAAACAATAATGCGTACACCAGTCTGGCTCGTGATGCGATGTATCGGAAAAAAACAGGGATTAGAGAAAAAGCATAAGAGAGAAGCATTTTACCCAGAAGTGATAGCCCAACCACGGCATCAACCAGAATTTCACCCATCCCAATATCCCAACTTTGTATATGATCAGCGGCCACCCAACGGCCATGAAGGCAAAAACACAAGCCAGACTTATCTTCACCCTATTCACTTCGCTCGCTCTGAACTTTCTCAGGTTGAAGTGCCAGTTCACCCTGTTAGAACGCTTACCATCGTTAAGTACACAGAGGGAAAAAAAAAGAAATGGAACAAATTGATTACTGCGTAAAGAGTAAAGAGCTTGATCTATATATACCAGTGAGCTATAGACAACCAAGGCCTAATTGGGCCATATCCAAAAATGATTGCCTTTCGCAGAACGGGTGATGAATCAAACTCCTCTGGAGGAACTGGTTGCCAAGCTGTGTCATGAACTAACCTATAGAGAACAAAGCGGAATCACACGACTTGTCAACTCGAATCCTATTCTGAATATTTACAACAGTCTAAGCAAGAAGTCAAGAAAGACTTATTACATGTTGGTTTTGGCGTGATGACGGTCGTGCTTAAACCGCCATGGCTCATACGGGTATACAAGTGGTAGGAAGGCTAGAGTACCCACAATGTCTTCCACCAATTTGTTCTTTGAAAATGATTTATGAGCACAGTCATGGCCTATCACAAAGAACTAGGGAAAGAAAAAATGCACTTAGACAGCAGTAGCAAGGCGACATAGAGAAGAGACAGTGGATGAGAGAGAGCCTACCCCGGTAATTGCAGTTCCTGTCCATGCCCAAGCCAACGGAAGCAGATACCACGGCGCTTTTGCAATCATGAAGAGCCCCAAAGTGTAGGAAGTCACAGATATCAACACAGACTTCCAAGCTTTCACATCATCAATCTCAAACACCTGAAGAAGAAGCGTATTCCAATGAATGAGTAAGAAGACGAAGAAGTTTGATGGCAACCACGCGCAGAGCTTACTGAAAAAAAGCTATTACCTCTTTTGGGAGTGTATCCATGATATCTTTTAAGGTGACATTGTCAGGAAGGTCTTCTCCGATTTGGTTGAAGCCATAGCTTTCTGCTAATTGTTCCCTGTCTTCTACACTGTCAGCTGAAGGCGGTGCGACTGGACCAGCAACCGCTTTTATGCATCCAATCCTTTTCTTTGCGGGAACTAGGAATGTTCTTCTTCGATGCGTAATTCCTTTTAACAGAAGATCAATCGGTCTCACAGCATACAATCCTGCATGCAACCACCAACACAATCACAATAGAATGATTCACTACATTACCACTCTGTCTCATTCCGAGAAATGCCACAAGAACTAGCAGCATTCTTCCTAATTTCAATCCGAAGAACACGGAAGAACAAAAGAAAACCCACCCCTATGGCAAAGACAAGAAATTTGCAGAGCAACAAACAAATAAATCCCCAAATTCACTCATTTGTCTATTTCTAGCAAAAGGAATCGATGGTATCATTGATTCCTTCAATTGAAACTCCATAAGCATTGAAGCTCCATAAGTGTACACTAGTTAACTCGAACCTCCCTTTTCCATTTTCTGTAGGAATTTGAGGAAAAGATAAAGAGGGATTTGAGGAGAGATAAGAGTACCAGGAGAAACACGAGCCGAAGCAACCTTGGGAACCCTAGGAAGACATTGCTGTGGGCCCTGAGAAACCAATAGCAAAGAAACAAATTGATGATGGGAAACTCAAGTAGAAGAGATGGGCAATAGAGAAGAGTAGGAAAAATGAAGCCTTTTTTTTGTCAAAGGAAATTGAAAAAGAGTACCGTGAAGGCGAAGAGAGAATCAGCAATTCTGGAAGCCATGGATGGGCGCACAAATTGAAGAAGAAGAAGAAGAAGACGAAGCGACCCAGACAGAGTTCCTCTGGATTGAATGGCTGTGAAGAGATGCCCTCACCTCTTCAAGTTCATAGCGTAATGGACTGCCACAAATTTAAGTTGGGTTGTTTAGTCCCTTTTGCTTTCTTTTTTTTTCTTTCTTTTTTTCTGGTTTTCAGAAACAAATTTTTTGCATAATAACGAAAATTACGAATTGTATTTATATTAGGAAAACTAGGGTTACTTTTGAGTATTGACCAAACCCCAGAAGAACAAGAAAAAATGTATTACTATTTGACAACAACAACAAAATTAGTTAAAATAATTATCAATTTCAAACATCAACATTCTCGAAATTCAAATGAAAACTAATTCCAAAACTAAAATTAAATATCAACTGAAAATCTCAAATAAAAACTAAAATTTCAGGTTGTCAAATGGGGGCTAAAACTTAATTTTGTCCTAAATTTTCATAATAAGAAAAAGAAAAGAAAAAAATATATATTTTAAGGTCCAGTGGAGGAGGCTGGAGAATCGTATAAATTTGGACATTTTTGAAGATGCCAAATTGTCAATGATAAAAAAAAAAAAAAAAGTCAAAAACTGCAGTCTGTTTTTCTTCTTCTTTTTTTAACAATTCTAGCTTGTTCACTTAGAGTTCCCTTTATATTATAAGTGCTACTAAGTTCAGTTTAAAGTTGAGATATAACACTATATCTTGGACGTGAATAAATTGTGTCTATGGTCTGTTTTTAGCTCCAAAAATAAAAGACACGTTCATGTTCTGGTATAAAAAAACGGAATGAAAGAACAATATACGTTTTTTTTTCCCTGTCAACAGAGAGGAACATACGTTACAAGTGACGTGTAATTTTTTTATGTCATCAAATTGACGTGTTTTTGGATCACTAATTTGTTTTGAGTTTTTTATATAAAAAAAAAAACATGCGTTACGAGTGATACGTGCATATTTATTTATACAATAAATTGCTCTTTTTATCAAATATTGTTATTATTCCATGTTACTTTTTATTATTATATAGCAAAAAAGTATAAACTGAAAATCAATTTATAAGTTTGTAGTATTCCTCAATGAGAAGTTTTATGTTCCCCTGAAAGCAAAATTGAACAAAAAACATTAATTAGTTTATTTCGATTCCATTGTGAACCCAATAATAAATTAGTTGAGACATTTGCCTCATGCGCCCACACATACCACATGATTCCAGTTCACCACAAGAAATGTCCATAAGATGTGAGCCAAATTGATAGGCCATTAATTAGCTTCACACGAAACCTATAAATGTCTGAAAATCGCATTTTACGCCCAAGTTTTTATAGATTGGTTCTCGGGTTGTCAGTCTTATCCGGAGAAACATTAGGTATAAATGGGAGTTTGAGTTTGATTAACTAGAATGTACGTGTGGTGACTTCAAGGATTTGATTACTAAACCAAATCAACTTCGTCATAATTCTTTTTCCATCTAACGTTTATTTTGTAATCTCTCGACATACTTATTTTATAACAAGAAATGTCATGATTCGTTATAACACGGCTAGAATGCTCAAAAATCTCGGCACAACCTTGGTCTTACTTAATTACTAAAACCACCTAGAGGACAATTCAAAAACTTGTGAACTACGAAAACGTCGACTAGTATATTCTTAATTTTCCAAAGGGCAGAGACCAAAGCTACTGATCGAAGTGTCTGTAGAGAGCAATTATCAAAAATAGAAGATCCAAGTTGGTTTTTATTTACTATTTAAAAACAAATACTCCATCTGTCTTATAGTATAAAATATTTAAAAGGAAAAATATATATTTCTTTTTATAAGATTTTTTACAAGTTTATATGCAAATTTTAATGTTATTTGATATTTTTGACTTTTTAAATACTACAATAATTTTTAATTGGTTGAATTATATCTTTAACTAATTATTAAATTATATTTTATTTAAAAATAAATTTAATAATCTATACGTTTTTAGGATAGAGAAGATAGTAAAATCAATATTTGGTTGTCTTTTTACACACCACTATACATTTAAGAAATCCCCGTGGTGAAAAAATAAGAATATATAAATACCGCAATTTGATAGAAAGAGTCTTTTTTTCTTTTTCTTTTGGTGGTCACGATCGAAACAATCTATGAAAATGATATAGAAAATAAACGTTTCCTTTACAAAGGCACTTGGGCACTTAGCTATTACAAAAGCTTAAATCGAAACACATGCTAAGCAATTTTATAAGCAAAGAGAGTAGAAGAAGGATTACTCATTAGACGCAGTGTAGAAGGAGGATTACTCATTAGACGCAGTTATCGGGGAAGTTTGATTTGGTTGACTGATTCGGAGCCATACTCTAAGGTAGGTGTCTCCTTGATGAGTTGGAACCTGTGGAGATTAAAATGACATTGATGTTCGTATATTCTGATCGCATGAACTAACTTTTAACCGACTCACTATTGTTAGTTAAGTTAGTTAAAAATAATTTTCGTTTGTTCGATGTCTTATCGCAATCAATGATCTATAAAAAATGTATTTAGAACCAAACACACACCATTATTGATTTTATGCAGAGCTTCCATGTGAACCCCTCTTGTCCGCTAGTTACCGATGTTATTATCATTGCAATCAATCAATTTCTCTCCAATATATATCGTCCACCCAAAAAAAAAAACCTCAATAAAAAACCTCAATTAATGATTCGGCATTTTTTTTTTTCCAAAAGGACCAAAACCTAGTAGATAACTGAAATAAACTATAAACCCATCCAAACCAAAATTGAATGAATGACATGCATGATTCATATTATATATACGCTAATATGCACATATTAATATGAATATTTTGTTTATTATAGTATTAGTTCCAAAATCCTATGTCTATGTAACTTGATGGATCGATGTGTTTAATTAGACCATGTAGTTGTCAAACAAAAAAAAAAAAAAACTAGACCATGATTCATATAATGGATGCATGTCCCCGACTAATTCTCAGTTCGTTCTAAAACACACGATTACCAAAACGAAAAGGAATAAAGGATCACTAACAATCTGACAAGCGTCATCTATTTTTATAGCACAACCAATAAAAATGGCAGGAGCAAACAGAAGTAAATATGCTTGCGTAACAGTTAACACATGACATGGTTTTCTGTTTCAAGCTAAAATTTTAAATGTATTTTTTTTTTAAACTAAAACTGAAGAAGCATCTGATGTAAAAAAGTTTTTCCTTTGAATTAATTTAACATATAATTAAAATAAAACAGTTAACACAAATAGTAGTTTGTTATGCGATTTTCAGTTTTCTGAACCAAATCATGGTGGCAAGTGGTTTTTTGTATCTTAGTACTGAAGCAGTGGAAAAAAGCACGAATAAGTTAAAGGGGATATAATATTATCTGTCAGGAAATGAAATCAAATAGTTTTCCGAATAATTTGATAGTAAATATACGAATCAAAGTTATAGCATAATATTGATTTTCTACGGGTTTGTTGTTGTCAAGTGACAGTCGAAACGTCTTTGTTCGTCATAAGCTAATAAAAAAAGGAATTATAGCACAAACTAAGACTAAGAGATGGTATGTTGGTGTTGATAATGGTTTGAAAATAAAATATCAATTGTTTTTGTATAAAATTATTGATAATTCATATTGCATTTCGAAAAAGAAAAAAAAATATGCCTGCATGCAGAGTACTACCTGTTATTGATTTTGGCTTTTGACGTGCAATTATGTCACACGTGTTTACTTTTTGCTGGCTCTCCACAAACAAAGGATTTGATTCCTAATAATATTTTTTGTTTTTGTATTTTGGGGTTGCTAACTCAACGGTAGATGATGAATTGATGATGATATATAACATTAGAAATGATTTATTACAATAATACTATTAATAATCTATTATTACTAGCTATAAGAAATGATTCCAAGTTAGCAAAATACAACAGAATCAACAGTGTGATATATTATTAAACCCCAAAAAGTTTCATATATATATTTATATTAATTTCTTTCTCTTGCTTGTACAATCGTATCAGCCTATTCAGTCAAAGAAAAAAAAAAGATTTGCTCTGTTCTAGGAAAGTTCTCATTTCATTTTAATTTCTTAACAAAGTTTATTAGTTACATTGTTATAACTAATATTATCACCTTGGTGATTATATATCATGGCCTCATCGGCAATATCATCTTAAGGCGGACTAGAAATATTGATAATTATTATAGCTCAAACGTGTCTTTAATGATGATAATTTGCGAAAATAAATTTTATTACTCGAATAGTGGTTGATACTTAAGGAGTTATTGGCGACGTAAATGAGCCCACCACAGGAGACAATAAGACAAGACACCGCCTACCAAAGTGTGAGAGAATATCCACCAATATGGGTCCATAGATTACGTCATCGTGATCATGTAATAGAACCTGAACGAGAAAACGCCTGCCTATCTTTTGTTTCTGTGTGATCGTGTTTGCTTTTTCTTCCTGTTAAAACAACCACGAGGACATGCAATTATTTAGGTTTACTCCAGCTGCTCTAATATTGATTGATCTATTTACCAAAGCACAATAACAACTAGGCATTGTTGCACAACAATATAATTAATGATAGGAACTCCTATGATATCGCTTTTGTACTCTATGATTAGCTTTGTGAGTTTTTTTTGGGGTTAAAAACAACATGCAAACTATTCAACTATCATGCCTAGTGATTCATGCTAGATGATAATATAGGGAAGGTCGGGCGCATCACCGGGCAAGCAGTAATAATCTTGGGTCATTGTTAATGAACACTCTTTCTTTTTCTTTTTCCTTCATCCAAATGTGAACATTCATTTATTAATGCTTTTAATGATTATATATAAATAGTACTCCCTCTGTTTTTAATTAAGTGTCGTTTTAGGATATTTCACACAAATTGAGAAAACATTAAATATTTCTGTTTTGCCCTTCATTAAAACATTATTTTGTTTGATAGGAATAATTAATAAGCTGAAAAAGTAGGGATAAAACAGGAAAATTTATCATAAATCTGCATTGAAATTCGAAAACGACAATTATTTGTAAACAAAAAAACAAGTCTAAAACGACACTTAAATCAAAACGGAGAGAGTACTTGGTATATGCTCTATATTGAGATCAGTAGAAGTTAATAGGCTATGAGGTCTTAATCTCTAGAAAGTGATTGTGAAATAATCTTACACACACTCTCTAGAAATTAAAACCTCATAACCTATTATCATCTACTAATCCCAATACTTCATTTCTTTCCATTAAATATCGCATCAATAGATATATATATATATATATATATGTACGGAGTTCATCAAGACTTGAAAATTTAGATGTAGTTAGTAGAACTGGAGATGACGCTCATTCATGTTAGCCAGGGTATAAGTGAAAAGTTAGATACTTCCATGACACTGAAGTCAGTATTTCTTACTGTCAAATATCAAATTTTTATTGAAGAAATTTCATTTTCTTAAAAAAAAATTTTAAAAAAACAAAAATCACTGGTAATCAGCTTATAATTAATCGATAGCAACTCGCTTACCAGCATTCATATCTATATATATATTGTCTATTGAACCTGCTATATATAAACTAGTGTACCTCTCTATTCGCTAAAATAAAATACCCTGCAGGATCAATAACCAAAATGCTTGTTTTACATAGATTCCATAGTCTATCATTATTAGTAGTAGAACCATCAATATTAACTTGATGTAACCCAATTGTGTGGTTATTTATTTAATCATTCCTTGTTAATCAATATGTATAAGGACCGCATTATTTAAATCATAAACTTGTAATTAATGATTAGAATAGTCACATCGACGGTGTTTGGTCGTCTAAAACAATCAAGCAATGTTATGACTAACTAATGAATTAATATCAATAAGGTTATGATTTTCTTGGGTATATTTGTCGATCGTATTCAAAATTGTTTTAAGTATTATTCCAAACAAAGTTGATGCTTTAAAACTCAGATTAGTGTAGGGGTAACAAATAAGAAACAAAAAATTAAATCAAATTCCTCTTTTTTTTTTTTTGAAAGGATCCTGATATTTATTTTTCTTTCAAAATATTGATCTCTTAATTCTAATTTGATCTACAGTATACGGCCCCATTTGTTTATTTGTAAGTCATTATTAATTATATATACTAATATACTATACAATACTAATATTTTAAGTTGTCTCCATAATATCATACGTATATGTATCATTTGACATTCAATTAATAATGACATTATTAAACAAAGAATATTGCAGCATCATTGAAAGCGCTATTGTACTTCATTCAACAACATCAGCTTTTTATAATTAAGGAAGTATCAAAGTATACTAAATATAGTTAATTTCCCATGCATGTAGTCAGCAATAATACCATACTTTTTTATATACTTCCTCTTTTCGTGTGTTTGTGCGAGTGTCTGTGTATCTCAGATAAATTATTAACAAGAAGCATCAGAGAAGGCAGAACGGAAGGCAACGAAGGAGTCTCGTGAATGCGAATATGCACAAGAGAAGGCAGAACAGAAGCATCAGAGAAGGCAGAGTACAGAAGGCAATGAAGGAGTCTCGTGAATGCGAATATGCACAAGCAAAGCGGCCTATATATAATTATTTTGATGGATATTTAATTATTAGGCCTACAAGAGAGAAAGCGATTCGAGTGTGATCGACTTTCCAAACTGCTTTAATCGCACATTGTTTTGTGGTGAATGCGAAATGCGGCTGGAGTTTAATTAGTTTATTGACTGTAGTCAGTGCAACCGCTTGACTAAAATATATATGCATGCATTTAGACCGCGCGCTTCAAACAACATCATTACAAGAATTAATTAAACTATTCTCATTAATTTGGAAAACGTCCACACATGATCGTAAAAAGGTAGGGATCACTGACGCTGAGAGCCGCCCAAATGTTTCTGGTGGCTGAGGAGGAAAGAGCATCGTACGTGTTGCCCTGTTGGGTCATTGAATGCAGTTTCTTTCATTTTTGTGTGTGTGTGTGCTAAGAATGTAAATATCATATAGAATGAAAAGTTTAGGACTTACAAAGAGCTTGACCTTATATATACTTGACCCCTTGGCAAAAAAAGAAACAAAAAAGCAAGGGGATGAAAATTATAAAAACAAATATATATAATAAAAGTGATAATGATAAGAAAGTTGGATCATTGTATAAGTTAACTTGAACACAATTTGTATCATATAGCGTGGAGATGTGCATATATATTTATATTTGCGTATAATGATTTATATATACGTATGTGTTTTGTGTACGTACGTAGTACGTTTTTTTAACTTATACAAATCCTTCGCACACGTGTCTTCCTTCTTTTGGTCGATTATATAAATATATTTAAGAAATAAAACTAATTTCCTAATAGCTATTTGCTATGGTTGTGTGCGATCCAAATTGTTTCCTTGACACGTTGACAATATGACATATTGACATACATGTTTTTTAGATTAATCCCAATACTGTCTATCCTCAGCCAGTTAGCCCCCCGTGCATTGGTTAATCGCCAGTTTAAAAAACTCGTGAAACTTGTCGATTGGATATATCTCGGAAATTCTTTGATGCATGATGTATTCTCGCTAATTCTGTGTATGTTAGTTAATCAATTTTTTTTTTTTTTTATCAGTATCAACCATCCTAAAATTTATGTGCTTAATATATATATGATCCCTATATTATATAGAACCATAAAAAAAAAAAATCGATTCATTAGACAATATCTCCTAGTTGATGAAAATTTAAGTTTTTCTGAAATTTATATCTAGAGAGCTCAATAGATATACCTTGACACGTCTAATTAACGTTAATTACCAAAGAAACAACAAAAATCTCTAAACTTTTAACGAAATTTTAACGATTTTATTTCCTATATATAACACCCGTTTCGCAAACTAGTCTCGACATGAACTAGAGAAAAGAACTTCGCGTTCGTATTCGTGTACAAAAAACAAAGAGATGAAGTAGAGAACCCTAGAATAAACACATAATGGTCCACAAGGACCACAACAAATGAAAACGATTAAACAAGAACGGAAGAAAAAAAAAATTGCAGGAATCTATGGAAAATTATCAGGTCCTACATTATATATAGATACCAATATTGATTTTAAAATGAAATTTACATCTTTGTAGATACAGAAACTTTAATCAACTTGATATAATTATGATATTCCCCTCAATTATCATATGCATTGTATCATGCGATGCAAATTGGTAAGTAGGCCGTCAACGAGAGAGTTAAATAAGTTTCCAAGAAATGCCGCCTATCCTATACCAAAGACCAGAGGGATAGAATAGTAAATCCATATCGTAAACCGGTAGTCTAAGGACACGTGCCGTCATCGCTCTCAAATAATTGACAATCCCGAACCCGCCACAAGAAAACCTCCCGACACCTGTCGGTCAGTGAACGGAGATTAAACAGTGTAATTATCACTACTAATAAGGGTATCTACGTAATTTCAAAGTCGCTAAGATCTATATAAACACTACTCTTTTTCTGCTCTCATCCGGTGAAAAAAAAGAGAGCGTTATCTCTAAAACGAGTTTCGTGTTTTACTCAGATATTGTTTCTCTTTCTCTCTCTCCCCTGCTGATTTTTAAGAAAAGGAAGGAAAAAAAAACCTTTGAAGGGAATGCAGAGAGATGGTCGGAGTATCGCCGGTGAAGACTAAGCTGTGCGATCGGTTTAACCGATCTGTTGGCGGCAGGAATTGCCACCGGAAACACGTCGAGGACGGGTGATCCAATTCAAAACTCTCGAATTCTCCGAAGATCGAAACCGTAAATCTTTTTTTTTTCTTCAAAATTTTCGAATCATCGTTGTAAAATTGTAAAAAAAAAAAAACAATGGTCGGAGCAAAGCCGGTGAAAATGGCGGAGAGTGGATCTGACGGTGGGGTAAGTACGGGGCTGCTTCATGGCCGTTACGAGCTAGGTCGGCTTCTAGGTCACGGAACATTCGCGAAGGTGTACCACGCGCGCAACGTAGCGACGGGGAAGAGCGTGGCGATGAAAGTGGTTGGGAAAGAGAAAGTGGTCAAGGTTGGGATGGTGGAGCAGATCAAGCGAGAGATCTCGGTGATGAGGATGGTGAAGCACCCACACATCGTCGAGCTTCACGAGGTGATGGCGAGCAAATCCAAGATCTACTTCGCGATGGAGCTCGTACGAGGCGGCGAGTTATTCGCCAAGGTCGCTAAAGGAAGGCTGCGCGAGGACGTGGCGCGCGTATACTTCCAGCAATTGATCTCCGCCGTCGATTTCTGCCATAGCCGTGGAGTTTATCACCGGGATCTGAAACCGGAGAATCTGCTGCTAGACGAAGAAGGGAATCTTAAGGTGACTGATTTCGGTCTCTCTGCTTTCACTGAGCATTTGAAGCAAGACGGGCTCCTCCACACGACTTGTGGAACTCCGGCGTATGTTGCGCCGGAGGTTATACTGAAGAAAGGATACGACGGAGCGAAGGCGGATCTGTGGTCTTGCGGCGTTATCCTATTCGTGCTACTCGCCGGGTATTTGCCGTTTCAAGATGATAATCTCGTGAACATGTATAGGAAGATTTACAGAGGAGATTTCAAGTGTCCGGGATGGCTTTCTTCTGATGCGAGAAGGCTCGTGACGAAGCTTCTCGATCCGAATCCGAATACTCGAATCACCATCGACAAGGTCATGGATTCGACATGGTTCAAAAAAACCGCAACGAGATCCAAAAACGAACCAGTCACCACAGCCACAGAAGGTGAGGCTGAGGATCTTGATATCTCCGTGCACAAGTCCAAGGAAGAGACGGAGACGCTGAACGCGTTTCATATAATCGCGTTATCTGAAGGGTTTGATCTTTCGCCGTTGTTTGAGGAGAAGAAGAAAGAGGAGAAGAGGGAGATGAGATTCGCGACTTCTCGGCCGGCGAGCAGCGTGATCTCGAGCCTGGAAGAAGCGGCGAAAGTTGGGAATAAGTTCGATGTGAGGAAGAGCGAGAGTAGGGTGAGGATCGAAGGGAAACAGAATGGCCGGAAAGGGAAATTAGCGGTGGAGGCGGAGATATTCGCGGTGGCTCCGTCGTTCGTCGTTGTGGAGGTGAAGAAGGATCACGGAGACACTCTCGAGTACAACAATTTCTGCAGTACTGCTCTCAGACCAGCTCTCAAGGACATTTTCTGGACTTCTACACCTGCTTGATTTGTATCATCAATTTGAATTCTTGCGTGTTTTAAATTTCTGCCTGTAATATATGTTGTTGGATTCTAGATTCGATTCGTGATTCTTGTTCTTGATTCTTAATGGGTGTATGTGTATCGTTGGATCGTGTAAAAAAAAAAAAAAGTATCGAGTCTTTTCATCTTTTTTTTTGTGGTTTGGGTCGTTGTTGCCGATTTGTTGCGTCACGAAGCAGAGAGTGTTTGTGTGGTGTGTGTTCGTGTGGTTTAGAATGGTGTCTTAAAGATTCCATATCAATAAATGATATTTATGACTCTTAAGAGAATGTTCAATAGTCAATTTTTTATGCATTCGCAATGTCTTTTATTTTTCTTTTGCACGTCTCTTACATTGGAATGATTAGGACATCGTCTTTTGTAACTCTCTCCGTCTCTCTTGGGGTTTATGTATAGTGTCTAATTGATTCATATACTCTTTTAAGATTCATGTGTATATTGATGCGTGTCGACATAACTCCTTTAAATTTGTCTACGTTTTAACTTTGTGGAGTCTTCTCCCTGTGTACAACATATTAGAACTATCAATAATTCATAACATTTAGTAAGATAAGTAATAAAATCATTAAATTCAGTCTATTAACTTTAGCGATTGGATTAGTTCAAACGTGGTATCGATTGTATGATTGGGGACAAGTATTACTTGTTTGAAGATAAAAAAAAAAAATAGTGGAGTAGAAAAGAAGATGGCAACCGATAATATGAAAAGAAAAAGATGAAAGGAAAAAGAAAGATGAGGTGGACAGCAAAACAAAAGTGGAAGTTGCGTGATTGGGATAGGTGTCTCTCATGAACCATGTTATTATTAGGGTTACTGTCTGTTTTACATTTTATTGATTAAATTTCATGTATCATATTTGACATGTGATCAATTACGGAGATGCAAAATAACCCCATGATTTATTACTTTAAAGCAACATTAGTGACATCAAATCATTTCCTATGCGTTTGGACTAGTGATCGAATTTAACCAATTACGAGTTTTTATTATTGACATTTTTCTTGGTCATTGTAAAAATGTTAAATGATACATTGTGGACAAAATGCTAATAATGTACTGGCTTTTCACCTGTCTACTATAGTCGGCATAGGAAAAGTCATGTGGACACAAAGTCCTATCGAGATTTTCCAGTGACTTTTAATCCTTATTGTTTTAAGTTGATTGATAACTAATTTGTGACTGATTAATAGATTGATTTTAAAGTTGTGTTTATGGTAAGGCTCAGATGATGACAGAAAGTTGTGGTTCACCTAAGTTCTTTTTCCTACAGTACTAGTTAACCGTATAATTTCTCTGTATTGGAGAAACCGGTTCGTTGGAGGTTGGACCTCCGTACAACGTATAGGCGACGAATAGTCGGGCGCATAGACCGTATTTTTCCAAATAGTTAGTTATAGTACTTCTTTACCTTTCTTCTGAAATGGGTTATCAAACATAACCACAAAGCATAGCGCTTCTTTATTTCGATACGATTTGTTCATATCTTACTTTCTTTAATATTAATTATCAAATACCAAAAAAGTTTTAAAGAAAAAAATAAGAATGGAGCTTATAAAGTGGTTTCACCACTTTTAATTTTTATATGGGTGCTTTTTTGTATTGAGCTTTCAACAGGGAGAATGTTTTATAAAATGTAAAAACTGTAAAGTCCAAACCATTTTAGACCCGGCATGAACATGTGAAAATTTCCAAAACGACATTTAATCTTAAATAGAGGAAGTAATATTTGTTGACAACAAAAAAAATAGAGGAAGGAATATTCATTATTTATTGTGTGGTATTAAGGAAAGTTTTAATTAATTTGTTTGGTAATTGATATTTATGAGCATACAAACATGGTTTCTTGTTCGGTGACGGTTAGGGACCGCGAGGCCAACGTCCAAAAAAATGATCCTATTTATTTAATTTTCCAAACATAGTAACAATAATAAAAAAATACAGCTTCAAATGTGGATTCTAGTGTCCGATTATCATCGATTTAAATTAGAGTTCTAAAAAGATAAAACACGCATTTTAATTTTAATCAATACTAGAAAGTAAAAACACTAAAGTAATTTAACGAAACTTTAAAAACTCTGCAAAATCCGACTAAATGAGCTTATGTTAGGTTGACTTTTAGAAATGTTTGTTGACTATTAGTAAGAGTCTAGGGACTTTGACAAACAAAAAAAGTGAGGCCAACATACTTGGGCCTCAAGAAGATGTGATGACATCCATATTTGAGCCCAAATATATTGGGCTATATAATCTTGTAATTAGCCAATTTCCAGATGCTTCTTCTTATTTGGATCTTTCACGGTTTTAATGCAGGGAGCAACAAGGCCAACACAACATAGACTCGACCGATTAATTTATGTCACGAATGTGAACCCTCTTGCATACTATTTTGCTTCATATGTTCCTAATGCGTATTACATTAACATGTGCTTATCTTTCTTTTCTTTTTTTTGAACTTAACATGTGCCTATCTTGAAAGAAAATTTTTGTTACCCTTAAAGTAATCAAAGTTTTCAAAATAATCCATCACCTAAGGAAGCTGCACAAAGACTATCCAACTAATATAACACTCGCAAATCCCAGACGGTAACACCGTATGGTGACCCTAAAATTGAATCGCATTTCACGTCCCCATATAAGCATAACTTGTGATTCTCTAATTCCAAAACTCTTAACCGATTTCAAATTTATGTCTAACGTTTCAAGAATAACAATAAAATAACTATTGTGTTTTGTTTTAGATAAAGACATAATGTACTGTTTATAATCGCGAGCATAACCAAATGTTAACGTCTGAAAATCAAAACAGTTACTTCTTTTCAACATGAGAAGCACTGCAGAAACAAGCATGTTATGAGACACATGTGATACAGTTTGCTTAGTCAATTAAAATATTTCTTTTTCTCGCATTGGAAATTATATATATAGAAAGAGGTAGACAGACGCAGGGAGAAGTAGTACAACATGTTTGTGAAAGAAAAAATGGGAAATAAAAAACGTGGACAAATGAGATGTAGATAAGTGTTGTCTAAAGCTATGAAAAAAACTAAAGTGAGATAGCTTTTGAGTTTTCATAGGTTTTAGAACTCGAGATGTCCCTAACTAGTTTTCTTCTTTCCCCATCATCTTCCTTCATTTTTCTCCAAATTTGCGTCCCTTTTTTAAAAAAATTATTTTATTTTAACTTCTCCCATATATATATATATATATATATATATATATATATATGTACAACGCCAAGTTTTATTGAAGACAAATTTTATCACGTGCGAAAGAATCCAAGGAGTACTTACTTGTTTTATTGATTCAATGCATATAATGTTATATAATGTATATAGAAGCATCCCTTATATATCCAGTGGTTAGTGTACGAGATTAATGTTTTTACTGATGATTTTTAGAGAGCGTGATTTTCGTAAAACGATAATGATTGATATCTGTTTTTATAAATTCCTATGCTGAACCGCCTCTTGTAATCCCTTACGCGCAATATATGATTGTCTATATTTTGATAGTGAATAATTAAGTACGAAAAACGATAAAAGAAAGCTATTTGACGATAATAGAATCGGTTAGACTAATGATAAATTTTGTTAGAAGATCAAACCGATCTGATACCAAAATTATAACGTAATCGAACTGACTAGATTCAATATATTCGGTTTTCTTTGAAAATCGACCACTTAACAATTTGGCTCAGTGAAACTGAATCAAGAGAGATTGAGAAAGCAAAACTAAAAGAAAACACGCGGTTGGTGAACATAATAAAGGCCTTCAAATGTCGACAAAGGTACACACAAAAACCGAAAGCACAAAAAAGGAAGAGTCTCCCTCCCATGGTGGAAATTCAATCTTCTTTAGTCTCCAAATTCAAACTCAAAACAAAAAATAATTATCATTATAGTTTGTTTCTTTTGTCATTAACTCAATGTATATTTATATTAGATTAGAAAAATAAACCCAACAAATGGTACAAAGTTACAAACAATCTCACGAGGAGCATATACAAACCTATATAGGATAACTATATAAAAGCTAAAATTATCACGATTCTCCAACATCTATGATTTTTCTTTTTCGAATACAAAGAAAATTGAATTGCATGCACCAAACTCATTTTGATATTGTGAATACAAATCCATAAAAATAGAGCCAAATCATCAGGGAGATTTTTTTTTTTTAAAAAAAATTATTAAAATTAAAATATATGAAAATTTGAAATCAAGCTCAAACTTGTCTTATTTGGGGCTTAAAGTGACCCTGTCGAGAATCTAAATAATTTTAAGGTTTATAATATATTGTTAGTTATATAGCCACCTAAACAAACAAAAAAATCACATACAATTAATGATATCTCTCTAGAGTTAAAATCTTTCTGTCTAAAATGCCTCGGTTTTTTGGCTTGATAAGTGATTCTTGAGCTGACTTCAGAGTAATTTTTTTCTTCTTTTTAGTTTTCTGCTAAAAGCTACAACCGGTCATACCGATTGCTATGGGATAGGACCGTAGGAGAAGATACAAAAGAATATATATAGATAAAAAAGAATAGTTATTAACTTTTTTAGTTTTGGTTCAAAAGTATATATTTATTTATTTATTTGGATTCACGGCTCCGTCAATCAAATAGATAATCACGAAGCTTGCATAGTTAACCACAAGTCGTGCAGTGTACTATGTACGAGTTTGTACCGGGCTCATTATAGCTATTATTGTTTCAAGTCGACAAAATGATTAATTAAGCTTTGTTATCGGAATCTATTTTTTAAGCAGTGGTTAGTACAAGAATTTTGTCACTTGATTTGATGGTGTGGTTTTAGATTCCAACGTTTTTTAACTGTTAGTACTTTTAGGTACTCTACATTCAAATTAGGGAAAATAATAAAAAAAGTTATAATTTTTTTTAATGAAAAGTATAAAAATTTACCGATTGTTAAAAATGTTGAGGTGCGAACAAAACTATCAGCAGTTACGTACAATTGAAAAAATATGCTACAACACATTAGTATAATCACACATCCAAACATTATAATAAGTAGTTGAATGAAATAAAAATCTAGTTGCCTAATCTTCCATGTCACCACGTCCTAAATATGGAACAAAATTCCTAAAAAAGTAAGAAAAGAAAAAGATTAGTTAGAAAAATATATAGCTAAGTTTTTCGTATAAATCGTTTGTGAACATTTTGTTAACTTTTACGAAGAACTTTTTTTTTTTTTAAATGAAGTTTGGTAGGATAGACGATGCTTACTGTTTGCTAAGCTGTTTTATTTGGAAAAGATAAAAAGAAAATATAAGATATGAATGAAAAAGGCTGTGTTAATTATATATATTGTATTATTGTGAAATACCGTATTTTATTGTTGTTTTGCTTATTAATTGTACATAATGATAGAATCGTCAGATGGAATTATAAATATGTATAAATTTGTATTTGTAAAGTATGATAAATCGCAATGTGTTACCCTTCCACGATTCTGTAATTTACAATCAGATCTGTTGACTCAAAAAAATTACCATTCAGATATAAATTAATTATTTTTAATTTGTTTCATCAGTTATAAACTTATAATATATAAGGAGAAAACCGAAATGGGGATCTAAAAAATGAAAAGGAGGAAGACAAGGATCTGATAAGATTGCGATATCTGACTATTCTCATCAGTCATCCATCGAGCCAATTCAGTTCCTTGGTACAATGTACCTATGCCATTAATAATTGGGAAAATTTGGAAATAAAAAACACTTTTAGAGTAGGTTTATAAAACATACATTTGGTTCTAAATTTTATGAAACTATACTTTACACTAATATTAATAATAATATACTTCTAGTAATTTAAAATAGAAAATTTAATTAAAATATACATATGAATAATAATTTGGTTTTGTGTTAAATGACAAACTTTTAATCCATATAAAAACTTTTAAATAATGGTTTATTTTGTTTTTACCCTTTCCAAAATTTTTTTATGTCATTCTATTTTTCTTTTTCGTCTATATAGAGTTATAGACTAAGACTTTCTTATCCTTTTAATCAGTTTAAAGTTTATTTTCTATTTCCCTATTTTGTCAATTGACTAATACTTCCTTCTCCTCTTAGTTGATTTAGAGTTTATTTTATATTGCTCTCCTTTTGTCTTTATCTATATTTATGTAACGAATAAACTAAACGAAAAAGTTTGATATGAGAAATAAAAGAGAAACGAAGAAGATGAAAAAAGGAAAAAAGATACCGCCTCCTATAATACATATTTTATGATATTTATATTTATATTTATAGTATATAGAATTCTAAATTTTATACATATTCTAATTTTTGTAAAATATGTAGAAAATGCACAATAAGTATTGTAAAATTTGTAGAATATAGAAATTGCGTAGAGTATATATTTTAAAGTTTGTACAACACGTAGAAAATATCAAATATGTATTATAAACTTTGTAAAATATATAAAAAGTGCTGAACACAAATTCTAAACTTTGTATAACATATATAAAGTTTAGAAGATATATTTTAAAATTCGCACAAGATAAAAAAAAAATTTGTTATGTTTTTAAAAAAAGCTTAAGATCAATTTTTTATTATTATGGTGTTTTTTATTTTATTTTTTTATTTTTTTATTGGTATTAATTTTTTTTGATATATTTTCTTAAATTGTTAAAGTTAATTTAATTAAAATATGAAAAATTATAGTTTCGCAAACATACATTAAATTTATCTTTTAAGTCCAAACTATCTCAAGAATTGAGGATTATCACACACTTACATATTGTCCACAAATTTCTCACTTTCGATGTTGAACAATTCTAACACAGTTCCCTTAAACTCAGGATTAGATATTTTGAAGCGTGAAATTTGTAGGATTAGACATTTACGGATGTGTCTCACAATAGAGAAATTTAGAACTTTGGACTGTAATACCATATTAGTGTGGCCTAACTTACAATCCAAAACTAAATTAAAAATGGAGAAATGCCACACAGTTATGTAAAGCGACAATTCTAACTAAATATCCATTTTTAATTGTGAGTTAGTGGAAGTGTTTTCACTTTTCACTATCGTAATTATTGATTAAAATAATGAATATAATTATAGACAATAAAAACGACTCATCATGATTAGAGTCTAAAAAGGAAATTCGAAACTGGACCCAATTAAGGAAGAACAAGCTTAAAAAATTCTCTGAACTCACTCTGTGTATTCACACTATGTAAAATTTGTTGGTGATTTTTTGCAAAATCTTACATATATTTTGCCAACATTTCACAAAACTAAATTACGTGATTTTGTGAACTTTCGATAATTTAAACTTTTATGCCATCCAACAAATGATTGTTCGAAACATATGTTTTCAACTAACACATTTGAAACAACTGGAGTTCAACCGTATCAAAGTTACAAATTAAGCAAACGGTTGGACGAACAGATTGTCGAATACTTGAAACCAAAACCAAACTAAAAGAACATGATATTTATATATTTTAAAAAAAAAAACATGATAACTCAAAAGAGTGGGAATGCAAAAAGCCCGATCAATTGAGTAATTTTCTTGTTTGAGATCGAATAATTTGGTTTTTCTTGGAAATATGTGAAATATTTATTACAAATTTAATTTTGAATTTTTTTTATTCGAAAGGAGAATATTTTTAATATTGAAAGAAAAAAATTCCATTAAGATTGATGTAAAGAGCCTTTGGGTAGATTCACAAATCCCGAATTCCATCTCCAAATCTCATAACTTTAGCAAAAGCAGTCTTGAATATCTCTATTGTTTACTTTATAATTAGGGTTTAGTTTCTCAGAAATTCTACTTCTCAAAAGGTTCATATGGTTGAAATTGCTTTCTGAATTGAGGATTGAAAAACGTTCTTCCAGTTAAAACTGTTAGGAGATCTCGGAGATTACGAGATCGAGTTAAATAGAAAGTTAACATTTATGTGTATATTCTCTTATTGTTAAATAGGTAGATTTTCTATAATGAATATTTAAAGAACTTGCTAAACAAGTTATAGAGTTTGTATAAATAAGCCTATTGGCTAATGAATAAAGATGAGAGAAACTATTTCACTACTAAGGTTTCCTCCAAAATCTATCAAAAACAGTTCAAAAATAATTTGTTAAATAAACATATATGCTTAAACAGTACGTATATTGTGTTTTTTGTTTTTGAAATTGTAAATGCGTTCTTTCGGAAAGACCAACGAAGAAGAAGTCTAGTGTGAATGTTAACTATGTAACCGAATGTTATTCATTTCACCCATAAAATCTGTAACAGATTGGTGTCTTCAATTCAATTTAAATCGGGTTTTGAAAAGTGGTGTGGCTAATCGAATGAATGTTTTAACTGAAATTAATAGAAAAGAAAAGTAGGTCTGACAGAATTCATTGGACAAAAAAAATAGTCACACACACACACCAAAAGAGAGACACATTCAAGACTTTCTCTTAGGCTGTGTTACACACGCGCCACCCTTTGGATTGAAGACCCGATTTAAAATTGAAGACCCCAAACTGTTACAGATTTGACCCACCAGGTGTGCGCTCTTCTATCCACTCACCCATGGACACGTCCTCTAAAAACCCCCTAACAAAGATTAGGGAGAAAAAAACAAAACAAAACAAAAATTAAAAGAAAAGAGAAACGAAAAAACCACAATCTCCGCTGTCTTGGAACCCTTTCTCTCTCCTATCGACCCTTTCTCTCTCTCTCTCTCTTTATATACCGACTGTGTCGCCATTACAGACTACGCAAAGAAGAAGAAAGCAATACTCAGCAAATTAACAACGAGATCTCTGAGGATCGAAAAAGCTAGTTGAATTGAGGGTTCTCGAGTAATCGTTAGGGTTTGGAGAGATCTGTGAGGACAAGAAAGCTGAGTCCTTAATTTTGCACTAGAAAATCCAATAAATTAGTTTGTTAGAAAGACAGAGAAGAAGGAAGAAATGCAACAGAGAAAACTGACAGAAGAGAGTGAGCACATGCAGGCACTGTTATGTGTCCATAACTTTGCGTGTGCGTGCTCACCTCTCTTTCTGTCAGTTGCCTGCCCTCTTGCTTTCTCTCTCTCTCTCTCTCTCTCAAAATTTGTTGACCTTCTCTTATCATCATCTACATATATATCACTTATCACCTCTTTTGTTGTGCACTTGGCTGGTGATGTGGATAAGACTGATGATGCCCTTTCACAATCATTTCGTTATGTGTAGAGATATTATATATGTTTTTTCTTCTTCTGTATTGTGTTGAAGTGGGAGCTTGCTTACGCTTAAGAATGGTTGTTTGTTCTCGAGCAAGCACTTCGGTGGAGAAAGGCTCGGATTTTTTTTTATTTGGGTTTGTGATTAAATATGAAATTTTAACTGTGCTGTGGTTGATTTCTTCTAGTGGATCTAGGCAAAGCGCGAGTTTTGATGATCATGAACCCCCCACCGGTACACATTCTTCTCAAAGATTAATTAACTATTGATTCTCTCTTTTGTCTTTTTTTTCTTTTCTTTTTTTCAGATGAATTAAATCTGAGTGTATTTTTCTTTTCTTTTTTCAAGTTTCTGCATGTTGAAAAATTCCCTGATGATTGCATGTTGCGGATAGTATGATTTCTTCTTCTATCTTCCCTTTTTAAAAAAAAAAATACAGAAACCAGATGTGGCTTTCAGGTTTAACCAGAAGCCATAAATGATGGACTTTGTGAATGATGATCTTTGTTCCAGTTCTATTTCATGTACACACTCTAGTTCTGTGCCGTTTTGATGGAAATAGGAATTTTTCTATGAGGAAGTTGGTAATGAAGCACTGAATCCAGCTGTTTGTTCTTAAAAAGTCTTTCTTCTATAATTTCCTTTTTGGTGTTAGGTTTGTACGGATTAATGCTAGTTGGTGCATTCAAGTCCATCTTGGAATGTGATCCGGTAGTAGGTGGACTTAACTTGATTTCTTTGCAACTTTGTGATCCAAAACAAAACAAAAAAGATTGAACCCTAATACCTAATATTATCCTTTTTTTCCTTGCAAGTTAATTTCTTCATTTTTTGCTTCTGAATTTGCTAGCAAATTGATTTCGTTGCTTGGTTTTGGGTTGTCTTCTGGTGCCAAAGGAAGTTAAAAATGTTTTTTTTTACTGAATGTCATCTTCTGCTGCTAATTTGTGTCAACCATTCAAGAAAGGAAAGTCTTTGTGTTGTGTTTGATGAAATCAAATTGTGTTTTGGTTTATCGGTACTTGTGTCTAACATGCTTCACCTTGAAATCCATAAGTAAAGTCGTGAAGTAGCCTACTTCAAGTAGGTAATAGTGGAGATGGATAAATGTTAGAAATGTTTTTTTTCCCCACTGAAATGGTTGATCTTAAGTTGCCTAATGAACGATAACTAAACTGATATTATTGTTTGTTGGTTTGATCTTTAGCTTTGATGTCTAAGCAATTATTTTCAATGTCTTCCAATAATTTTTGTCAATAGTAAGTGCTTTGTAATCGGATGCCTAGCTTCAATTTAATGGGTTTAAAAAGGCATTGGTGTTTGTTTGTTTGTTTCCATGGATGAGTAACCTTGGTTCTTTCAGCCACATTCAAAATATAAATCGGAAACGAGAAGCTTTTGCTATTTTTGTGTCAACCATTCAAGTCCGCGAAGTCCTATAGTGTTGTGTCTGATGAAATCAAATTGTAAATTTGGTTAATTACCAGTTGTGGTGTCAAAAGTGCTTCACCTTGAAACCAATATACGAAAGTCACAAAACAGATAACAAGTGGAGACGCATATATACATCACAGTCAGTGTTATTCCCAGCTTCCTTTCCTTAGCCTGGAAAGTCATTCATATATATGAGGGAAACGTTCATGTACTTATGTTGGTTTTTAGGCTATTGTGATGACTATGTTGTTTCTGCAGTTTTTCATGGTCTATACTATAGCTCATATATTCGTTCTTGAAGTAATTTAACCGTTGAGTTTAAATGAGCACTAATTAACTTCAGATTCTGTGTGAGATAGAGATTATTCTGTTCATAAATCCTTTGAAAGATTCTAAATAGTATCTTATTTTGATTTAGAGTTTCATGTTCTCATTACGAGGGATTGAATGTAGAGGCAAAGTTAATGATATCTCTAATATAATGTGATGCACCACCATCTTATGAGTTAGGCTCTCTATGTTGTTTTTGTTTTTGTTTGCATTCCAATTAAGCTGTATATATACTGATTATTTGGCAGGTACACTAAAAAAAAAAGAAGAAGAAGATATTATTATGATCGAGGGCATTTGTAGAGACAATACCATATTAGAAAAAGTGTCAGTCGTCGATTGCCTTGTTTAATCCTTCTTGTGCAAATGAGTTTATTATAGTTAAACAGAATCCTGTTTCGTAGATTTGCACATTGTCATCACGAAAACAATAATAATGATTGTGGGTTTTCTTGCTTTTGCAGAAGAACGAGATCAACATCAAGATTCAAGGATATATATACTTCAATGTTGGAAGTGTAGCAATCAGGTAAATCAATTATCTAAGCATTGAGAAGTACTGGCCAGTTTAACAGGAGATTTCTAGCTCGATGATCGTGGAGACATATGTTACATGTATATCATTGGCTCACTTTGCTTCCATTGCATTATGTGTTTGTAACTGTTCCAATCACCTAATGGTAGAATTTCGCAATTAAAACACTTATGGTGGTTAATAATGATATGGAGAGACTTGTGCGTTTCTCAATCATGGTGGATTCAGTGGCAAAATCTTTTGTTGGTTAATCTATTCTATGATCATTTGTTGGTTAATCTATTCTATGATCACAGATGCATCAGCTTCGCCAGCCTTCCTTCCTCTCGTCTCTCTGCTAGAGAACAACATTTCGGAGGTATTATTTGATTTCATCTCTACATTTTGTAGTCAAGAACTCGATTTCATGTCCATGGTGTCAATCATAAGGTGTCATGCTCTTTAGTTTATTTTTCAGCCATTTTGCTTCACAAGCATATTCACAAATGGGGAATAATCCGCATTATATGCTTAAAACGTGGAATTGAACTTAATGGACTGTCTTTGCGAACTCACTAACCAGAACTCAAATTCATCTTGTATTGCATCGCTGAGATAGACCCTAGTTCTAAGGCATATACTGGTTTCATGTATTGCTATTTTTTAATTTGGATTTGCCATCTGAACGGACTCATACAGGATTGAGGAAAAGTGATTTCTTCTTCTTATCATAGACTCTTCATTGATATTATTTTTTGCCCTAGGTCCATAAAGCCAAAAGCATGAAATTTTCAAGCTTTTGCTCTAATTTATTCCTTTGAAACAACAGATTCAAAAGGGGTAAGTAGATTGTTATCTTAAAATATGTTCTTGCGTTAACTAATTCCTTTATATCAACCATGTTGGATTTATCGTCTTTTACCTAAAACAAGAGATGTGTCTGACTCTTAGGTCTTGGCGTAAAGATGATACCGCAAAATATATCATGAGAGTGCTTCATCAGCTATTCATTCTCAGAAACAGCAAAAGGTGTGATCCTGTGGCCAGTCTTCTCATAATCCATAGCAAAGGTGTGAGTATATTATGATCAAGATACTCATATTTCGTGGTGTTAAGGTTTGTCCTAGTTTAAATTTAGTGGTTCATGAGGGTGATTATCTTTTTTGAATCAGTAGACATGATTTTGTTTTGAATCAATGCTCTGAAAGTAGTTAGTCATCCACTAGTAAAGGATGTCAATAGTTTTAATGTTCTACCATTGTCTTATCTTATATTTGGAGAAACTATACAATATACTATGTTCTCTTCACCTAGATTTTTTTTTTTTTTGCCCCTTTTTCGGAAAGTTAGCTTATAGAAAATTTGCACACAAAATAAAGTCTTAATAGAATTATGGATTTATGGATTGCTCTTACCGATAAATCTTTAAATCGAGTGTAGGTGTTGAACTGAACAAATAACTACCAAACTAGATGTTAATCTGTTTGCCGGCATATGGAACCGTTTCATCTAAAATGGGGTAGATATATTGCGGACGAGTTGACCAATTAGGCTAGTTGACCAATTGTTAGACGTAGAATAAAAGGGTTTTAAACTTTTAATCATGTCCTATATGATTTTTGCACCAATTTAAGGTCATTGAGAAAAGGGATGAGAACCTTACTTAAGAGCCGAGTATAGTTTAATGTTGAAGCTCTGGTTACAATCATACTGAATAATATGTAAATTGATTTAGAAAACCGCAAAAATGAATGGGTGTCGTGTGGAGTTAGTAGCCACCCATTCTTTGAGTCAAACTGTGTCCCACACTCCTTTCTTTGTAAGCCTAATACTTCCAAACCTCACCGTGATTCCTTCACTTGCTTGTGGCTCAAAATAAATTATTGAAGTAAAAAACTCATACCAAATAAAGAAAGAAGTTTGTATTTTCTTTGACTAATTTGTTTAAGAATAAACCACTAAACACAACAACTAATTGATTCTTAGTTTACTCTACAATATGTGAGTAATATAAACGAGGAAATTAAACCTGCTTAAATGTATGCTAATTTTTCAAACTTGTGTGGTCAGGTCCTCCATCTCTTTCGCCTAAATGATGATATCATTGACATTGATTAAGACGGGACAGGTTATGTGATAGAACTACTCGTGCAATATAGGATTGGACAATATATCCGTAAGTAATATTCGTTTCAATTGGAAATTGACCATAGTGTTTTCATCATATCGATTGGATTTGTTAGAGGATATAACTTTAAAAACATTGCAAATTTTAGATTGATACAAAAAAAAAAAAGAGAGAGAGAAAACATGAGTGTGCCATTGAGTGGTTTGTAGTAGGTAAAAAAGACACAACAGAACCAAAGTCTGCTCAAATACGGTGTCGTATCCTAAAACGCAACCTTATTCTTTCTAGACTTTGACCCAAACCACCTAACCCACTTTTTTGCTGTCTCTGTTTTGTTTTTCCCTTTTTTTCTTATTCCCCTCCAAATAATAGAAAATTAAATTCAACCGGCCGTTATCACGGCTTTGAAGTAGAGGGAGCGTCTTTAACGGTGACCAACGACGAACCGTTACCGTTAACATTTGTTGTAGTCGACTGGACGGAGATGTTAGGAGACAAAGGGACGCCGGCATCTTTAACGGCGGAGATCAATGGGTTACGAGAAGGGCACGTGGCGGTGGAGATGGTGGTGGCTAAGGAGATAGGCATGAGGCAGAGACCCTTGCCTTGAAGGTACTGCATGGCTGATCCCATGTCCTCTTCCATTAGCTTTGCCACTTGGTGCTCCGTCATCTTCGCCGCCGTCTGACTCTCGGCGGAGTTATTTTCGTGGGGCCCACCAGCATCCTAAATAGTAGTTAAAATTACTTTTAGGCTTGGAAAAAAAAAGAAACATGAAAAGCAAAACCCTAAAGCTATATGATGTCGAAATCGAAGGTTTTTTTGGCTTTGTTGAAGTAAGTGAAAAATCAGCACGCGTGCCTTTGCCTTTTTTATGAAAAAATTGCAGTTTTCGTTTGTCGTTTTGTTTTTTTTTACTCTTTTTGGAAAACTTTTTTTTTGTATTATTAGAAAGTCGAAACCAAAACAACTTTTCCAACTTGTCTTCTTCTTCAGCCAAAACAGTGTCTATTAACATAAATGGTTAATCTCATTCTATGTTCGTAGTGATTACGTCATCCGTATCATCATGTAAGAAAAAGGATTAGAACGTGCGAATGACAAGATATGACTTATATGATATGACCACCACAAAAAAAAATTGAAAGATATGACTTGAATGAAATCCTAATTATTTAATCTATATGCGATTCATAATATCCATTAACTTTTGAGTATAATAAGAATTACGAAAGAAAAGAAAAAAAATTGAAATTACCTCAGAGATTTGAGATGAAACAGAAGCAGCACCTCCCAATCTACTCATGCTTAGTACCTACATACAAAATTTTAAAATTGGTTACTGAGTTCACCGTTCCATTAATTATAATTATTTAACTTAACTATACGTATATATTATATAAAGTGATTGTTTCAAGCTATAACTACCCAAAAGATAAAAAATAATCACAGAAAATGGGAGAGGGAGCATAAGGAATTTTAGTTGCAGAGGTCCATATTCGATTACATATTGTAATGTCAACTCAATGGTAATGAACCTTCCATTATTATAACAAACGTTTATTTTTAAATTGATCAGAGAGAGAGAGATTCACCTTGACTTGGAGCTGTAAGAACTTGACATAATCGATAATCTCATCGAGCATTGATGCTTTGTCTGTCTGTTTATTGTTATTTTTGTTTTCACAATAAAAAAAACCTTGTTAGCGATCCTACATCTGTTTATGACAAGCATATTTTAATCTAACAATTAATTACCTAATCAGTGTTTAATCATTTGATTGTAAAAAAAGTCCAAAGCTCTATATAACCTACTAAAAAAATAGTACTGCATTTGTGGTCCACATTATGAACTCCAAGACGAAAACACATCAGCGTGATTCATAATTTCATATTATCAACACATTATTTAATTTGGGTTAAACTGGATTGGAGTTAACTCGTTTAATTTTTTTTTAACTATGAACATGGATGACCGAAATCCAGATTACTGACGATTTAACTAATATACATACGATTCAAGTAATATCAGTAATTAACTGATTTTTTTTGTTTTACCTTATTGCCATTAGGGACAAGTTCTTGAAGAGATTTCATTCTTTCCGCTATTCTCTCTCTCCGTAACTGTTCAATAATTTTCAAAATATTTCAATGATCAACCCAGAAATATTTCTTTTGACTTTACTATCCACGATTTTTCTCGGTAACTGAACGCGAATAATGAGGAGGAACAAAAAAATAAAATAAAAAAATAAATCGAACCCGTTCGGCGATACTGTGAGGATCAGTGGCTTGACCTCTCCTAGCTCGGACTTTAGGCTTAGTCTGTGGCGGCGCCGTGGTACCTCCGGTGGTGGTTGACGCCGTCGCCGTCGCCTGCGATTGCGTTTGGTTCACCAATCTTCCTCCCGATCCCTATTTTTTTAGCCGGAAAATCATATTTAATACATATATTCTCTTGTAGTGTTCGAACAGAGGAAATGAGAGAGAGAGAGAGAAAGGTGATTATGCCTGAGGGAGGTTGAAAGGGAGAGATCCGGCGGAGAAGCCACTGTAGAGAGCGTGAACGGAGCCATCAACGGCGTCGTTTGGGTTGTGATGAGACAAAGGGATCATCGTGATCTGGTTTCTGGAATCGACGTCGTGATGGTGAAATCCAGCGACGGCGGAATCGGAGGTGGGCGGAGGAGGAGCGTCGTCGAGGACGGAGGAAGGCCAAGGAGCGGAGGAGAAGATGTGGTGGAGGAAGTCGTCGTGGTCGAATGTTGCAGGAGATTGGAGATGAGGGGAAGAAGAAGAAGATGAAGGGGTTACAAGTGAGGAGTTCATGGCTTCTGCTTCTTCTTCCAATTTCCAAAACTCCGATTTGAGTGAGAGAAAGGATGTTGTTGAAAATGTTTTGAGGTTTATGGTGTTTTAAGGAGGGATGGGGATGGTAATATTTAAAATTTATAGGGTTGTAAAGGTAATATACGTTCATATTTGTTTTGTTTGCATCTTCGTCCTTACTTTCCTTTTATTTTTTTGCCTTCTTTGTTGTTCTTTCTTTTTATGTCTTGATTTTTTTTTTATTTACCAAAAATAATTTCGATCATTGAACTTAGGAATTCTTATGACAATTTTTCAGTAACTACGATAGTAAGTAAAGCATATTTCAATAAATAGTTTCGTCGTCAATCGAAAGCTGAAAGGAATCAAAATAGTTTGTTTATAATGGGTTGAACTAACTTCACTCAAATTACAACTTAAAAAAAAAAAAACTTCACTCAAATTGTTTATGACTTTCTAATAATTTTATTTAATTCTGTACGGCATGTAGTTTTAAATAGCATATCGAAAAAATCTTCAAAACAGAGTTGGAATATAATTTTATCTTAATGCTTATGGAAACTTAAGTTTTGGTTTTTGGTTCAAAATATAGTTGGGTATGCAATAAGTGCTTGCATACTCTGTATAGTGGTTTGGTGTTTGAGTGGTGAAGAATTTTTGTGTAAATATAGGTTAGGGATCGAATTTCACCAACTGCGAATTTCTACTATAACCTCTTTCATTATCATTATAGTCTCTTAAGTAACAAAAATATATAATTTCTGTTATTTTTACTTCTACTTTTTATTCATATTTGTTTTATCTTATTATAATTTATTTTTTCATCCGGTTACGTTTCATTTTATTTCCAATCTCAAATTCTCGATCTACAATAAGATTGTATATGAGAATGATATAAACTTTTTATTTATTTAAAAAGAATAAGAGATAAAAATGGTATACCATATTTACTATCCTATTGGATAATATATTATCATTTTTTATATAAAAATATAATACATATTGATTGTAAAATTTAATATATTAGATACATGAATGTTATTTTGGGCAGATAATATACAGAGACTTCAAATCATCAAACGTGCTTTTGGGCGATGACTTTAATCTGAAATTATCGGATCTTGGTCTCGCTAGAGAAGGCCTCGAAGGAAAAACACTCACGTTACAACCGAAGTAAGTAACATTTATCTTATCTCGCTCACACATTTGATGTATTATTAGTTGCTACATCCACAAGTATCAACTCCATCTTCTTCATTTTTCCTTGATTTCTCTTAAAAGAGAGTCGGAACATTCAGCTATGCAGCTCCAGAGTACGTAGAAACTGGCCATCTCAGGAAGCAGAACGACATATATAGCTTTGGAGTAGTTCTGTATGAGATCATCATCGGTCGACGCACAATCAAGCGAATGAAACCTTCGGATGAGAAGATTCTCCTGGAGTAGGTCAAACTACATCCTTCTAACAGCAAAAGCTTCAGAAGGATCGTTGACTCGGAGCTACAAAGCAAGTATCCAGTTGCTATGGCCATGAGAGTGGCTAAACTGGCAGACCATTGCCTGAAGAAGAATGATAAAGAGAGATCCACCATGGCCTTTGTTGTTCAAAGTCTTAGGAAGATAATTGAGGAATCAGATGTCAGAGATATGAGAAGTTCTGTTGGAGAATTGCTTATTTTTATCCAGATCTAGAATTTTCTCCATCAAAATTCAATGAAAATAACATTTATCTATTATAATCTTTATAAAAATAAGCAAAACAAAAGCAAAACAAAAGCAAAATAAAAAAAGAAACACTAGTTTAATAAATATTTTTGTAAATATCCATCTAAAAATTATTTTTTATGTTTTTCTATATAGTTAAAAAACATAAATATTAAAAGATGCAATTTTCATAAAATAACCGATTATAAATGAAAAATACCTAATAAATAATTAAAAATCATACTTTTTGGCTAAAGAGGTGTTTAGGTTTTTTAATCCTCAACGTACCCAAAGATTGAAAAACAGAGGAGAAAATGAATCGTCTTTTCATGTTTAAGTCGAAGAAACCTAAATCTAGAAAAAACTTCGAGAAAGAGAACAAAAACACAAAAGGAAAAGAGTTGTCAACTCCATGATTAATGACTACGAGAAGGAGGAACCAGGCGACGTAACACTGATGCCTCTGCTATCTCCGAAGAGACTTACACTTATCAGAATCAAATTTTGAGGGTTTTCTCTTACAACGAACTCAGTGACGCCACATGTGGGTTTGACATAAAGTTTAAAATCGGAGAAGGTGGTTTTAGCCGTGTATATAAAGCCACCATTGACAATCTCAGAATCACTTCTATCAGAATTAGAAATAATATTTATCTATTTTAATCTCTATAAAAATAAGTAAAAAATAAGAAAAAAAAAATTATACTACTTTAGTAAACATTTTTGCTAAATATCCATCTACAAAAATACTTTTTTATGTTTTTCTATATAGTTGATTATAAATAAAAAAATAATTTTCATAAAATAATCGATTATAAATAAAAAAATACTTGGCAATGAAGTCGGTTCGACTTCAAAATATAGTTGGGTATCCAATAAGTGCTTGCATACTGTAACTGTATAGTGGTGCGGTGTTTGAGTGGTGAAGAATTTGTGTGTAAATTTAGGTTAGGGATCGAATTTCACCAACTACAGATTTCTACTGTGACATCTTTCATTATCATTATAGTCTCTTAAATGGCAAAAATATATAATTTCTGTTATAGGTTTCAGAATATATACAAGAACTACCGCGATTATAAAAAAAATAACGTGCAATAGTCTTCAAGATAACGCAAAACCAACACTTTTCGTTATGACAACTATTTAAACATATAAAATTTAGACATGTAGCCTAAATGCATAAAATTATCCAAAATTATATAACTATACCATTTAGGTGGATTCATCAATGATGCTCTCTGGTTCATCTCGATATTCTACTGTTTACGAATTGTCCCCAAGATCACAAACATGCTAATATGCTCGTGTTTATAAATAAGTATCCACAAAACATCACTTCTTAATAGAGAATATATATTATTTTCTTTCAAAAAATAAAAAACAATATGATACTTTATCCGAGGAAACTGTTGTTTTCCATCGATCTCGTTACGTTTTAACGGAATCCTCTTAAACAAAAATGAAACGGAATATCATCATCATCACGTCATAACTGAGTTCCTTACTTTTTACATATCAACGGTCAAATGTATATTCCTAAAATATTCGTGTTTTTCATTATAACATATGAGAGATGTAGTAGGGTCACAATTTCTATTTTCATTTCTATTAGTCCAACCTTCTTGTGTATCTTGCGTCACAATTTCTGTAGTCGTTATCCATTGAATATGTATATATGGAAATTTACCAATGAATATGCAAAAGATGGAAAAAAAAAAAAATGCAGTAGATGACACTTGTTATGTTAATATATTTAAGAAAACAGTAAGAGTAGCAAAATGAATCGAAACAGTTTTTTAGACTGATACATATTTGTAACTTCAAACATTTGACGCTTGTTATTTTTTTGTAATACTGAAAATTATCATATGTTCTTCCATTTTCAACATGGAATTCCATCTACAATAATATTAAATAGAATGTTATAAACTGCATACTGTACATGCATGATTTGGTATTCTTTTATCATTTGTTATTAGCATTAATAGTTTTGTTTGCCTAAATAAAAACTTTATCTTTATCATCTCGTATAATTTTTTATAAAAGGAATACATCGAGCAATAATTTTTAAGATTTATTTGTAAAAGCTAAGTAAATAATGGAATTATGCATGATTAAGCACATGTGACATTCTGAGTTTTGCACAAACTCACAAGAGGCGGAGATACACTTCACATTTATTAATTGCAAATGTTGGTAAGCATTGATGTACTACACAACAGAGAGATAGATCTACCATCTCATGTACTTAAAACTGATGCTTGTTGTGCTTAATTAATAATGTATACCAAAATATTCTATCAAGGGGGTATAAGTTAAGTTATTTATGAATGAGAATCTAAATATCCAGACGGTAGCAAAAATCTTTAATAGGTGTGGTTTCAGCGTTTCACTATATAATATATATATACAACAGGCTGGATTCAAGTTTTTTTGGGGATACTTGAGAAAGTGAACAAAATATTGTCGGTATTCGTACTAAAATAATTCGTCTGGCAAAGAAAAAAACCAAATCAAATCTCAAATAGATGAATCAGAAATATATTTGGGAATTTTTGTTCAATAACCACAAAAAAAAACTTACAAACTAACCAATTTATCTCTTTAACTCTTCATATTTATTTCTAACATTTTAGTTACTTTGTAATTTTTTGTTGTTTTGGTTATTCACCAAAACAACCCAATTTATTTAGTGATGTAAACATCTAACAATTATGATCTATCATTACGGCCCAAACGCATTTCATCAATTTATTTTCTTAACAATAAGTCGATAAACCATTTGTTTGATATAATCTGTGTAATGTAGGTAACCTAGTAACTTTATGTGTTCATTTAAATTCATCAATTTGGTAAATTGTTCGATAAAGGTGGGTTGGAGATGCTCTAACTTATATATTTTTTTTTTGTTATGATCGATAACTTATGTTGTTATTGAGCTACGAATCAAAGAGAGTTAGTTTATTAATTACCAAAAAGGAACTTATTAACTAACATGACGAACGTTTATCTTCCATCTCAGTTCATAAAAACCATGAGAGATTTAACAACCACTATGTCGTTATCCTGAAGAGGTTTCTTTTTCCCATATTTGTAACCATCATTCTAGCTTCAAGAGGTCTTGCCACGAGATATATGCAATGCAACTTGGGTCGCCTTTCCACTAGATATAAATAGAAAATGGTCCTGGACTAATTTTTCAAACTTGTGTGGTCAGGTCTCTTCCATCTCTTTCGCCTGAATGATGATATCATTGTCATTGGTTAAGACGGGACTGGTTATGTGATAGAACCGATCATGCAATATAGGATTGGACAAAATATCCGTAAGTACTAGCTATTCGTTTCAGTTGGAAATTGAGTATAGTATTTTCATCATATCGATTGGATTTGTTAAGAGGATAAGCTTTAAAAACATTGCAAATATTAGATTGATACAAAAAAAAAGAAAGAGAAAACATGAGTGTGCCATTGAGTGGTTTGTATTGGTCCATAAGAAAAAAGGAACAAAGCTGAAACCCAAACATAGATTAGATACATGTAAAATATTAAACGTGGAAGCGTTAAACCATAACACATATCTTAATTTGGCATAGTGAGAATTATCGAAACTTGGATTGGATTTTTTTAGGAAATCAAACGTAGAGGTCGGAGATGTAATCACGGACGGAGTTTTTCATTTGATTTCTACAACATTTCTCTCTCTCTAAAACATTTTTCTATGTCATCTCTTAAATTACCACAGTTACCAAATTTTCTAATTCTGATTTTTTTTTCTTTCTGAAATGCTTCTTGTATATGCGGAGAATATAGAAGTTATATCAAAGCATAGTAGTTTAGTGGAGTTAGCGGGAACAGTAACGTCTCATGGCGTCGCGAGCCATATGTATATAAAATCAGTTAAAAAGGAAATAATCTCGGTTATTGAAAACCAGAAATATACGTCAAAACCCGAAAATTCGGTTAAGACAAGAGCGTCGGTTACAGATAAACCAGAATAAACCTAACCGCCTCGCTAAACCCAACCTCCTCCTCTTTGATTGAAGAACAAAAGAAGCTTAAACCCTTCTTCCTCCGCCGCATTCTTACTCTCTCTCTCTCTCTCTCTCAAATTCCAGCTTTCTCGATTCTGTTCTCTGAAGGACCAATCTTGCTTTCGCATCTGTGTGATTTCGCTTCCAAACGTAAGTTTACTTTTGTGTCGAGCTCAAAGTCCAGCTTTTTAGCAGAAACTAAATTAATAGATTGATAAATCGAATTGCTACCTGTTGCTCGTATAAGCTTTACCTTGTTTACTCGGGATTTAATTGTAAATTTTTGCAATTTAAGTTTACTGTTTTGGAATTTGATGTTTAGGAAAGGCAGAGCCTTTGAAACCGTTGCGTCGAGTTTGATCGTGGCGAGGTAGAAACCATAACAGTTTCCACACTCTCTCTGAATCATGGCGACTACGGCGGATGCTCAGGCAGTCAAGTCGCTCAACACTTCCGAGGGACGTAAGAGATTTACGGTGCGTCTTCTTCTCCTTCTGCTTCTTGTATATACTGCTTCAGTTTCAAAAAGAAGAAGCTCAATTATCTGTTTCCTTTGTCTTCTCTAATATGGCCGTTTGTGGTTTATTACTTCTGGATGCAGTTCAAGACTTTCTCTCAGAGAATCAATGACATTGACATCAACGTGTTTAGGAGCCTGAACAAGGTGAAGGCTGAGCCTTCAGAGGGGTCCTCATTTTTTAGAGATTGCCTCGTAGAATGGAGGGTATGTTTGATTTTGTTGCCTTAGAGCTCTTTCTTAAGTTTCAATGTTTTTGTTCTGGTCTTGGACTGCGGAAGGCTACTTACTATACTGGTTTCAGTTCAAGATTCTGAAGTAAATCAATTATAGTCTTTAGTGCGTGCTTTGTTACAGGCTAGAAGTTGCAGTGGTTGAAAGATGAAAATTAATGGCAATTTAGTGATAGTGTGAACCTGAAATTCGAACCTCACTGCTTTTATTGTTGACAAGATATCATAAAGAGAGTTCCAACTCTCTAGTTCGCCTCTGCTATAGAAAGAATGGTGGTACTCTGTTTTCTCGTTAGTTTGTTCTTTAGGCATCTAGGGTGACCAGAGAAACATTATCGCTCGGAATATATTGTTGATGTCCGACCGACGCAGAAGCTGCAATGTATATGATGAACTAGCGTGGCTGTTGCTGCTTTTGCTTTGTATATACATATATATAAGTCTTCTTGGTGCTCGATCACACTTACACAGACGTTTCAGTGATATATTTAATTTGGTTCATTTGGCTGGTTGTATGCAGGAACTGAATACAGCTGAAGATTTTATTTTGTTTTATGAAGAAATGTTGCCATTTGTTCAGAGTTTGCCTCTGGTTATTTTGCAAAAAGAATTAATCTTCACAAAACTTGTCTCTCGATTACAAATGAAAGCAAGATTGTCTCTGGAACCCATTCTCAGGTTTGCTAATTTCTGCTCGCTCTTTTAGTCTGGAACCATCTGCCACTAGACTAGATCAGTGCTATGGTTCGATTTTGTTTTTCAGAGACATATGTTTCACTTTTATGGACTTTCTTCAGTTGTCAGTTTTATATGTATGCCACTGAATCTTCACTTTGAGGCGGCTTAGTTAACCACAGCATTTCGAAAGCACTTTCTAATCATTTTCCATGCAAAATGTTTGTTTCTGCGGACATCTTTGGTAAAGAACAATGTTGTCAGAGGAGCTAAGATAATGGTCGCTGAATTTCTGCACTTTTGTATTCTTCTTCTGTATAGAAGTTAAAGAATTTTTTTTTTTGCAGGTTGATTGCTGCTTTATCAAGAGATCTCTTGGAGGACTTTATTCCGTGAGTGTTCTTTAACTCTTTATTACTGTCGTCTAGCAAGTAATTTTTCCTGTTGACTGATATTTGGTAGATTGTTTGAATTTCTTCTAAGGATCAAGTGTTCGAGCTTCACTTGCAATTTCTTTGATCAGTCTATGTTCTAACCAATTTCTTTTGTATTTTCGTGGTTAGCTTCCTTCCACGGATTGTGAACTCCTTATTGACTCTTCTAAAAAATGGTGCCCACAAAGAGCCGGATATTATTGAGCAGGTTGTTGGTGTACTATAAAGTTTTGTACACTCACAATACTTAATTTTATATCTTCTTTTTGATAATTTTTGGTCCTTTTTCGCACAGATATTCTCATCATGGTCTGAAATACTGGTGAACCTGCAGAAGTATCTTATATGCGATATCGATGGTATTCTCAGGTAAGTTTAGTAAGAATTTCAATCTAATCTAGAGTGTCTGTTTATTGTGATGGTTCTGATGATGGCACATGGTCTTTCTTTTTAAGTTATTGGATCAAGGGAGGAAAATTAAGTAATTTGTTGTTATCATCCTTGGAAGGCATAACATGGCTATCGCATGCTGGAAATGTTTTTAAATTTAATTATTTTAGGGTTTTCTTCATCTTACAGATTTCATTTTGTTTTGTATTTATTTTTTCTATGCTGAAGGGATACGTTGGAATTGAGGTATCACCCCAAAGACTATATCAATGAATTTATGTCAGAGTCCATGTCATTTTTGTTGAGGAATGCACGGGATGAGGAACTTGAAAAAGGTGATAAAATTCTTGTCATATATTTTTCCATGTCTATGTTAGGGACAATCAAGTTGATTCTTCTCTCCTAAACATTACAGGGATAAAGAGGATCCTTTCCGAAGTTGCAGATCCACCCAAAAAAGCTGGAGGAGTTGGTTTATTATATTATGCTATGAAGAGAGGTACTTGTGGAAGTCTCCATTCAAAAGCTGAGAGAGTTTTGAGGTTCTTGCTGAAAGATTCAACATTATCTTTTTGTGATAATTCTTCTGAAGGCAAGTTCCCTCTCTAAAGAGATGTTAAGAGTATTTTTGTTAAGAAGTGTATTTCATTTAGTAGTCTAGTTTGGTTGATTTAGCTTCCTCTTGGGGTTTAATCATTTTTAAAAATATATTATAATATAACCTATACCTGCTTACACGGTTTATATTCTTATTTCCTTCCTTCTTATCATGGTTGAATCTTGTCGCGTTGCAGGCTGTGGTACAGTCGTGGAAGTTGTGAGTTCCACTTTGCAGAGATTATGCGAGGATTTGGAAGCAGAAAAATTAGGTGTTATTTGGGAATGCTTGAATCAGGAAATAAACGATGCAATCGTAAACAAAAACTCAATTCATTTAAGCCGACTGTTGAGTGTGCTTACTGCAGCTGTTAGGATCGAGAAAATCCTCAAGGTTTATGGTGAGTGATTGTGTGATTCAATTTTTGACTTGCTCTCTCTCATCCTCTCTTCCTATTGTACTCTTTTTTTGGTTGCACATGGCAACATATATTTGCATGACTGTGTTGCCAATTTAAATTACTGTCACCGTGTAACAGATCACCCATCTTTGATTCGGCTCGTGAGCCTCGTGGTGTCAACTTTTTTGGCTTCCTCTGATACCGTTCTAGAAGGGGATAACTTATCTGCTGTCCTTGATGAAGTTCTGCAACTGATATTATGTACAATAAACAGAGTCAAGGAAATGGAAACTGTTGCTTCACAATGGGCTCCCATTTTTGCCTTTAAGAGTTCAAGGTATTGTCTACTGTTTATCTGATTTTTATTTTCAACCTTTTTTTTTTTCTTGACATTGATCATATTTATTTTCAGTTTGGTAACTTTTTTGCGGGAGTTGCTACAGAAGGATCAATCAGTAGTGAAAGCCTTTACAAATAATATATTAAGGCAATTCTCACATCATAGTTTTTCCATACCTCTTTGATTTTCCTATCTTCGTGTCTAAGCAACTAAATTCTATTTTGCAGTGCAATCAACAATATGATTTGGGAGTCTTCTGAGGAAGTTATTCCTCTGTTACTAACATTGTGTGAAATACAACAAACCAGTGACGACAGGGTGAACATCGTAGATCAAACATTTGAGAGTAGATTTGAGAGAATTCACGAGTTTTTGGAAGAAAACATTAAGAAGGTTCGACAGAATATTGAGAATACTGGCGTATCTCAAATTGATGAGGCCGAGTTGGCTGCCGTTTGGGGAGTTGTCAACTGTTATCCTTACTTTAAAGTGGATTCATCATTATTGATTTGCTTTAAGAAAACTCTCCAACAGCATTTGGCAGTGTCGGATGGTAAGTTTCACTGCATGATTTACTCTCTTCATCAGAGATTCACGGTCTGGGTCTTCCACTATACAGAATCCTAAATAATTCTCATATACTATTTTAAGCGTCTTTGCCGTGATATTTCTTTCATTGAACTGCTGTACGGTGGAAATTGAGCTGCTCTTGAATGTGATTTTATTTTCTAGTTTTTATCGTAACGTCTTATATGTGCGACGTTCTTTTTAGCAGAAACGTTTAGTGCCACAGAATCGATGTGGCAGAGCTTACTTGGTGCTGCTTTGAGGTCGTGTCACAAACTGTTGAGAAGAATCAACCACAGTGATGTAGAGGAAGCTTTGTCTTTTGCTAAAGATTACAAGTCATGTGTACAAGTGTTGTCCCCCGTGGCCGATTATTTGGATTTAATGCACAGGTGAGTTTGTCTGTTTTGGTGGTTATTCAGTTATTTCTCCATGGTTGATGACTCTGTGACGGTAGGCTGATCCATTTCCCTAATTTAAATCGTAGGCCTGCATTAGCTAATAATGACAGGTGCAAGGCATATCCAGAACTTCAGGCCAACAAGGCTGAAGATGCTTTCGACAAATTTTCGGAAAACTTGCGTCACCCAAACAAAGACATCCGTCTTATGACCCTGAGGATTTTGTGCTATTTTGAAACTTTGTCGTCTGACCTTTCTTTTGAAAAGCATCCTTCTAAAGAGAATGTGAGTAGATATTCTTTGTTCTGTATTTTAAATGCTTCTTTTGCCCTCAAGCAGATTTTTTACTAGCAGTTATGACTATATAATTGTCGCATCTGCAATCTGATTTCTTATAATTTTCCTTCAAACTACCAGGTTCTTCAGATATTACGCACAGTCGAAGAGACTGCTCCCACAATGGATACGGATCGGAAGTTGGTCAGTTTGATTTCTGGAATACAAAAGGATCTCTCTGCTGGCAGGATACATGCTGCATATGTGCCGCTAGTATTGAGTGGGATGATGGGACTATTTCATATTAGATATGATAAGCTGTGGGGTCCAGCATCGGAGTGTCTTGCGGTTCTTCTGAGGAATCACACAGGAGCTGTGTGGAGTGATTTTGTTTGTTATTTGGACCAGTGGCAACTAAAATTTGAAACACCCCACAGTCATAGTGAGAATGCGAACCACATCATGTCAAAGAGGCATACTGGTAGGTTTTCATCCGCTCATATAATGAGTTAGTTGGTTCTTTCAATTTCAAATATCATTTTGTCTATCTTATTTTTTCATCTAACCATCTTCTGTTACTTACAGCCTAATGCATAAATGTTATTCTTTTCAATCTACAGATCTGATTGGCCGTTTTAATTCATTTCTCTTTCCGCCGTCTGATTGCACACCTACTGCAACGGTGGTATGTCGGTTGCTCCAGACATTACAGAAAGTTCCCACTGTTGCTCAGTCCCATGCTTCTGAAATTCTCCCTTTGTTATTGAAATTTCTGGGATACAACAGTGAAAATCCTACGAGGTAACTATGTCTCTATATTTTTTTTGTTCTTAAGAGTAATTTTATACAACTGTTGTTCATCATGTTTTTTTCTTTCTATGTTGCAGCGTCGGATTATTTAATGCCCAAGTTTGTAAAGGAGAGGATTGGAAGAAGGTTCTTATACAATGGTTGACTTTGCTAAAACTGATGAAGAATCCTAGGTCGTTTCGTTTTAGCCAATTTCTAAACGACGTTCTGCAGAATAGGTGGGCGGGACTACTTAATTTGATAATACACTGTTCTTTTGAATTTCCTGGAGTAAAAACTTTCCTTCCTAGTACTGAATTGAATGATTTCATTGACCTCTGCATGTGGTTTCTGTGTTTTTGGATATTTTTCTAGGTTCCTGGACGATAATGATGCTGAAATACAAACCATTGTCCTAGAGTGCCTTCTGTTGTCGAACGACTTCTTACTCCCACACCGCGAGCATTTGTTGAAATTGATCAAACCAGAGGAATTGAGAGAAGAACTCACGACCTGGAACTTGTCCGAGGACATTGAAGAAGCACACAGATCTCATATTTTTTCCCTTGTAATTCGCATCCTTATGCCAAAAGTTAGAACATTAAAAAATTTGGCTTCACGGAAGGTACATATTACTTTACTTTTTATATACTTTACTTCACTATGCCAATGCAGTTTTCATTTGGGTCCTAATAACTTCTCTTTGTTTTTCTTATCAGCATACAAGTATCCGTCACCGAAAGGCAGTTCTTTGCTTTATATCTCAGCTGGATGTTAATGAACTTTCTCTGTTCTTTGCGTTGTTGATAAAGCCTTTGAACATCATATCAGAGGAAACAATGGACTTGTTCTGGAGTTCTGGCAAAAGTTCTCTGGATTATTTCCAAAAGTCGAATTTCCTGAAACATTTCACTATTGATACTATTTCGACATTATCCAGGAGTCAGAAATCTGGGTTTCTTCATGTCATCCAACATATCCTTGAAGTCTTTGATGAACTCCGTGTCCGACCTTTTCTAGATTTTTTGATGGGATGTGTTGTCCGGCTATTGGTAAACGATGCTCCAAATATTGATGAAGAAAGGAACATTGAATCATTGGCACTAAGAAATGTCACCGCCGCCCCATCAACTCCAGATGATAAAGAGAATGTTTCCATAAATCACGACCAGGTAAAATGGTTATTGGTGTTGTTTTTTATTATTGGTGTTGTTTTTTCTCTTTCTCTAAAGTGTTATGTAGGTTATCCATGCAAACAAACCATTAATTTTCTCCAATTTCCTTTCTTTTTGGAATTTTTGGTCTTGTCTAACATTTTTTTCCCTGGTTTTTGTGTAGGCTGGCTCTGCTTTAAAGCAGTCTAAAGAGTTGAGATCCTTATGTGTGAAAATTATTTCTCATGTTCTTGATAAATACGAGGATTGTGATCTTGGCTCCGAGTTCTGGGACCTCTTCTTTTCTGCAGTCAATCCGTTAATTAAGAATTTCAAGCAGGAGGGTTCTAGTAGCGAGAAACCAAGTTCCTTGTTCTCATGCTTCTTGTCAATGAGTAAAAGCCGCAATCTCGTGACCCTCTTATGCCGGGAAGAATCTCTTGTTCCAGACATTTTTTCTATTCTAACAGTCTCCACAGCTTCAGAAGCTATAAAGTCTTCTGCCTTGAAGTTCATAGAGAATCTGCTTTGTCTTGACAATGAGTTGGATGAGGATGACCATATGATCAAAGGATTCTTAGATCCGTACATAGAAGCACTGATTAACAGCTTGCATTATCTTTTCACTGGGGATATTTCGAAAAGGTCAGGACTCTTGTAAATTGACGGACTTGGGTTATTTCCTCTTCTTTCTATAATTTTGTAAAGTGTTATTTATGTCCAGGAAATCGATCAAGTATCATGGGGAAAGAGAGATTAAGATTCTAAAATTATTGTCAAAGCACATGCGAGTTCGCTCACGTGTTACGAAGTATTTGGATGTCTTGCTTTCTTTCTTGGATAAACGTGTGAAAGATTCTGGTATGGTTACTCTCATTGGTTCTTTTTTTTTTCGGCAAAACTTACAGTTTCATGTCTCTTGTATGTGACTGTCTTATTGCTTTTACAGATATCCGTCGTGAGGCTTTGCTAGTCATTCAGGACATCATACCGTTGCTTGGGACTGAGAGCACCACTGAAATCATAAATATTGTCTCCCCTCTGCTTGTTGACGCTGAACTTGACGTTAGATTATGCATTTGCGATCTTCTTGTATCTCTTGCAAAAATCGACTTTTCTCTGGATGGCGTGGTAAGTATTATGTCTCTGTTTGATGCTGAGTCATTTCCTTCTCTTGCTTTTGCTTTTGCAATTGTAACAAACAATTGGTTTCCAACCTACAGGCAAAGCGCGTCCTCGATATGAACGCCATCTCAGCCATGGAAGCTGATGACCTTGACTATGAAAAGATAGTTAATGCTTATGTGGAGATTGATGCGGATTTCTTTAATAAATCCTCAGTGCAGCACACGATGATTATACTCTCACAAAGTATATACAACATATCGTCAGAATCAATTATGTTAAGGGGATGCGCACAGAAGCTCTTGTCTTCTTTCATTGATTTTTCAGCCTCAATACTTTGCCAAGAGGCTTCAGCTAACTCTGGCTTTGGCGAAGGGGGCAAAATAGCTGATGCAAGCTGGACACAAGTTCGTGTACTGTCCATTTTGAGAAAATTTATTTTGAAACACATTGGTGATGCAATAAGCGCAGGAGGCATTATAATAAAGGTACAGCAACCCTTCTAAATTATGTTAAAAAAAAGGCTCAGAAGGAAGAAAATGCAAATTTCAGTGGACACTAGTTGTTGGGGAGGTTTAGTAACTTAACAAATTTATGCTGTTGCTTATGGTTAGATTACTGTCATGCTTCTGCTTTAGAGATAAGTCTCTTGAACAGGGATATTGTATTGTACTTCTAATTGTAAGATGGATACTCGTGGCTCTCTTCTTTGCACTGACGATTCTCTGAAACGAATTATTCTGTCACAGGAGTGGATTCTTTTGATACGTGAAATGGTGACAAAACTCCCAGATGCCGGGGATCTTGCTGCATTCAGACCTTTATGCTCTGAAGATGAAAATTTAGATTTTTTTAAGTCCATTATTCACATTCAGGTAAGTCATTTTATTGTATGATTCCTTGAGTCCACAATTTGTATTCGTGTTGTGGTGATAATTAAAGTTGATATGATAACCACATAGGAACCTATGCCGCTTCTGATTTTGTTTTGTTCTTCCTTTTCCCTCTTTGAATTCAATCTGTTAGGTTTGTTGAGACCATATTATACCAATAGAAGATGAAACAGCGTGTATAGCTTATGAAGATGGTAGAAACCTTACGATGATTGATTTCCTTTCAATTTCTTGCAGGCACACCGTAGAGCAAGGGCAATTTCACGCTTCGCAAATGTGGTCAAAGATTGCAGTCTGCCTGAGGTTATCTCTTTTCAGTGTCTTACATTTTTAAATGCAACTGCTGTACTGTCTTGATACTTACGATGAAATGTTGGTGTTCCAGGGAGTAGTGAGAAAACTTTTGGTTTCCGTCTTTTTCAACATGTTGTTGGATGGACAAGATGGAAAAGATAATAATGTCCGGAATGCATGCACAGAGGCCCTTGCATCTGTATCTGCACATATGAGTTGGAAGTCGTACTATGCTCTCTTGAATCGGTGTTTCCGTGAGATGAACAAGCATACTAAAAAGGGAAAACTTCTACTGCGTCTTGTTGGCTTGATTTTGGATAAATTTCATTTTACAGAAGATGGTTACGCGCAGGAGGTTGAGGAGATAAGGACTCACCTTCAGAAAAATCTGTTCCCGAAGATTAAGAAGCTGATGGATTCTGATTCTGATAATGTCAATGTTAACAGCAGTGTGGCTGCGCTGAAGGTTCTAAAGCTGCTCCCCGAAGATGTAATGGACTCAAATCTGTCCTCTATAATTACTAAAATTGCTACTTTTTTGAAGAACCGGTTGGTGAGCACACGTGATGAAGCGAGATTGGCTCTGGTTGCTTGTTTGAAGGAACTAGGGCTGGAGTACTTGCAAGTTGTCGTCAATAATTTACGTGCTATCTTAAAAAGAGGATCTGAGGTGCATGTGCTGGGATACACTGTCAATTTTATCTTATTGAAGTGCCTGTCCAATCCTACATGTGGGAAGTTAGATCACTGTGTGAAAGATCTCCTTGCTGTGGTGGTAACAGATATCTTTGGAGAGGTTGCTGAACAGAAAGATGAGGAAAAATTCGCATCCAAAATGAAAGAAACAAGAGTACGCAGCTCATTTGAGACTCTGAAATTGATTGCTGAAAATGTAACGTTCAAAAGCCATGCTTTGACATTACTTTCTCCGGTCACCACTCAGCTGCAGCGGCACCTAACTTCAAAGATAAAATCAAATCTGGAGAAGATGTTGAAACAAATTGCAGCTGGTATTGAAGGCAATCCATCTGTTGACCAAGGATATCTTTTTCAATTTATACATGACCTTGTTGATGATGGTATTAACAACAGGAGTGGTCTACGGGATCAAATGTCTTCTCCTCCACCTCAAAAGAAAAGGAAATCAAGAGATATGCAAGAGACTGCGGGGTTGGTTTCTGGTGCAAAGTCATGTCCACAGCTTATAACCGTGTTTGCTCTGGACTTATTGCATAACAGAATGAAGAAAATTAAACTCGACAGAACTAATGAAGAGCTGCTGTCAAAGTTAGATCCATTTGTCGAGTTACTTACTAAATGCTTGAGTTCCAAGTATGAAGATATTGTATCTTCGGCTCTTAGATGTTTCACTTCATTAATAAGGTTTCCACTGCCTTCACTCATGTCTGAAGCAGATGAAGTGAAAACATCATTGTTAACCATAGCTCAGTCTGCAGTGAATTCCAGCAGTCCTCTTGTGCAGGCATGCCTTAAGCTGTTAACAACGCTTCTCGGTAATAAAAATATAAATTTGTCATTGGAGCAGTTGAAAATGGTGATTCAGTTCCCCATGTTTGTTGATCTGGAGTCCGATCCATCCTTTGTTGCTCTTTCACTTCTCAAGGCCATTGTGAAACGGAAGCTTGTGGTTCCAGAGATTTATGACATTGCAATTCAGGTTTCAGAGTTGATGGTAAAAAGTCAGCTGGAATCAATCCGCAAGAAATGTAAACAGATACTGATACAGTTTTTGGTCCACTATACACTTTCTGAAAAACGTTTAGAGCAACATGTGAACTTTCTGCTGGAAAATCTGAGGTATGTATGTGCACTAGCTGTGAATTAAATTTGGTTTTATTTTTCCGATAGTAATTGAATTTTTCTTCCAGGTATCAACATCCAACTGGAAGATTAGCTGTCCTTGACATGCTTCATTCGCTAATCTTGAAATTTTCCAAACCTAATGTTGGCAAGCAGTCAGCTCTTGACCAGCAGTCGAAAAAATTGTTTGTTCAGCTTGCTCTTTGTTTGGCCAATGATGATGATAAAAAAGTGCGGACTCAGATTGGTGCTCTGATAGAACTTCTGATAGGGCGCATCGGTAAAGATCAAGTTGGTACTACTCTGTCGTACTGTCTGTGTTGGTATAAGCAGCAGAACTTACGGGCAGCCGCAGCACAGGTAAATGCTCTGAGGGTGCATGTTCTTATTTGAACTCGTATCCTGACAATAGTTAGATGTCAGACAGTAGGAAGTAGGAACTTAATATTTCTAAATATGGAAGAAACAGGAGTAATAAGTGGTGTTACCTGAAGGTTTTTTCTTCAGAAGGCAGGATTTGATAACTTCACTAGCTTCTTATGAGTGTATGGCTTGTAACATCTTCAAAAAGATTGATTTCGTTCATATTGCATGTAGGCACTTTTTGTAGTATGTTCATTGATTCTTCCGGAAATTTAACTCACTCACGGATGCCATGCAGGTGTTGGGATTTATTATTGACGCCATGAAGAAAACATTTCGGAAGCATATCTACAATACATTGCAGGATACCAAAACGATTTTGGAGTCTGCTGTGAATGCTTCCAGCCTACAGTTGCAAGTTACTGTTGAGGAAGGCAGTATTCCATTCTGGAAGGAAGCATACTACTCATTGGTTATGATCGAGAAGATGGTCCAAAATTTTCCTGATTTATGTTTCGGAAAAGATTTAGAGGTATGCACTCAGTCGTATGATACTAACTTTAGTAGACTTCTGAGAAGTAGTTACATCTTTAACCATTGCAATTTGTAGCTCTGATTTATATTAGCTTTTCGTAGTCATAAATTTTGTCCCGTTTCGTTGTATCGTGAATAGATGGCCTAGCAAGAAAAATTACTATTTTAGCTTTATCAGCCTCAATCACTGCTTTGTACTTAGCTGGGAATTTTCTTTAGCTTAGAAGTTTTCTCAGTTCACAGTGCCCGCATTCAGTTTTCCTTCTTTGATGATTCTATATTGATTTTTTATTTTTATTTTACTCTTTTGAAAGAGTTAACAGTACTTTTATTCTTATTGGACCTCATTTTTTCTGACATATTTTTCAGGATATATGGAATATGGTATTTAAGTTCTTGCTGCACCCACACGAATGGTTGCGAAATATATCCTGCCGGCTCCTGAATCATTATTTTGAGGCATTGGCTGGGAGGAAAAGAGCAGAATCCCAGACATTAGTAGCTGATTCTCTTCTCGAGAAGCCAAGTAGCCTGTTCATGGTAGCTGTTTCTCTTTGCTTCCAGTTAAAGGAACAGCCCACCACAGGCAAGGTTGATGTTGTTGATCTCCTCACAGCAAACATTGTTTTTGCGGTCTCTAGTCTTCATTCTGTGATTGGACAATCTGATCAAGCAACCCACAATGGGTTCTGGTCCAGTCTTGACAAGGATGAGCAAGTGGTGTTCCTCAAAGCCTTTGAAGTGCTTGATTCAGGGAAAGGAAGGTCTACTTTTCTGGCTCTTACCTCAGGCAAACATACTGAGAATGGTGAAGATGATGCTAATGATGTAAGAAATATATTGATTGGAAGTTTGCTCAAAAGGATGGGGAAGCTTGCTCTTGATATGGAGTCTGTTCAGGTTTGCTTGTTCGCTCTTTGGATCAAACCTTAGCTTTTGCTTGGCTTTAAATTAACTCAACTAATTTATGTTTGCTTGGGATATGCAGATGAGAATTGTGTTCAACGTCTATAAAGCATTTACCTCACAAATGAGTCAAGAAGAATGTCGTTTATATGCCTACAAAATCCTGCTTCCATTATACAAAGTTTGCGAAGGATTCACCGGAAAAATGATATCAGGTATTATAAGTTTTTGTGTCTTCCCTCTTCATGTTTGGTTTCTCTGTCACAATTCTAACAAAGAGTTTGATTTTTTTGTTTTTATGGTTTTATCAGAGGAGTTGAAACAACTAGCTGAAGAGGTACGAGACAGTATAAGAGACAAGACTTTAGGCAACCAAATCTTTGTGGAAGTTTACAGTGAAATAAGGAACAGTTTGAAAACGAAAAGGGAGAAGAGAAAGCGAGAAGAGAAGCTAATGGCGGTGGTAAATCCGGAGAGAAATGCCAAGAGGAAACTGAGGTTAGCTTCAAAGAATAAAGCAAACAAGAGAAGAAGAATGACGAGCATGAAATTGTCTAGATGGGCACGCTCTTGAAACCCCCTTCTTCTGATGCAATCCAGCCATTTTTGTCACGCTTATAGAAAACCAGAGTTAAATCACTTTTTGAGTGTTATGTTTCAGTTATGATCTAGTTTTTATGTAAAAGGCTTGTGTTCAAAAAAAGATTCACTTTCCCATCGTCGTGTAAGAAACCAAGAATCTAACTCTCCCTACTCTATAAAGATTTTCACTTTCCATCATAGTTTTGCTACTTGTTTTTGAAGTGTTGTGGTCGAGCTATGAATATGGATTGCGTTTGAAAATGTTGAGACAAATAAAGACATTTAAAATCGACAGCAACTGCCCAAAACTTATCGTCACATATTTTGGGATACTACTACTGACATGACAGGTTTCATCATCATGCTCATTTTGCAGTCTCTGACGACCACACAAAAAATAAAGAACCTTCAACTGTTCATTTTCTCTTGAGTTTCGATCTCGCTCGGATTGTTTTCATAATTTAGAAAAAGGCATGAAGCAATCGTCATGGGGTTGCACAATCTTTATCCAATTGTCTCTGTGTCTCGTCGTCTATGTGTGTCTGGGTCACCCATTCTTCTTCTCTAGTAACGACGGTGACAATGCCGGAGCTCTAGATCTCCATTTCATCTCTGTCTCCGGAGGTTTCAGGCATCTTCATCCTCAAACTCGCCTTCTCCGATTGGTCTGTTTCCCATCTGTGTGATTCCGTTTTTTGGTTGGGACATGGAATTTGTTATTATCGAATCCATTGGTTTCAGGATAAAAGTTTGGCACTTTACATGATTGAAAATTTGAGTTTTTAAGTAGTTGATTTCGAGGACAAAAAGATAATATTTTTCCTTGGTAGATATAAGCGAGAGTATTACTCTACTTATTTTGTTATTTGTTTGATCGATGAAGATGGAGAGAGTTGCAGAAACGCACAAGGCGAAATTTGTGGTGAGCACAAGCGAAGACGGAGAAGAAGATCCACTCCTGCAAAATGTCAGCTCTCAAGCTTAAATCTTCCATTTGCTAAGCTTGAACTTTTGTGGATCAACAATGTCAGCTCTGTTCTCTTTTGTACATACACATTTAGTATGAGTAATGAGTGTATTCATATTTTCGCAGGCTACTCGAGTCTCCTCTAAACTGAAACTTCCATGGTAATATTTGATCTTGTGGTTGTGGAAGAGACCCTTTTAGCTTAACTTGCTTCGACAACAAGGACTGATCAATCTCATGCATTTTAGGTACACTACGAAGAAAGGATCTGGAAATTTCAGAGAGCAAATCAAATTGCCTTTTGGTGGATCCTTGGATGTTGTTTTCGTGGACACTGGCTCGTTGCAGAAGGTAGAATCAGTTTGTTTCTGTGAATTTGAAGGAAATGATGTTAAAGACTTTTCTTCTGATTTCATTGTTTCTTTCGTCTGGTTAAATCCACCCTCTTTCTGAAACTCAAGGAAGTGCTTGGCGGCTCGATGATCAGTCAATTGAAAGGGCTGACAAAGATTCTGAAAGCATCAAATGGAGACTGGTAACTTAGCTATTCAGCTCATATATAGGCTCTCTTGATCTCTCTAGAACTTGTAGAAATTATACCACAACAACTTCTCTTAAAAGACCAGTCCAAATAATCGGTCCCATGGATTAAACAATCTATAGTCGTTCTTGATACAGGCGTATTGTGGTTGGATCAGACCCGTTACTCGCCTATACATTTACTAAGGAAGCCAAGGGAGTTGCAAGGACATTTCATCAAATCATGACCAAGTATGGAGTGGTAAGACAATATTGAATATCCATCCCATGGCATTCTCGAGAAATCTTATTGCTGCATCAAGTATATGATTGATCTGATCTGAGAGGATAAACTTTGATGACACAAGAACTTATATATAAGCGAGAAAGGCTGCACCAGCGGAGCCAGCGACAACAGCTTCTCTTGCGTTACGGTTCCTAATACATCAGAAAACCGAGGTTCAACGAATGATAGTAAAAGGTAACAAGATCTCTTATTGTAATCATAAACTACGACAGCTCAATCTCAACGCCTGAGAAAAAAATGCATATTTTTGAATGTCAGGGAAATGGAAGATGGGTTTCTTCTTCACAGAGTCAGTTTGTCAGTGTTTGTAAGCACTTTCTTATGTTTTCTTGACAAAAAAATAAGCATAAACAAAAGTGAAATCATCTGTTCTTTGTTTATCATAAACAGGTTACTTATACTATCAACTTATCGGGACAAGTGATGGACACAAGATTAGTTAAGCAAAAGGGCAAAGAGTCCATCTAAGATTTTTTTTTTTTTTTGGGTGGGTGTTCGTTCTACTCCATTGTTGTAAACTGTTAAAAAATACAAATCATTTGTTTATTCTTTCGTTAATGACCAAAATACCCTTCCACCGATCCGAGTCTCAGGTCAATCGTCGGAGGGTGAAACTGGAAATTGCAAGGTCGAGTACTATAAATTTCCCCAAAAAGGAGTGACCTTTAGGGTTTTACTGTTCTCTCATTAGTTTAAGTATGAGGTTCTGCTCCCGGAAGGTTTCGATTCGGCGGCCGCACGTGGCCTCGCCGTCGTTTTCTTCCGGTGGAAGCGGATGCCGATGATTTCAAATCTTTCTTGATGAGCCACTTTTACGAGTGGTGATGAATCATTCAATAATCTTCTCCATCGCCACCACCACCACCTCCATCTTCCTCACTGTCTACTTCGCTTAGACTCTGTCTTCTTCTTCTTCTTGCTCTCTTTGTTAAGTTTAACTCTCTTCTTCTTCTTCTTCTTCGGAGACTATGATGATTCATAAGAAGTCAATAGACCAGACGTTGTGGTAACACTCTCTTAAGATGGCGGGGCTATAAGATAAAAAAAAGGCTCTCCTTCTTTTTTTCTGTAGCAGCCATGGCGGAAGAGTTTTATCCTGTAATCTGTCTGAGAAAAGGCGAATCTGAGTCTTTCCTGTGACATACAAATATTTTTTTATCAAAAACCGTTTTTAAGTGTTTATTAGCTACTGTTAAAGCTTAGATGCATCATTGTGTAGAATCCAAGTTCTGGGCTGTGAAAATTTCCCATTTCATCATCTCATATTTTTCACAGGACAAAAGACAATGGACAGAGCTTATTCAAATTGAGTTTCTTTTTGTGGGATCTTATTCGACGATTATTATCATAAAAATCACATGAATGTAAACAAGATATAACTAGAAAGTCGTAGACAGAAAAGAAGACAATTAACAACCGTGAAAGCTGTCACAGCATTATTAGTTGCTTAAAGCGTTAATCGTGGGCCTAAACCCTTGCTTTCAATTGGCAGAAAGAATGAATGAAACACGAAATGGAAGAAGCATTAGACTTTGAAAAAAGATTATGGTGTCCAATGCAATTATAATTTTGTGACAGCTTAACCAACTGATGTGAGTGGGAATCTGTTTTGATCAAGAATCTGACTCTGTGGACAAATTATTCATTATTCAAACTTGCCAGTTTAGGCTAATTTGTTGTCTTTATTACCAATTGTGTAATCTGTTTTACAATTATTGTTGCTGGGTGAGAACTTGGGCCCTATTACTCTAGTTCCAGACTAATCTAATAAAAATAAGACGTTCACTCGTTTAGTTGGTTTCTAATTTGGTAATGAACTAGCTTAGAGCCATGTGATTCTTTAAAGTAAATCCTGGAAAATTGAAAAATCTAGTGGTCTCAATTTTTACCTCCACAAGCTCCAAAAGAGTTTACCTCGGAAACCAAAAGCTGACAGCACACAAGACCAAAGACACACCCTCTTATTTATTGTCTGTGTGTTCGAGTTGTTCTTCTCAGTTCTGCTGAGAGAGACAGAGAGAGAGAGAAATGGAGAGAATGTCTGCTTGTTTATGTCTTGTGTACCTGCTCTTCACTTTTGTTGCAGATGCAACGTATCTTCCACGACGTTCCTACCATCTTTTATCTTTGAGACAAAACATGGAGACCCTCAAGTCAAAGACAGAGTTACCCTTTCACTTTCAGACTCGTTACTTCCCTCAGAATCTTGACCATTTTAGTTTCCAACCAGAGAGTTACAAAATCTTCCACCAGAAGTACCTCATCAGCAGTCACTTCTGGCGCAAAGGTGGTCCCATCTTCGTCTACACAGGCAATGAAGCTGATATCGAATGGTTTGCTTCCAACACCGGTTTCATGGTGGACATTGCTCCCAAGTTCCAGGCTCTTCTTGTCTTCATCGAAGTGAAAACTTTTCCAAAATCGCATAATGCATCTCTTGTTTGAAGCATCAAACTTAAAACGCTAATGCTGCTGTGTTTTTTCTGGTGTTCCTAAATCCTTGCAGCATAGATTCTATGGAGAGTCGAAGCCGCACAAGTTGGCCAAGACACTGGGATACCTGAACTCACAGCAAGCTTTGGCTGATTACGCAATCTTGATAAGAAGCTTGAAGCAGAATCTATCCTCTGAAGCATCTCCTGTTGTAGTCTTTGGTGGCTCTTATGGTGGAAGTAAGCTCACAAAATTCCAATGAATTGTTCACTTCTTATTGCTACGTTTGGTTCTTACAAACTATCTTCTGTTGTACCCTATTTCCTGAGACAGTGCTTGCAGCGTGGTTCAGGCTAAAGTATCCGCATATAGCAATTGGCGCATTAGCATCCTCTGCTCCAATTCTGAATTTTGATAAGATGGTTCCATCTTCAAGCTTCTACGACACCGTTTCTCAGGACTTCAAGGTCTGTATATACAGTATTAACATGGTTGTTAGTTTGTTGTTACAAAAAGTATTTTCAGTGACGAGCTTCCCCTGCCTCTCATTACGAGCAGGACGTGAGTGTTAACTGTTTTGAAGTCATCAAGAGAAGCTGGGGAGAGCTAGAGGTTTTCGCCACCATAAAATATGGCTTACAAGAACTCAGAAAAAAGTTCAGAACTTGCAAGTAAAAAATCTGTTTTCTCTCACTGTTGTCAAAGCTTAAAAATCTGTTTTCTCTCATTGTATAGTCTTTCGCAATCTGAGAAAACTTTTCGAATCACAGGGATCTTCACTCTGTCTATTCAGCCTCAGACTGGCTAGAGTCAGCCTTTGTTTATACAGCCATGGTTAATTACCCAACAGCAGCAAATTTCATGGCTCCCCTGCCTGCTTATCCAGTGGAGCAGGTAAGACGTGTGAGAGAGTCAAGTAGTTTCTCTCTTGTAAAGGTGTGTATTCACAATGAGACATATATTATTGCATCAGATGTGCAAGATCATCGACAAGTTACCTCTAGAAGCTAGCAATCTTGAGCGTGCGTTTGCAGCTGCAAGCTTATACTACAACTATTCAGGTTCAGAGACTTGCTTCGATATAGAAAACCAGACTGATCCTCACGGACTCGACGGTTGGGGATGGCAGGTATTCTTGAGTTTATATTTTCTCTGTTTCGTCTTTTGCTAGCTAACAGTTCACAAGGAAACAAGAATCTGTTATTGAACTTACTTACTAATGGATCAATGCGACTACCGAATAAAATAAAAAGGCCTGCACAGAGATGGTGATGCCAATGAGCTGCTCGAACCAGACCATGTTCCAACCATTCGAAAGTGATGATGACAAAGCAGCGCAGGAATATTGTCTAGAGGCATACGGTGTCAAGCCTAGACCACACTGGATCACCACCGAATTTGGCGGACATGTTAGTTTCTCTTTTCTTTTCCAGATAACATACCTAAAGCTCAGATTTGATCAGGCTCTGTTTATTGCAGAGAATAGAGATGGCGTTGAAGAGATTTGGTAGCAACATTATATTCTCCAATGGAATGCAGGATCCATGGAGCCGAGGAGGGTGAGTACCTTCCCTTATCATATTTTCCATGCCAATGTAAAATCTCCAGAACAGAATTTGATGTTATCGGATTTCTCAGTGTTCTGAAGAACGTATCCAGCAGCATCATTGCGCTTGTGACCAAGAAAGGTCAACTTTTGTGATATTTAAGAGTGAATATAAACACACCTCTCTGTTGTTGTAAACAAGGAATCTGAAGATTTTGTTTGATTGAAGCAGGAGCTCACCATACGGATCTCAGGGCTGCTACGAAAGACGACCCTGAGTGGCTGAAAGAACAGAGGAGGCAAGAAGTTGCTATTATAGAGAGATGGATCAGTGAGTATTACAGTGATTTGCGACAAGAAGAGTAAAAGGACCGAAAAGCTATTATACATTGGGGACCCTATACATGTGTCTGTTTCTCATGTGTGATGAGGTCATGTAATGAGGTCCGAAAGTAAAAACTATTAATTGATCAATAAAAGGCTTTTTACTTTTGAATTTTGATTTCGACACCAACAAGTTACATTAAAGGATATAATTTTTATGGTGATGAATGTTTGTTTGGTTTTTGGATTTTGGTTTTTTTTTTTAGATTTTGGGTTTTGAATTTTGGTTTTTGATTTTTGTCGTAGATTTTGGTTTTTCTAAAAACTTGAATGTAATTTGTTTAGTTTTTGGTTTTTAAGTTGGCTTATGTTTAGAAACCTATAAATTGTGGTTTTTGGTTTTTGTGTACAAAATCAAAAACTCTTTAAAAACTAGTTTCTCTAAATTTTAGGAAATTTATTTCTTCAAAATCTTGAAAGGCAAAAAAGTAGTTTTTGAAAAACAAAAACTAAAAACAATTTCAAAAACAGGAAACATTCAAGCCCGCCGGTCTCGGAATCTCGGGTTCTTGTCGATCTTGGTGGGGGGTCTCTGATGGGTGAGTTTTATCGTTATTTTGCTCCAAAGCTTTTGGTTTTTGGATGATTTAACCATCATAGACCCCCACCAGGATCGACAAAAATCTGAGATTCCGAGACCGGCGATGATGCAGAACACAGTAAACCATTAAACAGTAGATAAGATCCTAACTAAACCTAGCGCTTTTTTTTTTTTTTCTAATTTTTTCCCCTAACCTACTCTACTCCTAAAACCTAAGAAGTCTAAAGAGCTAGCGGCCGAGGCCCAAAGCTTCTACTCCCGAATAGAGTAGACCTTTGTAACAGGAAAAGAAAGCCAAAAACCAATGCGAAAGGAATGACCTCAAGCCATGAACAGGATTGAAATAGTATGGAAAACGAAGCAGCAATGAAGCCGCATGCACAGTCGCAGTCATCTTTAAGCCCGTGTATGATCAGCACATGCACAATAAGAAAATACATGGAAGCTCCTACCGCCCAATTTAAAAAAAAAAAAAAAAAACATGGAAGCGCAAAACGCTATAACCCATTTGACTTTTTCTTTCTTCAGTGAGGCATCTACTATACTGAAAAAGTCACGCAATCTTTATGAACTCCTTCCCCATGACTCGAAGACTTTTACATGTATCTGGTGTAAGAATAATTGGTCCACCTGTCTTCCTTTAGCAAAAGTGCACCGAACTCAATGTCGCATCGGACGAACCAGTCTGCCTTCCACTTTTTTTTAACATCGACGATTACCGAAGAGGAATAACAAGCTCCGCTGATCGTAACTATCATGACGAGATCAAGGAAGACTCTACTCAGACAGAGGAAATCCTGTACCAGGATTAAAATTGCTTCCACTCTTGTCTTCAATTGTATTGCCATTGTCTTGAATCGTATTGCCATTGCTTCTTCCCACCTTGCTTCATCTCACATTACTTCTTCCCCCTTTGCTTCTTCCCCCATTGCTTCTTTCCCTAGGAAAGAAAAACAAAAAAAAAAGTTGGGAAATTGCTAAAATTGCTTGCGAAAACAGATAATCACGAATTAGAGGAAATAAGAGGATCACGATTTTGTCTTTGCTACTCGATTTCTCTAGGTATTCGAAGTGATCCTGCTCCAGTTTCATGATTTTAATCTTGCGATTTTGTGTATTCGAACTGATTGTTCTCGAGTTTCGTGATTTGAATCTCGCGATTCTGTGATTGAATCGAAACTGAATAAACTTGCATTTGTTTGTTTGATTATCTTTATGAATTGTTATTTTTATATATTAACTATGAAACCCATAATCTCTCCTATTACCCGTCCCAAAGGGGGTTTGAACCCGGAGAACAAGAGAACCAACCTCCTTATACTACCACTAGGCCACTATTTTGATAGTCATTCATTGTTTGTTTGATTATCTTTAGAACTTTTTTTTTTTTTGAATTAACTGTGAAAGTTCCGTGCATTTTTTAGGAATGTTGCAATGTCGTAAAAATGTTTTAACGTTTTGTATATAAACAAAGCTTAAGAATAAAGATCTTCTCCAAAATTCATGGCGACAAATCCCTTAGACTTCCGATAAAGCTTTTGAGTCGTAGGTTATTTGATTAGTCCTGGTGTCCGTAAGCAGATAGATACTCGGTGGAAAAAATTAAAGTAGGCAACAACAATTATGTCCATGGTGTATTCTCGTTTCAGGTCCCTTGGCTTTACACATCAAACCCTAAATGTAAGTTTTGCGATATCTCCCTTTGTAACACAGATTTTAATTTATTTTTTTGATAATTATAATTAATGTCTCACTCAACAACACGTTGTTGTAGGTTGAGTATGTAGAAAACCCCTGTAGCCGAGGCAAATTTCTCTCTGAATATCAGGAAGCTCGCAGATTTGTGTCACCCACAACCACAAGTGTGGTGACAACATTTTCCGGTTATGTTAGATGTTTGAATGCGGCGGCGAGAGGGTCCTCCTTCTGAAAAAACCCGGGGTCTGTTTTGGATCCGAGTCTCCGTTTCTTCTTGAGCCAGTGATGCTTGACCCATCCCTCGGGGACCATCAGATGGTGTTTGTAGCATCTGAATATATTTCGTGTTAACACAAAAGTTGAAACATTTATAACTTAGCAAAACCAAGAACTTGTATCGCAAGGTATATTTGTTCACCTTGGCCTTGGAGCAGAACTCGAGCATATGAGTTGTGCCTTCTCCTCGAACGAACTCCAACGTGAAGGTTTCTCCCGTCTTTATCCCGCTGGGTGCACAAAAATCTTTCCAACCTTTTGCCATATAAAATCTCTCCAGCATCCACGGATGAAATCCTGACCAGTTCTTTTGTTGTGTCGCACTCGCAGACCTAGCACCCATGATTTTCCACTTTGATTCATTAGATCAATCACGCACCATCTCTTGTTCAGACCATTTTTCCTGGTAAAATGTTTTGCAAGAAAACAATTTCAATGTTCAAATTCATATGACTCACGACAAGCACTCTAAAATATTTTTGGATGCTTTCATCGTTGGAGTCATCGAGAACATGAATGATGAACCAGGATTCGATCTTTTGGCCAGTCAAGCTGACACACAGCAGATGTAGACTTGTTCATACACCTGAACAAGAAGAGGACCAAACATCATTACATTGAGAGAGAGCATTGATGCCAAAAAGGGCTATAAAGCGGGAGAAAGATCGATACCAAAGTCGAAGAATTCAACTTTTTTTGAATGATCGTACCTCTCTCTCATTGCACATTGGAATCGGAACAAGAACCATTGGATACGCAAATCCAGATCCCTCAGCATCACCATTACGGAAAGGTTCTTCATCAAATCTCGGCTTGATTTTCTTAAACTTGATCCAAAAACAGCCCAAGCAAAGAATCAAACGATCTACTGACTGTATACTAAGGAACAGCACAATTCAAAACTTGGAGAGAGCTTTGATTGGAGGAGCAATATAGTTAGCTCTAAGGCTTAACCAACCAATATACACAAGATGAAGCAAGCTCTGGATCTCAAGGGTGCTAGTGGGGATGTCTGATTAATAAAAGGCTTTTACTTTTGAATTTTGATTTCGAAACCAACAGTCGGAAGCAACAAATGAAAAGTAAAGTGCCATTTGAGAGAATTATAAAATTTAAAATCGTAAAATTACTTCAAAATAATTGCTTGAGACAAATAAAAGTATAGCGCCTTTTCCGTAAAGATTATGGAATTCAAAAGGTGAAACCGTAAATTAGCGAAAAGAACTGTTACCGTGATACCGCGAGAAATGCACCACCGACATCTGGACCGGACCCACTAAAAAAAACGCCGTCGTTTTACGGTTTCCTCCTCTAGTTTCTCCGCGTTTGGCCTATTCACACTTTAGCGCTGTGCGTTTCTAATTCTTCCTATTACAGTCTTTCCATCCACACTAATCTCCCCCCCCCCATTGTTGCTGCACTTCCTCCACTCTGATTCTTCGATTGAGCTTTTTTGTTTTGTTTTTGGTTCTCCGCAGCGATGGCGCGTCGTTCTGGAGATTGCATGAGATGCCTGGTGATTTTCGCCGTTGTATCTGCTCTAGTTGTGTGTGGGCCTGCTCTTTATTGGAAATTCAACAAGGGCTTCGCTGGATCCACTCGTAGGAACTCTGTTTGTCCTCCTTGCGCCTGCGATTGCCCACCTCCTGTGTCTCTCCTCGAGATTGCTCCTGGTATAACTACCATTTTTTTTTTCTTTCTCGTTTTTGATTGGATCTAGATTTTCCGTTGGATTCGTGATGGCGAGTTTGTCTTCACATTTTTCTTGTAAAATTTAGTTCCTTTTAGAGTAATGATCGGAATTTTCGAGGTGGCCTGTTCCCCGAATTTCGATTTCCTGTGGATCTTGCTCTGAAGCTTCTGAAATTGCCTGGTTTCAATGTTGGATCTTTACATCAACCTGTCTCTTTTTGGTTTAATCTTTTCTTGTCTGAGCAATAAGAAAGAATCTCTGTTATATCGTTTAACAAGTTGCATTTTTACTTTTTCTTTTGCAGGGCTTGCAAATCTCTCTATTACAGGTTAGATCTCGATTCTGAGCTTGGTTTTGTTTAGCTGTTGTTTCTTTTTCTGTAGTTACAATTATGGTTTGATAGTTATTGAGGACCCTTCATTTCTGTCTATGGAAGTGATTTGACAGATTGTTTTTTCTTATGCCTACCACGGTCCTCTTAATATCCTACTGTTATTCCAAAATTCTTCATCTTTCTGAGTCTAGGCTTTTACGAGTTATTTGGAGAACTGAAAGTTTGATGAACCATTAGCCATTAGTTATCCCAATTGAGAGGCTTGATTGCAGAACATGCTTGTCTTGTCACTTGTCAGTGTTACTCTGATAGTTATCTGTGACCAGACTCAGTGTTACTCTGATAGTTTTCTGTGACCAGACTCGTACACGTTTCATGCCCTTTCCTTATCATGATGCATTACGGATATGTAACATATACTTGCTCTTGTATTCTCCTGTCAACACGTTCCTTCTCTGACTTGTGTTGTGAACAGATTGTGGAAGTGATGATCCAGAGCTCAAACAGGAAATGGAGAAGCAGTTTGTGGACCTTCTGACCGAGGAGCTGAAGCTGCAAGAAGCAGTTGCAGATGAGCATAGCCGCCATATGAATGTCACTCTTGTAGAAGCTAAAAGAGTTGCATCTCAGTACCAAAAGGAAGCTGAAAAATGCAACGCCGCCACTGAGATTTGTGAATCAGCTAGGGAGAGAGCTGAAGCTTTGTTGATCAAGGAGAGGAAGATCACTTCTTTGTGGGAGAAGAGAGCTCGGCAATCAGGTTGGGAAGGTGAGTAAACTGATTGCACCTTCTCAGTCTACCCTCAAGTGTTTCTCTCCTAAGAAACCGAATTTTCACAACCTAGCTCAAGAAAAGGGAACTGTTTAATTGTCAAGGAGAAGTCCTATCGTCCACGTTTCTCCTCCATATATGTAGTCTTTTGTTTTGCCTTTTGATTGGAATGTAGCTAAAGAAAGGTTTTGCATTGTATTGACTTTTCTTCATATATAATTGTCCATTTTACTACCACCAAGTTTCACTTACTCAGTGCCGATACTAGAGTATATGTTGCCTAAAGCAAAATCAATAAATTTTACCATTGCACTTTAAGAAAATTATGTGAAATGATTACCAGACGCTAAGAAGGTAATAAAAAGCTTACCGGCGCCAAAAATGGCTCAGAACCATCAAAAGCAGCAGCAATGTCATCAAAATGCGAATAGCTGCTACTCATCGGTTCCAACAGCAACCGATACAGTATCCTTTTCTGCAACAACCATTCAATCAATCACGAGACTACTCATCGATGGAGAGTTCTTCGGTTTCAGGCTCATACAGTGGAGGCCTTGATGATATTTTCACAGAGGATATTCGGGTGAGGAGTTCAGAGATGCTTGCGACCGATGATATGCAGAGATTACTCGAGACATTTGGGATATCAGGCGGGTTTGGTCATATCGATGAGTCCTGTTACGGTCTCAGCTTAGATCGATAAGGGTTATGGGAGTGAAGAACGAGGCAGAGGCTCAGGGAAAACTGTGGTGGGATTGGTTAAGCTTTAAGCTGCATTGAGATGGGGTATCTTTATACGCAAGAAAGCTGGAGAGAAGAGGCCTCAAATTGTGGAGATCGACTAAAGAACTGTAAAAAAATATAAAGTGAGCTTTTTGTGGAAACTTGTAGCAATTACGATAAACTCAAGAGTTCTTTTCACATTCTTATAAAGAAATTCGATACTATGTATTGCTTTTTCATTTTTCTTAGGATAATGATAATTTTAACCTGCAGATAATGGTTTAAATGAATTGATATCGATATACATCCATCGAGAAGAAAGTTAGGGTTCGTTTTCAGCGATGATTTCAGCGATTGCGAGTGAGAGATCCGAGCCTCCTTCTCCTAAGCGTTTGAAATTAGATTCGGAGGAAGATTTGACAAATGATCAAATTTGCTCTTGTTTGTTGATGAATCTCTCTCTATATTGGTTATGGTTGTGGTAGGATACAAGCCTGGAACTTGTCAAGGTTTTGAGAGCAAATTTTCACCCATCAGCTGCGATCACGCTCTACATCACATTCGAAGCCAATGATCTTTCAGATGGTAATCAGACAAAACTGTATCAGGCAGTGGTTCGGTAGTTGCCCGTAGATATTGAAGTATGCTCTTGCTGGCCTAAACCCTTTTGAATTTGGCACAAGGTATTAAGCCCAGATTTTACATTATTCTCTGCATATTGACCCACCATTTCATTCTATGTAAAGAACTACTAAGGTATAAGTTTTATCTGGCTGATAACTTCAGCTTCTTGCTTACTACTAATGGTCTAGGATGAAGTCCCCATCATCTACTGGATGAGCATTGGAATGCTAGGGCTAAGCGTAAGAGGGCTTTGCATTGTAATGCTTTTATTTGTTTGCCTTTTCCTATTATGTTGATTGTATTTTCGCATTTCGTTGCTTATAATTGATATAATAAAATCTAAGTAACTCATGTACTGTGCTTTTTTGCCTCGTTAAACAACACTGGCTAGCCCGAGGAAAATGCTGATTACATATTTTCTCTGTTAGCTTCTCTAGCTTCTCCTACAAGTAATGATGTTTTACAAAACCCCAGACTTGGTGCTACATTACATTTTCTTTTTACAAGAGATTGAACATCGAGCAAATCCAAGAACAGGGCTACATTCTACAGTAAGTACCTCCTTGGATGATCTTTCTTCCGCCCATTGTCTGTGACCCTGTGTTTAGCATTGGTTTGAATCACACTGAGGAAACGACTCTGCACAAGCTTTTGAGTTCAAGAGATCGAAATGAGCATTGCCCGAGTGTTCTGAGTTGAAAGCACATGCGATGCAAAGGATGGAATCTACGAATTGCCTTCTGATTCTCTCTGCTACTACCTCCAGAAACCCAAACCTACCTTTTCCCAAATCTCAAGCAACGATTGTGCTTAGTTTCAGTGATACTAGGCTCATTGGTTAGTTGTTTAGGCGGTGGATTGGTTAAGGAGAGTTTCTCCATCGCGTTTATGAACTTGCGCAGGTGCTTAATGTACTCGGGGTAAGTCTCGAGGTTGCAATGCCCTCCTCCTTTCACCCATAACGGATCATACTTCTCCTTCGCCAGCTCCCACAATCTCTTCCCGTGAGACAAATCCACAATCTCATCATTTGTACCCTGCGCAGGACAATCAGAAATCAATCAACAGAATGAAGACACCAGAATTCTACAGTTGATAAAGCTTACATACATGTATGACAAGAACTTGGGAGTTGACATGGCGAATCTTGTCTATGTTCTGCAGTAAGACATTCAAAACAAAGATATGAGACAGGACCAGACCCAAAAAGAAGACCTCTCTTTTGGTATGTGTTACTTACTTTGTAGATATCGAACCAGAGTGTCATTTTGACAGGATACAAGACCCTAATGCCAGAGAGAATGGCGCTGTGAAGAACAACTCCTCTCAGCCTCTTCAAGCGAGAAGCCATGTGCAATGTTGGCCCGCTTCCTACAGACTGTCCATACAGAATCAGCTCCTCTTGCTTGATCCCATAATCGCTCCTCAAGCAGTTGTACACTGCCTCAATGTCATTATATGTGTTGAACTCAGACGGCTATACCAACAAATTTAAAGAAGCAGAATTTAAGTCAGAAAATAAACAAACAAACACATGAGAATCACATTGAGGGTTTGACATTTGAATGAATTCTCTTTGTTTACCTTCCCTGTTGAAGCTCCATAGCCTGAATAATCATAACTGTTCCAATGACAACAGACAACTTAATAATGTAAGAATCTAAACAAAACCCAAAAAGATTTAAGCTTTTGTAGTATAATGTACCTCATGATGTTGACGCGGAGATGAGCACGGAGCTCGATGAAGAGCTCAACCATTTGGCCAAGATCAGCTGCGTTGCCGTGGGAATAGAGAAGCGTGAATCTCGCAAAAGGGTGTCTCCAGAACGTGGCCACGACTTTGTTACCGGACTTGGTGCTGAGCTGGTGGACTTCCATGTTCTTGTCCGGCGAGACTCCGGCGAAGACCAGCTTCCCGGTCTCTTCATCCTTGGTGACGCCGTATGTTGCTGGCTCCGGCGGGAAGAAGGCGAACTTGGCCGCCACATTTGATGTCACATTACCCATCTAATCAAAATCCCACAAGGAATTTAAGGCAAAAGAGAAAAAGAAGGAGAACTATCAATGAAGAGAAGGAGAAAAACACAAACCCAAAATCTCTCTCTTCTCTCTCTGTCCGTCTTAGAAAAGAATTAAAAAAAAAAATTTGTTTTTTTTTTTGTTTTTTTGTTTTTTTTTGTTTGTTTTGGTGGGTTTGTGTTAACTTGTTGAGAGGTAAATTGGAAGGAAGAAAATGGAGAGAAGGTGGTGGAGGAGACAAGGATGGGATCCGAACTTGGCGGGGGAAAGAAGAAGATGAGCTGTATTATCCTGTGAAACCAACTTCTTCTATACCTCTTCGTTTTTGTAAGGGGTCTTTTATAGAAGGGATTTAACAGTTTCCCTCTTAAGGATTTTAACAAACTATGTGAAATTCAAAATAGACAATAATACTAACGACACACAATGCTTGAACCTCGTGCATAGTTTGATAATTCTGATGGCGTAATACAATAATTCTTTTCTTTTTTTGGTCAAAAAGAAATTCTGTTTTTTAAGTAACTAAAATATTGCGTAAGCTTTTTTAACTTATGTTCATCTTTAGGAGGTGCAAGTTGAATGTTCATTTTTGTAATAACTCAAATGATATCACCGGATGATTCCCATTTTTCTACATTTTAGTTAGTACTTAGTACCCCTTTCGCATTGGAATTTGAGTCAAATATATTGGACTTAGTTTTAAAACAAACTTAGACATATGTATTCTGGAATTAGATGTACATGTAACATTTTAGAATGATCATTCTTACTTGGTTTTGAACAAATTTAAACATGTTTAATTTTATTCAGCTTGCGTCTTGAAATTAGAGTTAAGACATAAGAATGAAGGGCTAGGATTTGGTCAAAGGCTGCAAGTGATGGCCTTTAATTGGAATTGCTGTCAGATAGTCAGACATTCCTCCATCTACTGTATGTCTATTTTTTTTTTTCTCTTGCCCCCTTCTTATTATTTTAACCTAAACTATCTTTAATACTACTTGTACTCTCTTCTTTTTCTTTTGGTCACGTTTTCACTTTACAATTTCTTGTCCCGATTTTTGTTTTAAGTACAATAAAAAAAAAAAGAAAACAAAGGAGACATTTCTGACACTATCTGTGTGCTTTGGACCTTGTCAGCTTCAGATTTTGACCAAGATTTATTAGCAAATGGTGCAATTTAATTATACAAAGTTATGGCTACTTGAGGTTCTAATTTATAAGTGGCCAATGGCCCTTGAAATTCGCCATATTAAATGGGACCAGTTTGTTACAGGTAAATCAATAAATATCTCTTGCAGACCGTTCGTAGTAGATAACTTTTTCTGCAGAGGAATCGAACTGATCCAGGTCTAGTAGAGTAATGGTAATATGCTAATCTAATTATATACACTTTGGATAAGATCTCTAATTATATACACTTTGGATAAGCGAAAATGGACCGTTTTTAGCTTTTTGTTAATCAAAACCTTATACATTTGCATGGTTAGCTTTTAAGACATTGTTCTTGGACCAAAAGAGACAAAAGTGTCTTGAGTCAACAAAAGCATGAGAGTTTTGTGTGGAAGTTTGTGCTCTTAAATCTTAATCATCAATTGTTTGCCCAACAAAAAACAAATTGTAATCATCATATCAAACATCCAGAAAAGCCAAAGGCAAGTAAAAAAGCGACGAGACTTGTAATTTTTTCATTGCTTTTGTTATTTGTGTTTGAAAATTTTGGATATTTATGTCCTACTATAAAGATAAGCATAACATATATATGTAATTTACCAAATTGAAGATTACAACTTCACAAGTATGCATAAACCCGAAAAGTCCAAAGGGTTTCTTCTATAGGTTTGTTTATTGTATACATGGCAAAGCTGTTGTGAGAGCCAACATATTATGATGATCTCTCAAAAAAAAAAAAATCTAAAATCAAAGATAAATGACAAAAATAGCCTATGTTTTCTCTTATTTGTCTGTATGAAAATAAGTAAAGCAGAAGAATAGTTTGTGTGATAGAAACACAAAACTCAAGGTTGAGGGTTTTAACGGTGGATACTGCTTAATGACGTTTCATCTCCTGGAAAATGTTGGAAACTCTGGGAGACAATCTTGGAAGGAACTTAAACAGCTGCACAAGAGAAAAGAAAGTTTCAAATGCAGAAAGAGACAATGAGCAAAGAAGAAGAAACAAAGGAGAGACACAGAAAGTAAAAAAAAAAAAGAGGATGTAAAAGGAGAAGAGAAGATACCCAGAGCTTAACACAAGCATCGATAACAACGGGAACGAGGCAGATAAAAATGGTTATAGTAGATTGCTCAACTTCAAGACCATAATGTTCCATTATTATCTCTAGCAATGTCGCCCATCCAGATTCAGAATGGTACCTACAAACAGAAGCATTAAGTTATACACCTTCTTTGCACAGCGGGTTATTGATAAGAGTCAATCTATTGCTAATATCAGCTATTGAGACCACACCAACTTGGTTTTCCACGTTTGTTTTCTCGTGTTTGTTCTTAATTAAAGCAACGATTAGGACATTTACCCCAAGAAAATGTCGGTGATAAGGATGATGAGAAATGCTTTTCCCGTGTCTGAAATGTTGTTTATGATTTTATATCCCGTAAATTTCAACAAGGCTANGCAACGATTAGGACATTCACCCCAAGAAAATGTCGGTGATAAGGATGATGAGAAATGCTTTTCCCGTGTCTGAAATGTTGTTTATGATTTTATATCCCGTAAATTTCAACAAGGCTACCTGAAAAAAAGTTTACAGAAGAAGGGCACATGTTAACAAAATGGGTTTGACAGCTAGTAGCTTCAAATGAAACTTAGAATGTCATTGTAGGTTGGTGAAATCTACAGTTGGAAACAGAAACTTACTCTACCCTGATTGGCGTACAAAAGAACGAACAGCGAGATCCCAAACACCATGTCAGACCATATGTTGGCAAATGCTTTCCGGTTCTCTAATCTCCACTCCTCTCGCAGCTCCAAGCTGTTGGAAAAATCCGAAGGTAGGAACAAATCAAAATTCTCGGTGAGGCTATGCGTGGCAATTAGCCATCTGGTATACATATCAAGATGAGTGTTCAACACTATCAAAAGAAACTAAAACTGTGGTGTTGAGTCTTACGCTTTACCCCGCAACTCCCACCATAAATCATCATCAGAAAGAGGCGGAGATTTGCCAATCTCGACTTCAAGACGGTACCTAGCTTTTTCTCTATTCAGTTCCTTTACCATCTCTAGCTTCTGATTACGTCTCACATCAAGCGTCTGTGCAGCAAGTGGTACAGTCTTTACATATCTGTAAGTAAAAGCACAGACTAAATAATCAAACTGGGGGCTAACACAATGTAAATAGAGACATAAGCTGTGGTAATTAACAATAACAAATGACGGAAATCACCTGTCTAAAAAGGGCATCAGTACATAATCATGGGCTAGAAAGTCCAATGCCCATGGTATGAGGATCAATACCGCCAAAAACTTTGCCTGTAAAGAGTTACAATGTCAAATGAGCATTGATCAGTCTTCTGGAGAACATTACGATCAATCACACATTATCAATAGAAATGAAGCTAATGTAGCATAGTACAACTCCTTCATAACTCACCGATTTTGAAGATGCATAACGAAAAACACGGTCTTCATATAGAATATCTTCCTCTTCTACTCCTAAAACCATATCCCTCACCATTTTAACCAACCCTCTCTCTGGAATAGCCATTTCATCGAGCTCTGATTGGGTCTCACTTCCCTCTCTGATACCGGCACGGCTCCAAGACTCGACTAAATTATCATCTGAATCCACAATCCAATCCTCCCATTTCTTGCTCACATCATCATCATCATCATCATTATCACCAATCTCCTCCTGACCTTCCCGAAGCTCCACAATGGCCTCTGCTCGTCTCTTCCAAGTCTCGAATTTTTCATCATCAGACATCTCATCATCCTTTGCGAGCTCAGATGTCTCATCAACAATTTCGTCGTCCCTCAAACCAAGCCAATTCCCATCATCATCAAAGAAAAACCTTTGCCACCAGCTTCTTCTCCTCTTATTGCCCGTATGACTATTCTTCTTCTCCGCATTGGGTACAAATCTCCAGAGTTCGTTTCTTCTCTTACCCCGCAACGAAATCGAGTGACAGGGATTATAACCGAGGGAGGACGATGATGAAGATGATTCAGGAACTGAGTTTTGGCTAGTAAATGATAAGCAGTGGCATAAGACCATTGACGAGCTCATCAAGGACATGAATCAAACCCAACATTGTTTGGACTGTAATTCAAGGCAGCAAGACAAATTCTTCAACGAAACCCAGACAAACCAGCATGTTTCTTTGTAAATTCGACAACTTTACAAGCCCTAAACACGGAATTCAGTGAAGAAGAAGAACCTCCGAACGGATAAGAAAGAGGGTTTTCCCCAGAAAGTTACCGAGAGAGAGAGAGAGAGAGAAGCAGAACCCAGTTGCGAGAGGAAGTGGATGATGATGGACCATATGATAGATAGATAATGCCACTCTCTTCTTTTGTTATTTTCTTCAGATTAATCAAAAAATATCTGTTATCCATAAGATTGCTTTTTGGTTTCAAATATTTACATAAAAACTATATATTTTTAGTCAAAATTGCTGTTTTCGTTGGATTTACTCTTTTTGTCCAAAAAACAAAAATTAAAGAAAATATCCCACTTCTTCCAAATATCCGTGTTAGCTATGGACTCGTTGCATCGAGTAGAAACTCTAATCTCGGGGCTCCATCATCACCATCGTACTAGCGCCAACAGGAACAGAGTATCCACATCTATCAAGATCTCAAACTTGGGGAGTCATGAAAACCCCAGAAAGTAAAGTTTCGCTCTTAGTAACTCACTCACTGGGGGTTTGCTCTCTTTTTTTGTTTCACGCATTTTCACGAACACCTTCTGTGCAATCGTCATCAGTTTACAAAACCTTTTGCAGGTGCCAGTGTTTTGATCTCTACGACCAATTGGTTCCATACAAGAAAGCTTGGTCATGGCAGAAAAGCATTGTCAAGGAGAAAAAGGCATTGATTGATAGAAACCAAGACTGTTCAGATACTTTGATTCTGTTACAACACACTCCTGTTTACACAATGGGAACTGCCAGTTCAGAGGATTATCTCAACTTCGACGTAAAGAATGCTCCTTTCGATGTATATCGTACTGAACGTGGTGGTGAAGTCACTTATCATGGCCCTGGTCAGGTAATAATGCAACATTACATTGAAAGTTTATTTGTTTTCTTTTGAGTTCTTCAAGCTAGGAATTTTCAGTGAATGCGATTGTTTGAAAATGCAGCTAGTTATGTATCCTATAATCAATCTTCGAAATCACGAGATGGATCTTCATTGGTACCTCAGGACGCTTGAAGAGGTTGTCATCCGTGTGCTTTCCTCAAGTTTCTCCATCAAAGCTTCCCGCCTTGATGGTTTAACTGGAGTTTGGGTCGGTATGTCTCAAATCTCAACATTGTTTTTAAGATTCTTAGTGTGTTTTGATCTCTTTCGGATGATTTTATTAGTGAACTTATAATAGATCTCGAGATTGATCTCTTCTCGTTTGCAAATGTTATATAGGCAACCAAAAGGTGGCGGCCATAGGTATTCGTGTGTCGAAGTGGATAGCATATCATGGTCTCGCTCTTAATGTCACAACAGATCTAACACCGTTCAACTCGATAGTTCCATGTGGGATTAGAGACCGACAAGTTGGAAGCATAAAGGGCTTGCTTGAGAATGGAGAACACGGAGAGGTCGATGATTTGAGGTTAATAGATATAACTCACGAGTCTTTACTTAAGGAATTCTCTGAAGTTTTCCACCTTCAAATCGAAAAGCAAACAGTTTCAGATCCTAATATTCAGAAAGCTGAGCCTTTCAAACGGTTGGAGTGACAAAGTCCTTGCAATCTCTATAACATTCTTGTAAACTCTTTGAGCATAAAGATCTTTATCCACATAAAATGCCTATTGGCTGTTTGTGACATTGTCTGCTTTTTGTAGATGTGTGTGTGAGATTGGTCTCTCTACTTCTCTTTTGCACACTGTAAGGATTTGTGAGATGGCTTGAAAAGAAAAGTGTTTGAATGCAGTATGCATGAAACCCAAGGCAAGGAAGCTGCTCACAACGGTGTTTGTTAAAATGACTGATAGAAACTCAGATACATGGAAGATGGCAGGAGTTTACAAAAGAGATATAGTTCAAAAGACCTAATTACCAAGACCAAGTTTACAAAGGTACACTAAAAAGATAGCCAAAATATCTAGAAGCCAGAGATTTTGAGAGAAGGGTTTAAGACATTGCTAGTTTCTGAACACATTCGTCCCACTTCTGTGTCTCTTTGCTCAGATAGTTACTCGCATTTGATTCCATCCTTAAAGCCTTTTAAGAAGACACATAAATCAAAAAGCATTCTTGCGTGTTACATTTAGGCATTTGCTGTAATTGAAGGCCAAGCCTATGCGTTAAAGATAGAAAGGTAGCCATTAGAGTAGTCCAATAATGATGAATTCAAATCTGGATCTTTTCTGATTAAATGAGTTTGCTCAGTAGAGATATTCCCATAACTAGCTGATATTCCTTTTATGAGTACCTTTCCTTATGCAGTTTGCTGATGGAGATCCATGTGCTATGTATGACGATCATCAACGGTCCCTTTGTGGTCCATTTAGGTGATAGTAGAATATTCTTCAACTGAAGTACAAGATTATGCTTTAGTGCCTTGATCAAGTAAGTACATAATTGCACAATTAAGATTATATGATCCTAGTTAATGTTTCTAATCTTAGAAGATTTGCAGGCCATCTTACCTTTTGTTTTGCTCTTTCCCATTTCTACAGTTTAAATCGTTCTTTCCATTTCAATGTTGTCAGGCTTGGTTCCTCGGATCACAGGAATACAAGAAGTGGCTCAGGTTCCAGGAAAAGCTTTCAATTAAGCCATTCTTCTTAATGCTCACAGGACTTGGAACAAATGTTTCCATCAAAGGATCTCGGTCTAAATTAATGCTTTCGCCGATTTTCTGGCCAACACATGGAAGAAAACTGAAACTTTAGCTTAGCTTTGGATTGATCGGATAATATCTCCAGAAACTGCGGTGCTTCTTACGCGTGTCTCAAATTCGAAAAAGAAACGGACGTTTGACCTCTAACAACCTGTAGGTACTTGCTATCCTTTTTACTTTCTTTTTGCGGTGTGTCTCCTTTAAGAAACGTATGCTTGACAGATAAAATTGGCTTTTACTTGACAGTCGATCCCCGCGGATGGAAGTCTCGAGGACTCTACTATGCTGGCGCAAGCGTTGCCACGTGCTGTTGACAAGCATCGCGTGCCTCTCCATTTCATCTCCACCTGCTCCATAGTTCAACACAAATGTTCTCTATGCCTTTGATATCCTTACTTTTCAGTTTCTACAGCCCCTATACTTGTGCATAAAACTGTTAAACACTAATCTGGAAAAAAACTGCTTCTTTTATGGAATGATGCCACCATCTACTCCTAAACCTCCTTTTCTTAGCTCCTCACTCGAAGAAGCTCATGAAGATCGAAGATTTAAATGCTATAGGGGTGTTCGGAAGAGGGCGTGGGGCAAGTGGGTGTCTGAAATCAGAGTTCCAAGGAGTGGAAGGCGAATATGGCTAGGTTCATATGATGCTCCAGAGAAAGCAGCTCGAGCCTATGACGCTGCTTTGTTCTGCATTAGGGGTGAGAAGGGAGTTTTCAATTTTCCCACTGATAAAAAGCCGCAGCTGCCAGAAGGTTCTGTCCGGCCTCTGTCCAAGCATGACATACAGACAATAGCAACAAACTATGCTTCACCAGTTGTGTCTGTGCCTTCCCCTACCACCACAATCCCGGTAACAGCTCAAGTTCCCTCTCAGGTTCCTACTTCCCCTGATGCATCTGTTTCTACTGAGATTATAGAGATAGGCGACGAACATTATCTCCCAGTCAACGCAACTGCAGAATCAATATTATCAGTAGAAGACTTACAGCTGGACAATTTCCTCATGATGGACATTGACTGGATAAACAATCTTGTCTGATCATGCGTAACGCCGCTTGCAGTTTATTTTTAGCTTTAATATGGTTTAACTACTAGTTACCTGTGTTCCATTAGCTGCTTATTGTGAGGGTATACTTGCATCCTTGTCTTTGAACTTGTTTTATTTAGCATGCAGTTTGTTGTTCTTGTTTTGCTTGTGTGTGCTCCTTTTTTTTTTTCCTCTACTGGACTTCATGATGAGATGTTAAACATGAATGAAATGAATAGGAGTTGGCGTCTAACCTAAATCTTCTGTTGCGTGTTTGAGGCATTTGTTTTAAATATCGTTCCCACATGATTTTACTCTCCTTTTTCCAATTACCAACCTCTGCATAAACCGATCAGGTTATGAATCGAATTCAACTTGTGGATATGATGCAACTATGTCAGCAAATACTTGTACTAGGCTACAGGTTGTTTTCTTATGTCCTCAAGTACATCTTCAACATAAGGCTCGAAATGGCGTTCTATGATATCTACTCATTTATGCTCTTTGTACTTGCACAATTACATGAGGCCAGCCGATAAAACCTCAAAACATTTTTTTTCTGACTTCTCTTGAAATGGCGTTTTTCCCACAAAGTTTATGGTTAAAGAACTCTATAAATCAACCAAGCCTCTGTAAGCTGTCTGGATTCCAGTTTCGCATTGCTTTTGGTTTTCTTTCCGAGAGTTACACAAATCTCACCATTCCCAATATTGATGATGGTCATAAAAAAAGTACATTACCTTCAGGCTTCAGAAATTGCAGGCTTCGTTTATGGTCTTTCTTTTACATCCATATTAGTTCCATTCTCCTGTTTTCTCATAAGATATATCCTCCTCCCATAAATCATTTCAGGGAACCTTAGCATATTATCACATCAAAGAATCACTTAGCAAAGGCTCAGATTGGTTCCACAAAGTGAGACACAGCATAGCAGCGATCATAAACTCGTTAGATGATCATGTTGGCAGCCGTAACAGATCGGTTCATGTTGCCAAACGATAACAAAAGTATGAAATAGGATCTATGGCCATGTGATATTTACACCCTTGTAAAACAATTTCAGCAAAGCTTTATGAACTAATCCTCACTTCAATTGTTGGAAAATTCTTCAGGAGAGTGCATCAGTGATGCTGCATTTGAACTGTTGAAAGAGAACAGTGCTTAGATACAATCTTCATAAAGGACGCTGAGATTTTCCTTGGTAATCTACAGTCTGAAATTCAGGATTCAATTTTACTGAATCCATAGCATTTGTTCAGTCCCCGTCTCTGCATAACCCTCCTCACTTCTTCTGCACCATAGAAATTACCAGATTCTGTGTGAATCTTGCTCAGCAATACATAATTGGCTGGATTGTCAGGTTCAGATTTCATGAGCTCGTTTGCAATTATTTTTCCTGCCACATCAAGCTTGTCATGAATCTCGCAAGCAGATAGCAGAGAACTCCATATTCTTGGACTTGGCTTCATGGGCATATTTCTAACAGCGTCAAAAGCATCGTCGATCTTCCCAGACCTGCCAAGAAGATTGATATAGCAAGCATAGTGCTCCAATGTGAGTGAAACATGGTAAGTTTTGTCAGCTTGCGTGAATATGGTTTGAGCTTCTTCTACCAGGCCAGCATGGTTGCAAGCCGATAAAACTGCAAGAAATGCCATTGCATCTACTTTCTCTCCACTTTTTATCATCCCTTGAAATATTTCTAAAGCTTCTGAACCATGCCCATGAAGACCGTATGCATTTATCATTGCGCTCCATGACACATGATCTTTCTCATTAAGTTCATAAAATACTTCACGCGCCGCAAGTAGACTGCCACACTTTGCATACATATCTATGAGAGAGTTGCCCAATAAGATATTTGATATGAAGCCACATTTAAGGATGTGAGAATGGATTCTAGATGCAAAACTTAACGATGCTGAACGGGTGCAAGCTGAGACAATAGCCAACAGAGTAACCGAGTTGGGTTCAGTGCCTTCTTTTCTCATTAGACTTAACAAATTCATAGCTTCGGAGCAGTCTCCAGTCTCGGCATAGCCACCAATCATTGAACTCCACATTACAACATCTCTCACTTTTGATTCTTCGAATAGTAACCTAGAGAGACTTACATTACCACATCTGCAGTACATGGTCATAAGAGCAGCTGTTAATCGATCGTCAGAATGGAATCCATGACGAAAAGAAAATCCATGAATCTCCTTCACCAGCCTTAAGCCAGAACCCAATTCTACACAAGCAGGTAGAATAGACAACAGTGTGACACGATTGGGTCTCACGTTTTCTCTCTGCATTGCTTGAAACAAATAAATGCCCATTTCGTAGTTGTGATTTGCAACAAAACCCGAGATCATGGCGGTCCATGAGACCTCATTCTTCACCTCCATTTGATCGAACACATGGAAGGCCGCTGCAGGATCATCAAACTTTAAGTACATATCGACCAATGCCGTTGACAAGAGAACTGATCCCTGCATCCTCTCATCAACGAGAAAAAGAGCATGAAGCGTTCTTGCTACTTTACTGCTGCTTCCCACGCGAGTGCAGAGAGCCAATAGAGATGCAACCAGCTCGGACTTTGGAACAAGACCCTCAAAATACATATCCTTGAGAAACTTTAGCGCTTCATACAGCAATCCATCCTGGCAATAACAATTGACGATGGAGCAATAGCTGACGGTATCTCTTTGAAGCAATTCATCGAATATCTTACGTGCGGAGAATGTGCTAGAGAATTTCGCATACATAGAGATGAGAGAATTGGAAACAACGGTATCACGATCAGCGCCTGACTTGAGACAAACACAATGAAGCTGTGCGCCAGGTAAGAAAGGCTCGTGTTGAAAAGAGCAAGCTTTGATTACAGAAGGAAGAATCGCTGTAAAGCCATTAGTGCCTAAAGGATGAATCTTTTGCTTGTACAGCTTCAATGCTTCATGGTGGAGTTGTTCCGACACCAATCCCTTCAGCTTATTGCCAAGCTCCAAGTTTAGGCGGGAAGAGAAATATCTTGCCATTATATGACGGCTAAGACATCCCACACGAACATACGGTACAAAAGCATGACCTTCACCAATTAGCGAACTTTACTATTATAATATTTTAAATATAAATATAAAGTATAAAATCATTAAACAACAAGCACCCATGGCCTAATGGATAAGGCGCTTGACTTCTAATCAAGCGATTGTGGGTTCGAGTCCCACTGGGTGTGTTGAATTTTTGTAACTACTCTTTATTGTTTTAAAGGAGCATAGATTTTAAGCCCAATAAAGTTGAAAGATGGTGGGCTAGTAATAGGCCCAATACTCAACGTTTGGATACAGAAGCACGTGGGGGGTCACGTGCGTTGCCGTCGAGGTGGCTTTACCGGTGGATCTCGAGTTCCTCCCCCGTTCCCTTCTCGAAGGCGAAGAAAATTGTCGCAGAGGGAGAGAGAGAGAGAGGAATCCAATCATTGCCAGTTATTCTGCTCTTCGAGATATTCAAATCATCCGTCTCTAGAGAATTCCAGATCAAAAGAATCTGGCAAGTGGGCGATCCTCGGATCCCGAGTGAAAAAATTTCTGGTTTCTGAAGCCTCAGGCTCTGATGATCGATTGTTTGATTTTGCAGTGGTTTCGGCATTTTTCCTGTGGTGGTGGTAGTGGGAAGGTGATAGGATATGGCGCAGGAGCAGGAAGGAGCGGTGGTCGAGACCGGTGAGCAGAATGATTCCGCCGTGGCCGCAACCTCCGATAGCGTGGGGAAGAAGCGAAAGGGATTCTTCTCGCGTATTTGGAATGGGATATTCAGGGTTAGGGGAGACGATTTCGAGAAGAGACTTCAATACATTTCAAGGGAAGAAGCGACTGTTCTATCCAGGATGAAGCGCAGATCGATTACATGGAGGAAACTCACTAGAAATCTCATCGTTTCCTCCGTGATATTTGAGGTCAGCAATTTCCTTCCTGTGAATTTGAATTTGATGTTTTAGTTAATTTGAAAATTAAGCCCAGGTGGTAAATTTGTGATGAATATGGTAAATTTGCTTCCTTTCAGGTAATCGCAGTGGGTTATGCGATCATGACAACCAGAACGGAAGATTTGGATTGGAAAATGAGGAGCTTCCGGATCTTGCCAATGTTTCTCTTACCTGCTGTGTCTGCTCTTGCTTATTCTTCGATCGTCAACTTCTCAAAGATGTGTGAGTCTCGTGTTTTTTTTTCATTTCGTGTAAGATGTTGGTGTTTTCTCGTAGCTTCAATGTTTCTATAATCGCTTCTCTGTGTAAAAAATTGGTTGTATAGTTGATCGCAGAGATCAAAAGACCTTGGAAAACCTTCGAGCAGAGAGGTTGGCTAAAATCAATGAGCTTAAAGAAAGGACCAATTATTACACCACACAAAAACTTATCCAGGTGAGATACTAGTCTTGAACAATGAGAATTATGTGACTGCGGCTTGTTCGCATAACAGCATCTTGGATTCTGCTCATATTTGGGATAATGGCGATTATGAATAATTCAACGGTTTATCATTTATAGTTACTGTGATAGTGACTGTGTTCAAAGATTGGTTGCCGTATGTTGAGCTCGTGGCAGATTATGAATAGAAAATTGAAATCATAGTGTGGCAGTTAGAATTCATTGTGTTTATCGCCACGGTGACAAGCGTCCATACCTGAATATAGCAAGAGAAAGACATAAACTAGTTGTTTTGAAAGTACTTCTTGTACGCGGTTCATACCTGTGTAATATGTTCAATAATTCTAATGAAAGGAATGGATGTTTGTCACTGTGACTTGAGGAGCTTAACTACTGCAAGTAGAGCTGGTGTTAACATAAGCCTTTTGATGCAGAGATATGACCCCGACCCAGCTGCAAAGGCAGCTGCTGCAACTGTCCTGGCATCCAAATTGGGTGCTGATTCAGGCTTGAAAGTATTTTTAGGAGATGAATCCCAAGTCGATCCATCCTCGGGCAAGAGCAATGACATGGAGGTCAACCAATCACGAGGGCTGAGGAATCGAAGACAACCGAATTCTAGACCCCACAGTTCTGGGAGCACTTCAGCGCATCATTCTGATGATGAGTCTCGCCATTCTGGTACAAGCGAGAGATTTCCAGGCACCGGAGAGCAAAACCAGCAGATGTTGGTTGAGCATTACAGCCCTCAGGGATATGCTGCTCCCGATGGCAGTTGGATCTCACGCATCGCGGCTCTACTCGTGGGAGAAGATCCCACACAGTCATTTGCACTCATTTGTGGAAACTGTCATATGCATAACGGTGAACGAATCTCAAAGCATCATCCTTTACCTGAATATTCTACTATATGCTGGCTTCTAACATGATTGTGCAATGTGTTTCATAATTGCGCAGGACTTGCTAGGAAAGAGGATTTCGCGTACATTACATATTATTGCCCTCACTGTAACGCTCTGAACAAACCGAAGCATTCAGAGGAGAACCCACTTATTCCTCCTGTTTCCGCTTCACTGGTCACAGACTCTCCGACATTGATTGAAACCAGTGAAGTGGTTAATAGCAGCAGCTCGACTAGTGAACGTGGGAATAGCCCCACCCCAGAAATAAAGGAGGAAGCTGCGACTACTGAGACCAGGACACTGAGCTGAGGTAGATCCAGTTAAGCTTAAGAAGAAGGCTTTCGGGTGTTTGTGCTACAGAGAGAGAGAGAGAGATTGTGTGCGTGTGTTTGTGAATGCGAGTACTTTCAGGTAATTTTATGGTATGAATTGCTAATATCTGATGCTACTTTACAATTTTTGATTCTGGTCTATACAACAAAGACAATAGGGTTTTGGTGGGTAAATATACGATTCTAATGTCTTAAACGATGATTGTTATACGTATTTGGGGTTTCATTCTCTTTACCTTACAGATTGTCTCTGTATTTTTGTTAATGTGGATCCTTTTGTTTTGTACTAGTTTATTTACCTTTATTCAAACTTCAACTTAAGAGTTATGGACGGTGTTAGATGTTTTTTTGTCTTTTGCTAGTTCATGATATGAATGTGACTTTCGCAAGAATCTGCATGTGCAAGATTACTGCTTTTTAAACCATAAATCGTAATTAATTACCAAATTTCTTTGCAAAAAAATGTGATGATCACCACTCTAAAGTCTTATTAAACTTTCCACTAACCATATTTTAACCAAAAGAAAAAGCTTTCCGCCAAATAATTGATCTGATCAAGAAAAAGGAAGTGAGAGCAATAAAAAAAAAAAAATTCAAAGATGGAAGACCATTATCAGAGGGAACTTTATCCTCCGTCTCCACTTACAATATCCGTCTATTTAAATTAGCAAGGAACATCAGAAAAATTCAGGAAGATCAAATTTCAAAAAAAACTCAGGAAGATCAAATTTGTTTTGAGAGTAAAGAAACATGAGCTACGAGAAGAAAAGTTGGTCTTTGTTGTTGATTATCTTGAAGCTGCTACTTTTGCAGATCCTTTATTCTGCAGATCTGGCTGCTTCAATCCATTGTCGAAAGGAATGTGGAGGAATCAAGATCGAATACCCTTTTGGAATCGGAAATGATCATTGCTATCTGGACAAGTCTTACGAAATCGAATGTGTAGCTGATACCACTGCTTCAGGAAAGGCCGTCCCTTTCCTTTCACTAATTGGGAAAGAAGTTGTGAAGATCTCTCTTCCGTTTCAAGAAACTTACTATCATTCTTAGTCAGTAGGGGAAGTTCGTTATCTGACAACTGGGGTAGTTCGTGTAAGAAGCCTGATAACAACCGCAGGATGTTTCAGAGATGGGAAAGAGTCTGCGGAATCAGTAATGGACTTGACGGGTACCCCCTTCTTCATTCACGATGTAAACAACCTCGTAGCAGTTGGTTGCGACAGCAAAGTTTCGTTGACACATATAAAGCCGGACATGGTGGGATGCGAGGTGAATTGCAATACAAGCAAAGGGTCGAATATCAATAGCATCCCTTTCTACGACAGAACGGGTTGCTCCAGCCGCAACGTCTTGTCCTTGACTAACAAGCGGGTTTGCACAGAAAGGAAACCTGAAGAAACACAATGCGATGGTGACAGATGCTGTCAGGCGAGTCTACCTGGCGAGCCTCAACAGGTTCTTGGTATCAGAATAGAGAGCAAAGTTGGAAGCTCGACGGCAAGAGAACAATGTAGAGTCGCCTTCTTAACAGATGAATTCTACACTATGTCTAATGCGACAAAGCCAGAAGACTTGTTTGCTAGAGGATTCGCTACGGTTAGTCTAGGATGGGTGATACAGACGAAGAATCACTCCTTCTTCAACTCCTTGGCCTGCAAGAACTTAAAAGATTACGTCGATAATAGTTACTTTGTTGAACAAGAAATCAAGTGTTCATGCGGTTATAACAAGGTTTCTGGGCTTAGTTATGGAAATTGTGGATGCAACTACGGTTACCAAGGTAATCCATATGTTTTCAACGGATGCGAAGGTCGGTATATGTTCCTTCCTTATGCTCTCCCTTTTTATGTGCAACCATCCTTTGAGCTTTTACAAATCATCGCTAGGCCTAGGTGTTACTTCATCATTTATTTGATTATATATATAACATCATGATGAATATTCTTCGACTCTAGATGTTGATGAATGTAAAAGCAAACAACATTGTAAAGAAAGCCAAACTTGTGTGAATACTGCTGGAGGTTATCACTGCGTGGGAGATAAGACTAATGCAATACTGATAGGTATATCGCTGTGTTTTCCTTTGAGTCGCAGATTTAAAGCTTTTTATAAAGCAAATCTTATAATATTCTTGTTCGGTATATCAGGGGTGGGTGCAGGTTTTGGGGTATTGGTCCTAGTTGGTGGAGTGTGGTGGTTGAGAAAGTTTCTGATAAAGAGAAAGATGACAAAGAGGAAGAAGAAGTTCTTCAAGCGTAACGGGGGAATACTGTTGCAACAAGAACTGAACACAAGACAAGGCATTGTCGAAAAGACGAGAATCTTCAGCTCGAGAGAATTGGAGAAAGCCACCGAAAACTTCAGCGAAAACAGAGTTCTTGGACAGGGTGGTCAAGGCACAGTGTACAAAGGAATGCTCATAGATGGTAGAACGGTTGCTGTCAAGAAATCCAAAGTCATAGACGAAGACAAACTACAAGAGTTCATCAACGAGGTCGTGATTCTCTCCCAGATCAACCACAGACACGTCGTCAAACTCTTGGGATGTTGCCTTGAGACGGAAGTTCCTATTCTTGTTTACGAGTTTATCCTTAACGGAAACCTCTTTCAGCATATCCACGAAGATTCTGATGATTACGCTATGATATGGGGAATGCGTCTACGCATTGCTGTGGATATCGCAGGAGCTCTTTCTTATCTTCATTCTTCTGCGACTTCTCCAATTTACCATAGAGATATCAAATCATCAAACATATTACTAGACGAGAAGTACAGAGCCAAAGTGGCTGATTTCGGAACATCGAGGTCAGTAACTATAGATCAAACTCATTGGACAACGGTTGTTTCAGGTACAGTTGGATATGTGGATCCGGAGTACTACCGGTCCAGCCAATTTACTGAGAAGAGCGACGTTTATAGCTTCGGAGTTGTTCTCGCTGAGCTTATTACTGGAGATAAGCCTGTCATAAAGCTACAAAACACTCAAGAAATAAAAAGCCTAGCGGAGCATTTCAGAGATGCCATGAAAGAGAAGAGATTTTCTGAAATCATGGATGCTCGAATAAGAGATGACTGCAAACCGGAACAAGTAATGGCAGTGGCAAATCTGGCGATGAAGTGTTTGAGCTCGAGAGGAAGGAATCGTCCAAATATGAGAGAAGTTTATGCCGAGTTGGAGAGGATATCTACTTCTCCAGAGGATTATCAGGTGCAGATGCAGATTGACTACGAAGAAGAAGAAGAAGAAGAGGAAGAAGAGGAAGTTATGAATATAATAAACAGGAACGATTCTTGGAGTATGATCGGTGTTACTGCTCCAGTTGTGGTTTCACCTTCTTCTTCAGATGCTGAACCATTGTTTCCTCGTCTCACATGGTGACTCGGTCAGATTAAAGTAATGATGAATAAATTTGATGATCTTCTTAATAAATTTGTAACATAAATGTTGTAAGTCTGAGTTTCCCATTTAGGATTGACTGTAAATTAGCACTTGTTTTGTAATATATTCATTTTAACAAAAATGTTTATCATTTTTATTAGCACATGTTTTGTTTTACGTTTTTGGGGTTTAAATCTTTTATTTCTCTTTACCTTTACTGATTGTCCCTGTATTTTTTGGTTTAAGAAACTGGATCATATTTTAATTTTAATACTGTGGCCTGCAGTTTCTTTGTTTTAAGATGTTTTTTTTTGTATTTTGCTAGTTGATGATATGAATGTGACTTTTGCAAGAAACTCCATGTGCAAGAGAACTGCTTTTTCTTTTATTTTTAATCATATTTCGTAATTAATTACCAAATTTCTCTGCAAAAAAAAGTGATGATCACACCAATTTAGAGTTTTAAACATTCCACAAACCATATTTTAAACCAAAAGAAAATTAGCTTTCCTTCGCTTGTAGACCAGGTGAGAGGAGGAAACATTAGTGGAATGAGATTGTGATTGCGTGTGTGTGATTGTGGATGCTACAGTACTACTCGTTCAGGTTAATTTTAAGCTTATGAATTGCTAATATCTGAAGCTGCTTGAATTTTATGATTCTGGTCTGTTTCTATTACAACAAGACAATAGGGCTTTGGTAGCGATTCTAAATGTCTCTGTATAGGTTAATTTAGTAATTATCATTTTCACACCGGTGACACAAAATTTACCGCGAGTGGGAGAAACACACGTGGAAGACCATCAACTTTATGTTCTTTAGGAGCACATCCATCAATGGCGGATAGAGGTTCACAGGTCACCGTGCTTTTGGAGAACTCACCTGGTCACTAAATCTTTCTGTCGACGAAGATGATCGCGCAAGAGCAAAGAAGCGATAAGGCTCTCGTTGTCGCACGAATCAATTTTTAAGATTTAGTGTTTCTTCATTTTCTTACCTTTTCTGGTTCCTTAATTCTCCCAGAGTAAGTAAGTGTATAGTGACATGGATATTGGGATTAACAACGGATGGAGAACTTCGGTAACTTCGCAAGGCCCAAGAAATTTCCTGGGTTTGCCCAGATCCTACCCTAACACAATTCCCAGGTCTCTATACATTTCTAAATCTGTCTTCTTCTTTTTTCTGGGTTTTTGATTTGATTGGGGGATAGCTCTGTTTCAGGGAGAGAATCCATGTGAGTGGTAGTAATGTTCTTAGTGGCAAAAGATCAATGCTAATTTCAAGTTCAAAGAAAGCGAATCTCTCTGCTTCGAGGAAGCAGAGAATTAAGCTACAGATCAATGAAGAAAAGAAGCTCACTTTCAGTGAGTTCCTGAAACACCCATCTGGCATGGAGGCTGTAATCAACGCTAAGGCTTTGCAGAGTTATCATTTAGTTGATGATAGTAATAATACTTACAGGTTCTTCTTTTAACCCTCTAGTCTCAATGTTCACAGGGCACTGAGAGCTTCTCTTATCTTTCAGTTTCTACAAACTTGTCTGGATAAAGGTCTTTGCAAATGTTTCAGCTTTAGGATCTTCATCACATTACTGTTATGTGTAGCCTCTTAGTTTGCTCGGTGGCTGCGGAAACTTTGATGTCTCTCATCAGTTAGATTAGATATGACATGTTATATCTCTAAGCATAAGTAAGAGTGTATCTTCAGACATAGATAGCAAGTGGATTATATATAGTAAACCTAGATTTATTTTGTGGATATTCAATCAACCTTGTTATATTGAAATATGCTTTTATCTTGGAAAGAGAGATAGTAAAACTTTGTCTTACAGTGCAGATGTACATTGCCAAAAATTCAGTTAATGAGCTTTGAAGTTTCTCCAGTACTGGTTTTGAGGGTCACTCCCACACAGGAAGATTGTACAGTTGAGCTGCTTTCCTGCAAGGTTGAATGAAAAGACCCACAATTCTGTTTTATTGAATATTTCTCTTGTTATCTCTCTACCGACGAACGAATGTTTTGATCTGCTGTCTTGCAGTTGGAGGGGTCACAGTTATTGGAGAACCAAAGCGAAAGGTTTTCAGGTAACCTTTTTCTCGTAAACAAATCATTTGAAAGTACCACTGCAAATCTGAGGTTTCTGAATTTATTTTTCCGTTTCGTGTTTGCAGCAATTATGACAAACTGCATGACTTGGAACATGGAAGATCCAGAGCCATTTTTGGAGGTTGATGTGAGACTGAAAGTCACTCTAGAGGTTGCGTATTGCAGTTCAGTTTTTTCCATTTGTTCATCATTGTGCAGATAGGTCATATCGACTTGTGTCTCGCATGCTGCTGTTAGACACAGCTCTGTATCAACAATTGTGCTCAAAACTAGGCTTGTGTATATGAATAATCTTTAGTTCTGCTGTTCATACAAACCTCCTTTGTTCATGGCAGATCTCAACGCGGCCATTCACAATGCTTCCAGTATCAGCTGTTGAGGCTCCTGGGAATCTGTAAGTAAGGCATTATTGTTCACTTTACCTCTCTGCTGCTGCTTGGCTCCAAGTTTTAAGCAGTGTTTATATTGATATGATGATGACAGAGTGATGCAGACACTGGTAGATACACTAGTACCTGTTCTGCTTCAACAGTTACTCAAAGATTACGAGGAATGGATTCAAAAACAGCAACAATTCTTCTTATGAGAACAATGTATACATAACTTCTTAATCAATTACCAATATTTTGTCAATGGAAGATGTGAGATTTATTGGTTTGTTTTGCCACTTGAGATGATATGTGTATTAGAGACAGTTCCGTACTAAGAAAAAAAGTGCTGAAGTACAAACATTAATAAGGTCAAAAGAAATTTGATTCACTTGTAAACTTTGGTCTTTCTTTTTGTCATAAAAATACAGCATAATAATACATCACTCCATCATCAGCACAAGTCTCTTTTCTCGGTATCCTCTAATCCTAAAGGCCGACCCAGTAGGAACGGCCATTTGTGTTGTGCATAGGAGATGGAGTAGGGGAAGACACCGACCATTCATACCAAACCTGAACCCGAACATCAGAGGATCAATAATGGTTCTCAAGACTAAAGAGTTGCGTAGAATCATTGTGGTTTTAACATTTTTTACCTTTGAGGAACCACAACACCTCCAGAAGTGTACTTCTAGTGGAGAATCAGGGTGAACCTCCACAGGCTTCCTCAATGGGAAGAAGATGGGGAACCTGCAAAAAGGGCACAAGATATCAATATGGGATTTTTTTCCCGTTCTTTTTAAGCAAGAGGCTAAACAGGAGAGAGCAGTTCAACTGTTTAACGCCATATTTAAACATTAAGCCATTACCAGCTGAACATGTTTGGTGTTGCTGTTGTTGGCTCGATCCCAAGATGAACATCTTTATAAAGGACGGAATCAAAATAGCCAGCGAATCCTGTTTTGTTCAGTTATGCATGATCACAGTATATTTAATTTCAGATTAGTAAATATGGAGATAATCAGTCATTCCCAGTTCCAATGACAAAAGACAAGAAAAGTGTGTACCATGCACCAAGGCTGAGCCAGCGTCGCTTGGTAGATTGAAATGAAGCTTTTTGTAGCGTTGGTTGTTGGCTTTTGTTGACAAGTTTGGATGAGTAAATGTGAAAACCTAATTAAGACCAAAACAAAACACCTGAGATCAAGATGGACAAGACGTATTCAAAGAGAAAGCTTTAACCTATTTAGCAATCCTGAAGACAGAGAGAGACTCACAGATTGGGAAGGAGCAAGTCTAGCTACACTGTGCAGTTTGACGACATATGGAGTTTCAAAGTGCGCAAGATCTTTATGAGCCTTAACCTGCCAAATAGTGTAAAAGACTAAGCTTAACCGGAAATTCTTGTGAGAAAGAGTACACAGCAGAAACCAGAAGAACCTACATCATTGTAAAGCTTCGAAGCTGTTACAGGTTGTATGAAACTTGTATACCTAAAAACGAAACAATGATGATACTCGAGTTAGGGAAACAGATGTAATGTCCTTCAAGCTTTAAAACTGGCCTAGCAATTATTAGACCATAGTTTTTTTTATGGAAATTCGGCTAAGCGAAGGAGTACACATACGAGGATGGTATTGAAATTCCATCTGGCTTCAGAAACCTTTGAGCTCCATCAAGACACTCAGGAGAAAGTTCATTGTCTCCAAAAGAACCCAGCAGTTCGCTAACCTGAAGAACAGAGGCAAACAAGAATTAAATGAACTGTATAGTGTCGGTACAAAGTAATAGCTATCAAAAACTGTATATACTTACCAATATATCAGCTTGCTCAGGAGCATTCCAAAAACGCATGTCGCAGGATATTATCGTAACAATGCCTTCCCACCCCTCCATCTTAACCAAATTCTGTCAGAAAGGATAACAATGGTCTATGAGTTGATTAACAACTGCTCCGCACGTCCGAAAGAAACAACATAAAACATAACCATGTTTAAATTGACTCGGTTGGTTACAACTCACATGGAGCGTTACAACTGCATTAGGATTCTTTTCGACAGCATAAACTTTCAACTTGCGATCAGTTTCTTCAGCTGCCTGGGAAAGGAAACCAATGAACCACAATAGATTAAGAAAAATTGAACTTGAATTTCAAAAGTCTCATTGTGATCAGCATGGAATTGCATCAGAACTTTACCTGCAACGATGCCCTCACAAGGGGTCCTCTTCCTGCCCCCACAACCATCAAGACCTACAAACTATAACTTCAGTACTATTGAAGTATTTTATAAGGTTACCAAAAACAAAACTTATACATGAAAATGCCAAAGCAAAACATTGACATGTGACATACAGTAGTTAACTCGGACGCCTTTTCATCAGGGACCCTGTCCACCAAGGCTTTTGCAACTGCCCTTTGATACTAGCAACACAAAGATGGACAAAAGTTAAGCACGCCATTTATAACAAGCATGCAAAACATTGAATTGTATAGCAAAATTCATCCATCAGATGTTAGAAGAAGAGTAGTTCAGAAAACAGAGGTGTTAAATTTAAGATGTAAAGGAAATTAAACTAGCATACGCAACATACTTGGATGTATTTGGCAGAGTCTCTCTCAAACGTCTCATAGGTTTGGGCTTCTAGGTTATCCATCAGAGGCTGTATTTAAAAAACAACAGAAGCACATTACCGTAAGAATAGAGTATTTTCATGACAGGGTAAGGTATTATGATGAACAGACAGAAATCAGTATTACTTATGAAGAGAGACTAACCTGCAGGGGTGCCTGCAAAAAATCCCTGTACCCAAGCTGTATAAAGAATAAGATAACCGTTAGAAATGAGTTCGGTTTTGCCTGATTGCATGTCTTGTGATTTAAAGAAAATAAAATAAAATAGAGAGAACTGAGACAAAGGATCCGGAAAACGACCTCTATGCGTTCCTGTTCAGGAAGTGCTTCCATTTTTTGGAACAGATAAGCAACATAGTCCAAATAGGACCGCAGGGGATGCCTCTGCCTACCTGAGAACCAAAGCATTTGGGGACTTGTCAAAAGACAACGCTATATACAAGCGGTTTAGCAACATGGAACAGCTATGCTTATAAATGATGTCCATTATAGATTGAACTACGAAAAACCAAGCCCAGAGTATAACAGCTAATTGTGACCAGACAAAAGAAAATACAGGAAAATTACCCTCAGTGTTAGAATCAAGAGCCTGTGGAAGATTATGAACAGGCTTTCCAGAAACTACAACCTGCAATTACAAGATCGATGATAACGAGCCCCAGGAAGAGAGTAATAGATATCTATTTTTTAAATCAAAAGAAGATTCTTGTCACAGAATGCAAATAATCAGAAAAGAAAAAGAATAAAAAAAGCTGATCACATAAAGAAAATGAAATTTAGTGTTATATATATTAAAAATTGTGATATTTAGTACCTGGACAGCATGATCAAAATATCCTGCTATTAGCTTTTGGTGGCGTTTTGACAAGCAAGGATAACCCCGAGCATTTGTTAAGAAAGACTGCAAGACACAAATAAGAGCATTTTGTGAATCACAAGAGTTCCAAATCGAGTTTTTAACGATGTAGTAATAAGGTGAGGCACTTACATCAGTGCTTATTATGGCTGCTCTCACAGACTCTCCCATCCAGCGTCCTAGTGAAGTTTCAGAGGGTAGCGTACTCCTGGATAAAGGAGATGGTGTTATGTTTGCGGAAGGAAAAAACTTCAAAAAAAAACAATCAAGAGTTTCCCCCAACTCACATAACATCAAGAGCAACAGACAGCTTACTGTCATGCTCACAAAGAAGACGAAATGAATTCCACTGTTCCCAGGAATCACTCTGCATAGAACCGAATATATTATCAAATGCACCATGACATAACAAAAAAAGCGTACTAAAAACTTGAACAGATAGGGACATTCATTAGTATTTATAGGTGTGAAAGGCCTATAAACACAAGCAGGCCAAAAAATCTGAGAAGGCACAGAAAATAAGAACAATCTGAAGTTTGCAGAAACTTTGATACTACGTCTTACCAGACCATCTGAGGTAGCATCCATTAAATCACCATCAGACTTCACAAGTGGAACCCTCAGCCATAACTTCTTAGCAGAATGACATTTAAACAAAACAAAAGTAAGAAGAGGGAATAAAGTGTTAGAGCTTGACTGAAGATGCTCTTGTAAAGAAAAGGCTCATTTTCAATAAAGCTTGACCGAAAGCAAGAAAGTCGTAAACCACCTGCAAGTTAGTCAGCCCTTGTAAGATCTGGTTCACACATCTGGCATAATTGGCACACGAGGTCCCTTTAGGAGTAGGTAGAAGGCATGCCTGAAACAAACAACAAACATGAGCAAGACGCAATTAATCATCAAGCATCAACAATCTAACGCAGGAAAAGAATCACAGCCAATGAAAACAAAGAGCGGCAAATAAGACAATAGGGCATAACTTAAATCCATGAGATTCACAAGCACCTGTAAGGAGAGATGTGTAGCCCATGCTATTTCTTGCTTCAATGTGGTTTCTGAATCCATTCGCAAGACCTCATCTTCAGAATCCAAGTCAATCCACGAACTAATTTTGCCTAGAGAATGGAAATTACCACTAATCAAAACCCAACATTCATAACCAACAGAAAAGAACATAGGGGGAAGCAAAGAGAATCATACCAACGACATGACTGCTCCACTGAGAAGGTGCCAAGACTAAGTCAGAGCCAGACACGGGAAGAACCTGAGTATCCGAACCGTTTCCTTCCACCAAGCTCGGCCTATACGAAGGGTTCATCTGCGTAACAGCATTTCACAAAGAGCGAAAAGGAAACTCCATCAGAGAGACAGAAAAAAAGTTGAATCGCCAGTTCCACAGTAATATCAGACAACTAGACAAGGGCGTGAAAATCAGGAGGAAGAAACAAACCAGAGGTGCGAGGACATAGTCAAAACCGCCGGTGGAGATGTGGAAGGAGAGAAGAGAAGGAACATCGTCGGAGAAATCAGTCTCAACGCCGCAGTACCTAGATTCGCTCCTCTCCCATCCTCCTCTCTCTCCGAGCGGCATCTCTTCTCTCTTCTCTCTATTGAGCAAACAAGGAGTGAAGGAATTGCAGATGGAAAATGAATCTTTCCTCGAGCCGACGACGAAGAAGAAAGGGTTCTGGGAGGGTTTAATTTACAGATGTGCAGATTATATCGGGCTTTTTTATGGGCTTTCTCATATGCTATATATTTGTAGGCCCATTTATGCTCAGTTCCAAAAGCTCCAACGCAAACCGCGTAAAAAAAATTCTCTTATAATATTATTTAAAATGTTAATTGGTTTGTGGGGTGTTTTCGTATAAAACTTATTTCAGCAGACATTTCCCCAAAACAATATCAAAACACTAACAGATAGAACCAAATCCAAAAGATTATTTAATCAAGAATCTGAGTAGATATATACAACTTAGAATGCATCAATGCTGCTCACAGAGAGTTCATAGCATCTTTAAAATCAAATATATTTTTAAAAAAGTAGAAGAAAACCAGAACTAGGAACGAATTCTTTTTTTCCTAATCAAACAAGCAGTATAAATGAAAAACCCAATAAGCAGATCATTCACTCAAGCTTCAATCTTGAGATTAACATCCCTGGAGGAAGAGTTGCCATCAATGTTTCCGTTTTCAACTTCATCAAAATGGTCTTCACGGGCGTTATCAGCGAGCATCAGAGCGACCAACCAAAAAAGGCACGAGTCCAATGACACAAAGGCACCTCCACCAAGCAGACCGGTCTTAGCCGTGGGGCAACTGGTCTCTAAGTTCCGATGAACATTACGGGTCAAGTGAAGTTGCTCTGTAATGGTTGGCCATAGCAACAGAGACAATGCCAGTCCCGATGTTATCCTACAAGACAAAACCATAAGCCACAAACAACTCTTTTCATAGAATCAATAAAATTCTACACCACCAATGCATTGATTGAACCAATGACTGGGGGGTATTTGGTATTTCAAAATATGTATTGCCGAAACCAAAATGAGACTGAAAAGGAGAGAATATGCTTACAAGGCAATGTTGAAGAACACAGAGAAGCTGGTGCTTTTAAACAAGACAGAGTTAGGAACAGACTTTCCCTTGTAAGAGATGAACAAGGATTTGTATCCTGCTACAGTGCAGGCGAGGAGAAAGGCGGCAGAAAGGTATCCCAAGGCAACAGTTGGATCAGATGGATATTTGCAGATAACTACTCCCTTTCCGTTTATTGGAGTCCCAGACGCAGGCTAAGATAAAAAAAAAAACCCAAAGAACATAAACAAAGCTCACAATCAGATATCAATTACGAAGAAGAAAGTCCGAGTGTATAGGCAATTAGGCACTAATAATCATATGAAAAGCTTTTGACATACAATCTCCTGGAGAGATCAATGACAATGCAAATTACTGATGAGGTCAAACAATCGAGTAGAAAGAGTCAGATTTCCCTATGGTTTCAGTAAGACCATCGAAATTTATATCAAACAATTGGTTTCTCTATCATTAGATATAGCTATGAAGCTGTGAAAAAAGAGTATCGCACAAGATCACTGTTTAATGCTACTCCAACAATTTGGGAGCAATTTTCCTGTTACTAAAACAAATCTAACATCTTCCATTCAGCAACATGAACACAAGATAGCGCAAACAACAAACAAAAGCATCTTAAACAAACAGGAAATCAAGGGGATCTATAATTATGAAGCCGTAACAAAGGGTATTGCATGGGGATCACTGTTTTATACATACAACTCAAAACAATTTCAAGAACAAATCTAACTTGCGCTATTCAGCAACATGGACATAGGATAAGCACAAGCAGCAGCAAGCAAAATCATCCCAAACAAACAGGAAATCAAGAGACTATGTACACGAAATTCAACAGTGAAAAAACAGGTTGTTGACTTATTACCTTCTTGTTCTCCGCGATCACTCCGAGAACAAACGACAAGACGCCGAACAAGGAGACGATCAACGACATGTGTTTCATAGTAACCGCCATATCTTCTCTTCTTCTCCGTCTACCCTATTTCATCCGATCACAGAGATGCAAAATCCAATTACCTCAAACAGAAAACACAAGGGAAAAAATTCTTCCCCAAAATAGAAATCGACTCAACGAACAGCCGTCGGGAAATCAACGAAAGCAATAGGGGAGACAAAAAAAAAAAAAAAACTCACCGAGACGACGAATCTGGCGACTGAAGGAAATTGGAGGATGTGGGTTTGGTTCGCTTTGATTTGTTTTACAGATAAACTTCTCCAGTTGCACTGAGAATTCGGATGAGCCCTTAAAAGGAGAATTCGTCTCATATACCCCTTTCTCTTAAAGAGAAAGCTGAAATATCCCCCTATTTTTTTTTTCCGTTTCTAATTAATTTTTATGCAGAAAATATAAGGAGAAAGACGTAAAAGCCTAAGAGTTATATATAATTACAGCGTCTGCCACCGACCCACCCATCTGATCCAAGTTTTTCGGATCCAACCCGAATAATCTGAAAGAAACTTAAGCCGATGCGCCGTGTTCAACCTAAAATCGAGCCTCTTTCACAAAAAACACAAAATCCTGAAAATCTCTTAATTTTGAAATCGAACGACTCCTTTTCAATCGACCCTCTTTCATCTTTGTTCGTAAATCTAGGGACAACTACGATTTTGAATTCTGTTTCCAATCGATGGCTAGGACAAAATGGACACGAAAGAAGAAGAAGAAAATTGTTCGAGATGGCGAGAGGGGTTCGGATCCGCCTGTGGTAGCCGCGGACGAAGAAGAAGAAGAAATAGCCGCGGACGAAGAAGAAGAAGAAGCCGCGGACGAAGAAGAAGCTGCGGACGAAGAAGAAGCCGCAGACGAAGAAAAAGAAGCCGCAGACGAAGAAAAAGAAGCCGTGGACGAAGAAGAAGAAGAAGAAGAAGAAGAAGAAGAAGAAGAAGAAGAAGGTGTGGACGAAGAAGAAGAAGCCGAGAACGAAGAAGAGAAGGGTTCGGATGATGAAGAAGAAGAAGAAGAAGAAAATTCAGAAGAGGAGGAGCGAAGTGAGAACTCGGAGCGAAGTGCGCACGAGTCTACCGTAAGTGTTCGTTTCAATTCGTATTTAGGTAGAACTAGGAAAAACTAATCGGAACTAGTTAGGAAGAGTTTAGTGATTTGTCGATTTGCTATTGATATGATTTGTTACTAATCATACTAGTTAGGAAGCGTTTATGAATTATAGAGGTTTAATTTGTGTAATCGAGTTCGAATCTTTTTAGAAATTTCAAGGTTTGGTAAGTAATACTAGTCGAACTATAAAAAACTACTTGGAACTATATGTAAAACTGGTAGAACTAGATAAAACTAGTCGGATTTTATATTTAATGTTGGAATAACTTGGTAGAACTGAATATTTGTTGTAGGATTCAGAGGACCAGGACCAGGAGGAAACGACAGCACTACAACCTATGAAAATGTACTTCCCGCCGATGGAGTATAAGAAGAAAATTAAGATATCGACGAGGTGTTTCATCCACGAATTTTTGACAACGCTAGAGAATTTGAAGCCTCCGCTCACAGCTGTAGAGAGAAGATGGTTTGAGAACCATCCGCAGTTCAAACACATTTTCCACCTGCCAAGGGACAAAAACCACAAAGTTATGGGGATGTGGATGCTCCTTCTTCGAACCGCATGCATCGAGAAGGAAAAGGAAGCGTGGTTTGTCGTAAATGGCGTTCCCATTCGCTATGGACTAAGGGAACACGCCTTGATATCAGGATTGGACTGCCGTAACTATCCACTCAATTATATGCAAGAGGGCAGTATGGACTTCGTGAGGAAGCATTTTACGCGGGCAACAATTAGACATCAAGACGTGAAAGAAAAGTTAGAGGAAATGGATGCTTCTCGAGATAGGTTGAAGATGGCGGTCTTGTACTTCTTATCCAGCATTGTTATAGGGCAGACAAAGACTGGAGTAGATGCTACGCCTGTGTTGGAATTCTTCCAAAGAGCGGTCAATGATCTTGAGTTTTGTAAGAGATTTCCTTGGGGGAGATTCTCATTTGATCACATGCTAAGGGAGATCTCGCACACCATGACTCATTTCGGAGGGACCGTCAAAGAGGGTGTATTATGGCCGATTCCCGGTTTCTGTATTCCTATGGAGGTATGTTAAATTGTTTTGAGGTATTAGTCATTATTACTAGTTGTTATAATTAAAGCTAACTCTAAGTATATGCGGTTTGTGTAGTTTTTGGCATTTGAGGCAATTTCAGAATTGGGGATTAGTTTCCGAGAAGGTAATCCAGGCGCAGACATGAGTTGCCCTCGGATGTGCAAAACAAGGTTTAAGAAAAGCGAAATGAAAGGGTTTCCTCTTGAGAAAATAAATGAAAAACTTGGTGGAACTAAGGTTAGTTATCCTTTGCATGAGAATTATTTTGGGTTGTTTTGATTTTAAACTTTATATTCATTGTTTGCATTCACAGGACATTGATAGTATCCTGATGGCTAGAGATGAAGAAAAATCTCTTCTGGCTCGAATCACGGAAAAAGATGACGACGATGATAAGCATGATGTCGTTGTTGACAGTTGGATGCGTCGTCTTGGTCAAGGATATACCATATGCTTTGAAGAGATGTACAACGAAGATGTGGCTTCCCGAGTGCGAGTGGAACCTGAAATAGCCGTCAATGCAAGTGAGGTAAACACGCCTTTAACTGAATTGGTAGAGGTTGTTAAAGGTATGGGCGAACGGTTGAAGGTAATAGAAGACAAGGTTGATGGGTTGGGCGAAAGAGTTGATGGGTTGGCCGACAGAGTTGCACCGTTGGAAGCTTACGTGCAGGAGCAAACAAGAGGGGAGACGTCAAAAAAGGGTGGTAAACGGATTGCCACGAGTAGGCCTGCCACACGGTCGACGAAACAGAAACGATAAGGAGTGAAGACTATCTCTATTTCTTATGTTGGTTGTTTGGACTTGTAGTTTTTGAATTTGGTATGTTTTTGAATTTGGAATGTTTGAAATTCGTACTACTAGAATTCGGTACTACTAGTATTACTATGTAAAATTATGTTGTTTTTGAAATTCGTACTACTAGAATTACTATGTACAAATATGTTGTATTTGAATTCGGTACTACTAGCATTACTATGTAAAACTATGTTATTTTAAAAAAATCGTATTACTAGAATTACTATGTAGAATTATGTTGTATTTGAATTCGGTACACATAGTATTACTATGTAAAACTATGTTGTATTTGTAATTCGTACTACTAGAAATACTATGTAGATTATGTTGGTATTAGAAAAACATAGAAAAATCTTATAAAACATAGACACGACATAGATAAGGAGTTGAGAGGAGCTACAAAACGAGTAAACAAACAAAGAAAAGTCTTACAAAACAAAGAAAAGTTTTACAAAACAAAGATAAAGGTCTTAAACATCACGATCCACAATACCCGCCACTAACTCCTTCAACTTTGCAATCTCCTCAGCATTGTTTTTTTGCTCAAAACGCAATTGTTTGATCTGAACTTCATGTTCATCAACTTCCTTCCTTAACCTAGCAACCTCTTCTTCGACAGCTTGAACCCATATTTTCCTTATGTGATAGCCATCATCCTACACCATAAAATATAAAATTAAAACCCGAAAATGTACCTTAAAAACGAATCTCGAACCGAAATTATACCTTAAACACATTGCAGGTCAAGTATCTCCTTCCTAGGTCGGCTTCATTTTGAGAGGTCTCCTCTATGATTTTTCCTCCACATGGACATCTTGTCGGAATGCCATAGTCACCATCGGCAATAAAGTAAAGCCTGTCGATTAGCCTCTTATTCCTCTTTTCGTCACTATAGGTCGGGTCCATAGTGAAGAGATGTTCGGAATAGTGAAAGAGAGGAGCTCGAGGATTGGAGCGCTCGAGAGAAGTTCGGGAATGAGAGAGGGGAGAGGAGAGAGGAAAGAGAGAGAGAGAGAGGAATTGGAAAATTTGGTAATGAAAGAAAATGAGAAGAAAGGGAAGAAATTTGGAGATTTTAGGTTTTGGGCGCCAAAAAATTGAGAATTTAGAGGTTTGGGCGCCAAAAAATTTGGATATATTAAGTTTGGGCGCCAAAAAAATTTGCACTTAGTTATACAGAATATAGTAGTTCTACGAATGTTCCAAATAGTTCTACTTTGGCTGTTTTCCAGTTTAATTAGTATTACCTAATCTTAACATTTGTTTTCTTAGTTTTACAGTTGATATAAATCAATTAACATATAATTATGATTGATTCATGTAATGTTATGTTTGAATTGAAGATTTATGTAACTTTGTCATCCTAAGTTAGTTATAATTTACAAAGTGACCTTAAAAGTATAAGGAGTATATTGTGTACATTCTTCTTTAATAACCCAATATGAAATAATTTCATAATTTCCAACTTCATACACATTATCTAATTTATTTATGACCTTTACAACGTTTTATGCATTTTTCTGGTTAAGGTTTTATCGAAATCAAAATTAATTATTTTCATAATCAACTGTAATCAGTAATACCAGTTTTCCCAGATATACGTCCACTTATTATTACCAGTTTTACTATATATACGTCTGCTCAGTAATGCTCAGTTATACATGTATTACCCAATAGCCACATAAGCAATATTTAGTATTACATAACGAAAAACCAGTTTTACATAGATGTTTTACAAAACAGAAGTTGAAGAGAAAATCAAACACTACTAAAATTTCCAAATAACAACCATTGGAGTCCTTGTCTTGGCCGCCTTTTATTTTGCGTCCTTGGACGCCGTTCTCCAGCCGATGGAAACCTTTTAACTCTCCTTTTCCCTTTCTTTTTGACTAGATCCGGAGGTATGATCTGCACCTCTTTGATGTAATCTGGAACATTCCATACAGACCTATCTGGCACTCGATAAATTGTCCTCATATACGCCATTGTCCACGATTCCGTCCAATAATATTTTGAACACAATTCATGTAATTCTGTTCTGATCTCACCACAGGTTTGCAAATCAATGAAAACGGCTAGGGCGTGCACACAAGGATACCTTTCAATATCGAAGAACCTGCAACTACACCTTTTCAATAGCAAGTTCACCAAATAAGGCTTTCCATCCCTATCGATGACATTGTATTCAAGCTGGAAACTGTTTAGCTCTATCACAGTTAATTTCTTAGCGACAGCCCATAAATCGTGCAAGTAGTTCTCCACTAAAGGTACCAGTTTATTATCAGTCGATCCAGCGACGGCATCCTTCCGATGTTCATTAAACCAATCCGAAAATTTATTAATTATGGCATCAAGCATGGGTATTAAAGAGTACCTCCTGGCGTCCTTGAAAACGCTGTTCAACGATTCCACACAGTTGCTTGTATCTATGTTGTACCTGTCGCCTGGAAAAAAACTCCTTGCCCATTTTTCTTTGACGGTACTATCCTCCAAATACTTGGCCGCAGAAGGATATCTCGTCTTAAAAGAACTATAAGCACAGTTGAACTCAGCCACCGTGTAAAACCTACTGCACTCCATAAATCTCCACGCCACTACGTCTTTGTTGACGTTAGAAGCATGACATTTCACATTTTGGGACAAATGCCATACACAATACCCATGATGAGCCTGGGGATACACATTAGCTATGGCGCTGATGAGACTTGCATTTCTGTCACTCATAAATACCAATTCGGAAGAATCCTCTACAACAGTTTTCAGCATCTCGAAAAACCAGGTCCAACTAGCATTATTCTCACCATCGAGTACACCAAACGCTATTGGATAATGATGACGATTATGATCCTGAGCTGAGGCAAAAACTAGCACACCACCATATCCGTTCTTCAGAAAAGTTGCATCCACAATTATCACTTTTCTCATGACTCGAAAGCCTTCAATGCTAGCTCCCAAAGCTATGAATAGGTACTTGAATTTTCCCTTCTCATCCAACTTCACCCTTGTTATTGTACCAGGATTGACATCCTCTAACATGTACAAATAACAATACAACAGTTTGTAGCTTTCTTCTGGATTACCACGTAAATCAGAAACAGCTTGATTTTTCCCTCTTAACGCTGTGGAGTATGATATCTTCACACCAACTTTTGTCTTAACAAGATCCATGATAATTTTAGGACTTGGAGTTTCCATTTGTCCTGGATAATCGTCATGCAAAAGAGCTGCAACTAATCGTGGATTGCCTTTCCTCTTCAAGTTGCTTGAACTCTGACTAGCCCGAGAGCAAGTATGCATCTTCGTGTACCTTCTAATCGAGAAAATATCTGTCTCTGGAATCCTTGCAGCTCGTAAACCCCATTGACAGATTTCTCGAGTACATTTTAGCACTAATCGTGTCTTATCCGACTTCTTTACAACATAACCAAAACAGTTAACAAATGCGGCTCTATCCACTAACTCTTGCAATGCCTTCCTATTTGGAAATTCTTGACGCACACTCACACCCAAACCGTCTTCCCATGCCTCTATAAACTGACTACATTCTACAGCAGCTGCACTTTCATCATATTCATCACGCATATCCGATCTATCCATATTGTTATCCTCGCATTCACCACATGATGTATCATCATCATCCTCTATCGCCTCATATTGTTTTTTTGCTTGTTCTTTGTCTACGTACAAAGTAATGGCATTACCTCTGATTTCTTCATCAGTTGAATGCAACTCCACATAGTTCATACCAATAGAACTTTTGTCCACTCTCGACACTTCCTCGGGCAGTTTCGATCTAGTGATGATCTTCACATACAAAATACATTTACGGTGGTCCATATAAACAGACAGATCCTCAGTATCAGAAATAATCAACTCATCCTCACATCGAGTTCCCTCAGAATCCAGCAGCACTGGAGTGTAACACAATCGCAATTTAACCTTACTTTCATCTAAGCCAAGCTTCTTGTATATCTTAGCTTCTATCATCGACAAAGTTGTGTCCGTCTTCAACATTAAACTATACATGCGACCTTGGTATTTAAAATGTATGCCTACGTTGTTGCTCATCCTGCCAAAACAATACAAAAACATGAGTTAGTAATACTAGTTATCTACAGTTATACCTTCTCTGAAACTAAGTAATACCAGTTGCACCAAGTTTTACTCAATAAATCATGATTTTCAGTAATACCAGTTTTCCTAGTTATACTACATTTACCAGTAGTACTAGTTTCACCCAGTTTTCCTATCGCAAGAACTCAAATTGGATCGATTTAGGTTCTAATCTACTTACAATTCAATATGATTCATCCACTGTAATCCATTAGTTACCGATTTAAAGTCCTAATCGACCCATAAACTATGGTAAAACACCCAATGTGCATACTAAAAAATCTAATGCCCAAAATTAATTGAATTCCTCAATTTCTAATTCCTAATAGTGCAGTTCAACTACCAACGTGTTGAAGAACAGACCTGGATTTTCAATTACAATGCAGCTAGAGGAAGGCGGAGACGATTAGGTGAAGAAACGGCGGCGAAGGATCGACGGTGGCGGCGATCCGGCGACTGAGCTGAGAACGAGAAACGGAGAGAGCTCTAATTGAGTTTCACTTTTCTGTTTTTTTTTCTCGTCGACTAGCTCGAGCCGCGAACAAGAGAGCAAGCCGTGTCTTTCATTTTTTTTTCTTTTGTAATTTTGTTTTTCTTTTTCTTTTGTAAAATTAATTCAATGGATAAATTTGTCTTTTCACATTTAGAGGGATATAAGAGATTAAAAAGGGATATAAGAGATTTGGTTTTGAGCAAAAGGGACATTTGAGATCATGGCTCCCTTAAAAGTCTCCGCGGTCACGAGTCTTGTTTTGGGCTCGTTAAAGAATCTGTTGACTCTACTGAAAAGGCAGATATGAATAATTATAACAAAAAAAGATTCGATATTTATCCTCTCCTTTTTTATACATCAGCGGGGATGGTAGTAGTAATTACAGTTTATTTTATGGTGGGTGAATATGAAGCCAAGTTACACAGAAGCTTCTTCTGCATCTATTTGATCCATCATTTTTGGTTGATATAATGTTAGTGTTGGGCTTCTTTCTAAATTCAGCCCAAAAAGACGAAGAAGCCCATTTAATATATAGCAAGTCAGATCATCAAAGTTCGGCCCAATAATAAGTGACCCAGGAGAAGTCATCGAGTTTGAGCGAAATTCGCGGGATCCCAACGGATGATCGAGCCAAGATCAGGAAGAAGTGATTATAAAGGCCACATAAGGGATCTGCAACCTAGCAAAAAGGAGTCAGTCACTTGTATTCAATGATCTTGGTCCTATTTTGTTTTCAATTTTCATATTTACAAATGGGCATTTCATAATTACAATTCTCAATCATTCTGATTTTTGTTCGTTTCAACACAACTCTTCGTCCCCTTCTTTTTATCATTGGCTGCATAACAATCACACATAAATTCATATTGTGAATCTAGACATCCACAATAAACACTTCGGCATGTAATGTAACCATATTCATATTGAGTGAGTGATTTAACTGATTTGTTTCTCGAAAAAAAACATATCTAACTTTTAAATTCGTTATGTAACCATAGTTAATTCTCGTATTTTATACTATAGAAGAGAAAAAGAAAAAAAAGAGAGTATTTTTTTGTTAATAAAGAAAGAAAAGGGAATCAGGATCGCTGGATGCGTTATCCGGTCGGTGAAGGATCGTGAATCACACACAAAAGTAACAATTCATCGACCAAAATTGGCCACACCATTGGATGCTTTCTCTCTCTCTCTCTCTCTCTCTCTCTCTCTCTCTCTCTCTCTCTCTCTCTCTCTCTCTCTCT